>CM035592.1:112493915-112958915 GCA_020423425.1 Chrysopa pallens
TTTAGCAAAGAAAGAATGTCTTATAATTGCCATCATTGTCTTAAACCTATCAAAGTGCTAAATTTTGAGGAAGTATTAGATTTGCTGCTTTGGGTACAATAACTCGTGTAAGCATAAACAGATTTCAGAACCATTTTACATGTGTTAGGAGTAAGTGTGAACTATGTGTATATTTTACCTATGTTAAAGTAAGGAGTAAGCGTTATTTCCCTGTAGTAAGCTGGTTTCAAATTAATACTCTTTCTCTTTATACAGGTGAGTTATTATTCCTGTATTCCAAAACACCGAGGAAAATATTTTTGTATTTCATCCAGGTAAATAGGTTTGCATCCTTTGATTTGTAAGATTACCGCACTTTCCACTGCTCTATCGTCGACTGATAAGTATAATTTTTAATAATTAAAATTTTTTAATAATGAAATAAACTAAAAATTACCTAGCCTTGTTTTTGATTGTACTTTAAAGTGCATAAATAATAACAGCCTCAACGGTAATTTTTCATATATAGCTGCAATAAATACAATTTAAAAAAAATAATAGAAATTAGAAATATACATATATATTTTTGATTTTTTTTTTTTAAGTAAATCAACTTACTAGAAACATTGTCTTTATCAAAAATGATTTACAGTCAGCTATTAGGCGAGGATGAGTATTTCAATATTGCACCTCATCTGTAAATAATAAATAGTACGCTGTATCGAACACACATGTAATTTGAAAACTGGTATCTGTACAAAATGATTTTGTTACCAAGCACCATTTCAAAAGTATAGAAAATATTTTCCATATATTAAATATTGGACATTTCCATATATACTTAAACGAAAAATAGTTGATATTAGTAAAAAATTATTTTATGCTGAGCTTGCGCTAACGGAACAAAATGATCTTCAAATATTAAATATTAGCTGACTATGAGCAATTGTAATACAAAATCATTTCCAAGTTGTAACTGATGACTTGCCATGAGTTAACATTTTGAGACCCATGTTGACTTTTAAAATATTTATCTTACTCTTTTCAGTTGGAGAAATTTTCAAGTAAATCTCTTTTAAAAATTGTTTTCCATTCAAATTTTTATCCTCCGTTTTCACTTTGTTGTCTTTCTAAGCGAACTTCATAATAATTATCTGTGTAGATGTCAACCTAATCTGTTCAGTGGTAATGATCTAAGCGTTGATAGATCAGTCAGTCAATCAGTTACGATTTTATTTTATATATACACACAAAAAATTAATACATAATTTTGCGAGACCGAATTAATAACATTAACGAAAGTACCACAAAGAATATCTGATAACAGAATGACGATTAAGAATATTGTAAGATTATTGTACCCATGAGAATATTGCATCAAAATTGTGGCTCTTTTACAAGAGACATAGATACCGTTTTAGTTGTCGAGTATGAAATATACATTCATAGTTGTATAATCAATAATTAGTTTGTTATATTCATTAATTACTACAATGTCGTATCAAAAATTAATTAAAACAATACTAAAGTATTTTATCTTATAAGGTATATCATTAATTTATAAATTATGTATACATTGAATCAATAAAAATGTATAATGCATGGCATGAGACCCGTCGAAAATAAGAACGGCACAAGCAGATATTATGTTTTACTAAATGTTTCTTAAAACCGGGAATAACATCATATTAAGAACGGCACAAGCAGATATTATGTTTTACTAAATGTTTCTTAAAACCGGGAATAACATCATATTATGTTATTTCGAGGCCATCCAAGTTTCGATACGTTTCTCAAAAATGTAAAGTTTTTGTGATACGATTACTTCTGGAAAACGGATATAATCAATCAAAATATTTTACAGTAGGTAGCTTGCATTCACCATTTGGTTTTGCACAAAAACCATCAGTTGTGGTTCATTAGTCTATAACGCAACTTTAAAACCATTAGAGATAATATTAATGTTCAATTATAAAAAATATTAGTTTTTTAAGAACAAATAACTTTTGTTTCAAACTTTTTTTTTATAGGCTGTTTAGAAATCCAACTCAAATATACCTAATTAATACATTTATTTTAAGTATTATAATTGATCTGATAATAGTAATAATACAAATTAATTTCTATGCAGTTTTCTTATAAGAAAGTCTAAGTGCACTGTTTAGCATTGTACCAAAATAAGATTTGCACGAGTTTAAGATCTAATTATACAAATATAATATCACTTGACATGCACAATCTTAACTAATACTATAAATAAGAAAGTATGTCTCTGCCAGTCTGCCTGTCGCTTACATGTACAAGCCTAAATCATTCAACCAATTTTGATAAACTTAGGTATTGGGACAGAAAAAATTTTACGACAGAAAACTAAAGGGTTTTTATGGAGAATCATTGCTAAAAGTTAGGAATATTTAAGTTTCTAAATAAAGTAATAGTATTTTCTTATAGTACTTACCTAATTTTGAATATCTATATGTCTACACTCTATATCCCACTACACCTTAAAAGGTGTCGTCATGCTCCATTCATATAACTGAAGTAAATAAATGCGGCAGTGCTGCGTTATGGAAGGAGAGGTAGTGGGTGGAAGAACCTCTTCTTGACTGCATCATAATTTCTAAAACTCTTATATAAATAATTTATCTAAATGTATTTATTTCCAATAATATCCATTTACATAAGGCAGACGATTAGTTTGCAAATTTAGTAAATTTCTTCAAAATCAATGGTTGTAATGTAACCCATACCCTTCTTGAGTAGAGCTAACTTGATCTTTATGATTTATTGCCTACTCTGATAAAGAAACGAATTATTTATAATTAAATTGTCTGAAGTTAGATTTATGCATAAGTAGTGATAATTTTGATGATCTTTGTATAAAAATTCTAGATTATCGTATTTTATTTGGAATCGATCATTTATGAGCAATTCGTCATTATTAAAATTTTTCGTATATTCCGTTTTTTGAATGGGGCATGAACTTTGTGAGAATGCTTATCTTGATATTTTTGGTTATTATATATTTTTAATTATAAAAGGACTTTTGATTTGGGAAGAAATCTGCTTTTGTATACATTTTTTAAAAAAATTCAAAAATTCAATGAATTGCACTAAACGAGGTACGGCTTCTGAATACAAAATTTGGAAACATTTTTTATAAATAGGATTTGAGTCTAGTATTTCGCTTGACCAACAATTTCTTCCTAGTTTATTATTGGGTGGCCCTTTTTAGGCTGAATAAGCACATTGGCTATTTTGTCTGTGAGCACATTGGCTATTTTGTAGTTACGGAAGAAAATTCTGCCGCACACAAAATTGTACACGCTTACATTGTCATGATATCATAATGAATTCTACTTAGCCATCCTGCTGCAATTAAATTACCGAAGATTATTTTCGAAATATTTATGTTCTCGTAGAAACTTACCACCGTAAATCGGACATTTATCTATATTAAGTATTCTTATTTGAGTATTTTCTTATTTATGTACATTTCAGTATAGCATGATGATACTATAATGTCTTCTTCATAATAAAATAAGATACCATAAACCAACTTAGTTTGTGGTTTACTGATCAATTTAGAAAATTATACTCACATATATCTAATTGTTAAACTTTCTAAGTAAATAAGTTTTTATAGAAAAATGGAGAATTATAACTTCAACAGACCTACATTAAATATTTATAGTGTACTTAGTGATTATTTGAAAATACTCATGACAAAAATTTTAATTAATTATTACGGGTACTGGGAAACTTCCCGTGATAACTTCAACCTCTCACCAGATTTTCTGTACCGAATCTTTGTAAAACAACTACCTAATATTAAAAAAAATTTAACATAGTGGTAACTGTATCTTATTTTTAATTTTTAATACTATTTTAATTGTAAATGATTTATTAAAAAGCGTTTTGATACGTTTAAACGTTTATCAAATTTATTAAAAAAAAATTTTTATAAAAGAAAATTGTCACAATTTCTATTTCGAGCCAAAAGCCTGTTTCAAAGTTAAGAGTAAGTTTGCAAATCAAATCAAATTGCGGCATTATTTTTATTAAAATAATACATTTCATCTAAATTATCATTTTTATATTTATTTTTAATCAAAATAATAATTAAACCCAAAAAAATATATCAAAAGAGTTACAAATTTAAAATTATCATTTAATAGAGTTCCTAGAAGTTTTAAGTGTATGAAACTATTGGTGTAAAATCTTTTAGTTATGTTGTATATGTTTTATATAATACTAAAATAATTACCACTATATTCTGTGTGCTTCATTCCCTTCATTCTATAACGCCCCATCTGGATGACGAAGTCGGCAACATAAAAAAAAAAAAAAAAATGGAAAACGGTTGACCTTAAGGCCATCCCTGCAACTTCCCGCTAATGTCATACCTAAGCACTTAAAATTTAACATATTACAGCTATGATCTTAAAAAAACACTGGTTGGCGGCAATGGAGGTGTTGTTACAACGTCAAGAGCTGATTAGATTTTGGAATCAATAGGTCAAGCCGTTTAAAAGTTATTTCCAAAAAACCACTTAAAAAAAAAATTTTTTTCGTAGTTTTTTAAAAATTTCTCAAAATCTACCGGTCTGAATCGGTCCAAACTCACAGAAAATCTAAGTTTGGTAAAACTCTTCAGAATGCCGTTTGGTGAGCTCGATTCGGTCAATCCGTTTCACAGTTATAAGCGATTCACATACTTACACACACACATCCATACAGACGTAGTGACGACTTCTCAGGAGTGTTCAGGAAAGCTTCCTAGGACCTTAAAACGCCGAGATCTGATGAGAACTCAATTTTTGCAAAACGGGGTGCAACCAATAACTTCCCGATTTTAGAAAATTTTCAATTTTCTAGCGGGAAGTTAACAAATCAATAAAGCACCAAATTTTAAGTAAAAAATTTTTTTCGAAATTTCAATATTTTTAATTAGGCATGCTTAAAATATCAAGTTTTAAAATTATATTATAAAATAATTTTAACTACACTATAAAATATTTGTTTTTAAACTGTTTTCAACGAATAAAACGAAAAAATTACAAACTATCGAAAAAGCTGAAGTAAAAAACTTTAGGCCAAAAAGAAATATTTGTTTTACACATCGGTACTCGTAATATTAAAGAAATAAAAGCTCATTTAAGGAGTTGATTTGTTTAAGAAAATTTTCAGTAGTAAAATTTTATGTTAATTAACATAGAATGCACCATATTACGAAGAAAAGTCGTTTATTTACGAAAAAATACCTACTAGAATAAAAATACAACTGCTTACTCATTTTTTTATCGAAAAAATGTTCTATATTATGTTTTAATGAATAGCGTTTTTATTTTATGTTTTAATCTAAAAATAAAGAATAATCCTAAATTTTTTTGTGGTTTGTTGCATTCTATCATTGTAATTGCACTGTTTTTTGTATTGTATCTTACGATACTTAATGAAGAAATGAAGTTCAATCGAATCACATATTTTTTCACTGAATCGTTTAAATATTTAAAATAAAGTTAACAATATATAAAAAAGATGACAAAATGCAATGCCCTTTAAAAACTTAAGTTAAATTGAAAAAAATCAAATTTCTTTTACATGAAAAGTTTATTGTTTTACAAAAAGTTTCTGGTAACTTACATTTTACCATTTTCTTGAATGAATTTTATTTTAAATAATTTTCGATAATATATTTATTTTATATTAATTATAACTTTTTAAATTAGATATTCAATCATAATTTTTCATCGATTATATATATAAAAAGAAATAAGAAGCATTGGAATGGTTTGAAATGTTTTAAAATTTAGTTATCAATTAATATATTACCAGTAATACCTGTCTGTCATTTATAAATGATAATAAGGGTACAATTTATCTTTGGTAACGTAATACTAAGGATTTAAAATATTTAATATGAAAAGTATATTAATGCTAATGGGATGGATTTTTCTATTTATGTTGTTGCTTCAAATAAGCTTCAACATAAACATGGTGCATAAATTATTTCAGTTTATGTTTAAAGTTATAAGAGACAAGTTGTTAATGACACTACGTTCTACAGCAATCAAGTTTTTTCAAGTTTTTGAATTTTATCTTAAAGTTGAAAAAAACGGCGGTCTTATTATTTATCTAAATTCAATTTATTATATAGTTTGTTTAAAATTGAATTATAAAATTTAAAAACTAATGCTATAATTTGTCTAGTAGGATTCGATGTATTCGTACCAAAAAATATTCCATTTCAATTTTTTACGCGATTATCTTCAAAATATTCTACTGATGATAAAAGGGCATCTTACCAGAGGGCAATTTATATTGGTGCCATGCTATTTTGACCGAAATTGTATTTGAAAGGAATTGTTATTTTCAAACGGGAATTATATCCTTTGCTGGAATACGCATAAAAAAGGTTCTATGATGTTTTCCGATAAAGTTAATGTTTTTAAAGAAATGGATTTTTATAGATTTGAAAAAATAGAAAATAAGAAAAAGATTAAAATATAAAAGAATACAAAAGTTAATAATATACGCAAACGAGGTTATAATAAATTTCATTCTTTATATGAAATAAACTCACTTTATAAATAATTTCCATATGTATTTATAATAAGTTGGAAATTTGCTTATCAGTTTGTGGAAAACAGTCAAATTGGTGAATTTCTAAAACCCAAAAATGTTATCCTTGTTTACTTTAAAATATAATTTAACCTCGGAATTATTCAATAGATATCATCCAAAATAAAGAGAAGAAAAAAGAGAAGAATGTAATCTCTTCAATAATACAATTATTATATAAATAACATTATATTTACAAATTTATAATTTATTTAAATTATAAATTTATTTAAATTTATATTAATTAATTTATTTAAAAATTATTTTTCTTTTATAATTATTAAATTAATTTTATTTCAAATATTCAAATATTGAATAAACAAATTACTTAGCAATCATTTATTTAAGATTTTTTTTTTTTCACAGTAAAGCTAGATGGTCACCCATCCAAATACAGATTGTGACTGCTGTTGCTTAAATTGTATTAGTTGGTCTAAGCATGTCATTACGTTACGTCAGTCCGGGGTCTTATTTTTAAGTTTACCATATACACGAGGCAGGATGTCTACGACTATTACGTATTTTCAAGATCAGCAATAGAGTTTACTTTTAAGCAATCGCCAGTACTACCAATCAGATTTATTCGATCATTGAACAATAAAGTTGACTTGACAATTTGTTCTATTTGAAATATCAAAATCTTGTAATAAAGTAAAATAAAATAAATAAATTTTGTTTATTGAAATATATGACCGCTCGATTTTATTTCGATATATAAATAAATTTTTATTCAAGGTTTAAGCCAGTTTAAAATACTGCGTTTTCACAGTTGGAAATTTATATATACACTCGTGTATTCAGAAGGCGTTAAGCATGTTTATAGTTAAGGTGTAAAGAACACACACAAATTTATATTTTAAATTTTCCTGTATATTTTAAAATTATTTAAAATTTATATATCCAAAAATATTAACTTTATCGTAATAAGTCGAAGGCCCTTTATTATTCGTATTTCTTCAAAGAATATAAACAAGTTTTTTGAAAGAAGAATTTATACGCGATAGTATAAAAATGTTCGATATAAATTGTCTTTATAATATATATAGAACTCCAATATTTTGTATTAATCGCAACTTTATACTTTCCATGGTCACTAATGATGTATGTTATTCGTGGAATAGCTTTCCACAGGCCTGAAATGACTATCTTCTTAGAAAAAATTACCAAGTCGTTTTCTCATGATTGTATTTCATAAGCTTTTAAAAATCGATATTTCCTTTGATAATTCTATAACATAAGTCAAAACGTGATTTAAATTAGTAGTAGTTGTGGTTCGTAAATAATTCGTGAACTGTTTTTAAATTTGAATTTTCTCGAGAAAGTCAGCAGACATGAAAGTTGGCCGGTAGTAAGAAATATGAAACAAAAGTTATATAGTGATGAATTTGATTATATGAGAGTCAAAAATCGAAACTACATCCAACATTCCATGCAACCATCGAACTTTACCTTTATAATAACTTGAGAAGACTAATATGCTTGGACTCAAACAGCATGCAGTAATTAAGGAATTTATGAAATGAAATAAATATATGAAACTGCAAAAATTTCTGAAAAAATATTATATTGAAATTTCAATTTTTTCATTATCAAACTATTAGCTTAACATTTAGATATAGCAAAATTTTTCGGAATGTCATCAGAAATTAAAGAGCACTGAGCACTTGTGAAGCAATAATCTTTTGTATTATGATCTAGTATATTCGACCTATCAAAACAATTTAGAAGTAGATGTAAATTTTTTTGTCATTTTATCAAATAATATCCAATTTGGATGCCTTGGGTTTTCAAAAAAATTTGGTTCTTACCCTGTCCACCAGTAAGCTATAGCTGTTGAATATGGCTATATAATATGATTACCAGTAGAGACTAAGAGACGCTTTTTTTTAAAACAAACACAATTTTAAATTAGAATAACGTGATTTATAATTAATCATTAAAATTCATAAATGTGCGTGAATTCCACCCATGAAAGAAAAACTATATATAGATAATATTTACTCATAAAAACTAACTGAGATTAAGTTTTCCGTTTTGCCATACTTAGCAAGTGACTAAATTATTGGTACTTTTTTTGCGTTTATTTTGAAATCGGTAATATTAATAAAACATTTATAAACAATTCAAACAATATTAGAGGATCATACGTATACCTACTTTATAGGTACTTACATTATTTATTATCGTATGTTTGAAATTAATTGTATGTGTAATATCAAAGCTATCGAGATTATGTTAAACCAATTTGAAAATAAATTAATTATTTAAAAAAAAAAATGTTGCTAGACGCGTAAAATGAATTAATTTTTCTTGTTTACTATTAACGATGAATCAGAAAAGATCTTATTTATTGAATTAATTATTATTGTAATACAAATACACCTAATATTTTGACTTTGAAATAATTCGACGTCCATCTCTGATTGTGCTACCTACGATGGTCTTGACAAAAACGGATCACCATTATTTATTATATTAGTTTTAACAAAGATTGCAGATGTACATTATTTGCTAACATTTAACAGTTATGATTATCACTTTGAAGCAAACACAAAGACTCACTACGGATTAACGGATAATTAAATTATATAGGAATACAATTTAATTATTAAAAATAAAGGATTAGTTAATTAAATTAATAGAATTTAATTAACTAATAAGAAAAAAAGAAGAAGAAGAAATTAGAAATAAAACGAAGTATTACTTAATTAGGATTAAATAATACGAACAATAAGAATTTTTAAACTTTCTATGTTTAAAAATAAGAAGAAGAAAAATTAAACTATATAGGAATATAGTTTAATTATAAAAATACGAAGAAAATACGACGTATTTCAAATTAAGATTAGTAAATTAAATCAATAAAATTTAATTTACTAATAAAAAAATAAGAAGTAAAAGGGGTGTACTCTGCTAGGAGTGCGCAGAATGAAATTTGTACCGGGCCCAACCTGATTTATTCAGATAAATAAATCAGGTCCAGAGGTCTTAGAGATCGAAACTGGAAGAACTGTTTGATGCTCTTTGGAGAAACGCTTCATAATTTCTCCATCGTAAACTAATTAAAAAGGGATTATTTAAGAAAAAGAATTCGTACAATATGAATTTTAAACATTAATATTAAAAATGGACCACACGTGGTCGGTTTACATTAAATAAACTTGTTCAAACAAAAACACTATTGTGTAAGTAATTACAATTGAATAATATATAAAAATTGTTTAATAAATACTAAAATCAATCTCTTTACATTTTTAAATATATAATTAAAAAAAAGAAACCCACTTTAATTATATCATATTATATATATTTAATTCATATTGAGTATCACAAAATTTTAACAATGGGTATCATAATAAGCTTAAGGTAGTTGAACTGTTCATATCGAACTCTCCTATTAAACTGTCTATATCGAACTGTTCTATTGAACTGTGTAATCAAAAGTGTTCATATCGAACTGTCCTATTGAACTGTCCATATCGAACTGTTCTGTTCAACTGTGTAAAAAAAAGTGTGTGTCTCGAACTGTTCTCTTCAACTGGTCATATCGAACTGTGTCTACTATCAAGCACGCTCTCTTAAGGTAAGCAATCTATTTTGTTGCTCACATAATGTAATTTAAATAAAAAAAAACAACTTATTTTGTTCGGTTATTTGTGTATAAAATATACACAAAATAACGTAACACCTTTGTAACTATTGGTAATCACATTAAATGCCTATAACATAGAACATCCATTCATAATGGATTTTTTCCTTCATATCACTGCGTTTAAAAACTGTACCAGTATTTACTTACATCTTCAATTTAATTTCATAGCTTAAAAAAATTAACTTTTCTAACATGTAAAAAATTATTAATTCAATCTTCTTTTTGAATGAACGCTCGAACAATGAAGATTAAAGCAAGGTCAAATTTTTAAAATTTATTGAATGAAAATTAATTCATTTTTTATGGAAAATGCGGTACTGTCGATAATTTATATATTTGAAATAATGTCGATTTAGGAACTGGATTTTATTACATTTTAATAGTTTACCTGAAGTATGATGCCAGCTCGATTTGTAGTTCCTACTATTTAAAACTCTGGTATATTATCCTTCTAATCAAACTTGGAATTTATTAGCATCGTAGTTTTTATACTGCGGCAAGTTCTGAAAAACAAAATATGTGAAAAAATATTCCAACATCACATCCAATATTTTCTTGGGGTAATTTTCACATAACTTATTGGAAAAACTAAGCGAGACTCCAGTCATTTCCAAGTATCTAAAATCATTTCTTTGGATAACTATAATTTTCACACATCATCATTAATTTATTCAAAATTATATTTTTCATATTTGCAACGTATGTGTCTGGTCGGATATTTTTTTAAATACATATCCGCCAAGTTTTGATGTAAATCTTGTTCGAACTATTAAATACCATGTAATTTTAATTTATAAACATTTTACATAAAACTAATTAAACTTTCTTTCAAATGATTTAACTTGATTTGCATTTTCTCGTTTCCACTAATATTTCAAGCTTTTTCTTCAGAGTTGTCGATTACATTCTTGATTTAAAGAAAACTTTCAGTAACTTTCGTTTCGAAGCAATCAGATTCAGATAAACGCGTAAAACTTCAAAAGAACTGAACGAAAATAAATGGAATTTTTAAGCAAATTTAAACACAAATTTTTTTATTATGAAACTGAATTCCCAAACAAAGTTCGAAACACTTAATAAGAATATTTTTAAATTTGTGGTAAGAAATAGTGGAGATGTTCCGGATGGTCCCATTTTAAAAATAACTCACCTATTAACTACTTACTGTACCCGGTCAATCACGTGTCTCTTGAACAAAAAGTGCGCTCTGTTGCTTACAATAAAAATTAATGCTAAATATAAAAATTAAGAAATAAAATAAACATTAAATGAGTGCAGTAGGATTTGAGCCAAATTTGTGAGGTAACAAATGGTACAATACATAAACATTTTCATTAATATGAAATTAACATTACATGCTTTAAAAGCATTCCTGTTTGCTACTGGTTAGTGGCACATAGTGTGCTTTCATTCAGCATTTATTGAGTTATTTGCCTATAGCCTTTATTTGTATTTATTAATTATTGCCTTTTGTTCTGGAAGATGTTTTTTTGTTGTTTTTACAGAAAATAAATAAAAAAACTGTTTATGATTTACTTCGGTATTTTGGTGTATAGGATCTACTTTATTAATTAATTTTTGTTTGGAATTTATTTTTTATGTTTTATAAGCTGTATTTTTTGTGTGATTTTTATTAATTTGTCGGTCATTTAGTTTATGTATGTTTATGTTAGTCAGTCAGTTATGCAGGTCTATTTTACTAAAAATTAGTCGGTGACACCTGTTCCTGTTTTTTTTTTTTTTTTGTTGCTCTTTTATATTCGATGTTTATAAAATTTTGTATATATTTTATTTATGTGTTAATCTATTGTCGACATGTCTGTTAATTCGAGTAGAGTTTCTATTCTCGTATATCTGTCTACAGTTAGTATTAGTCTTAAGCATTTGTTTTACGTTCTTTGTATTGTCTCAATTTATGTTTTGGACGCACTGCACCAGATCGGAGCTGCATTTGTTATCACCGCTTTTATTGTTTTATTTTACAACAGTTTCTTATTTTTGAGCGCACTGTAACTGGTTAGAAACTAATACTGCTGATACACAGCTCCAGGACCCTTATTGACGCGATGCTTAATCTGCGATATAAATGCCATATCTTTGTCCAGATAAACACCTAGATTTTTCACCTTTTTTGTAACTTGTTTCCTTTTCCCATTCATTTTTAATGGTTCGTAGATTTTTACGATCGTAAATTTTTTAGTGAACAGGATGTTCTCCGTTTTTGTATTGTAAATTTGTATTTTCCAGTTGTTTGCATATACAAGGATCACACCCAGATGTATCTGTATTTGTTTAGTTGCCACTTGCACATTAAATGAATGGGCGTATATGGCGGTATTGTTCACATATACAGTCTTATTTGTTTTTGCCAATTTCGGTTTGTCATTTATAAACATTGAAGATGATTGGTTCTAACACCAAACCCTGCGGGATCCAGCCTTGGTTTCTCTTTGTCTTGAGAGTTTTTTGTTTATATTTATTGAGAATTTTCTGTTTTTTTAGGTATGACTCCAACAATCTGATGAACACCAGTGGGAGGTTGTAGTTTATAAGTTTGTATATAACACCATCTATCCTGACCGTATCTAATGCTTTTTCGATATCTAGAAGGGCCATGGAAGTGACATTCTTTTTGTTGTAATTTTTTGTAATTGCATCAGTTTTGAAATTTGTATATCAGATCCGTGCCCCTCCCAAAATCCGAATTGTTCTTGATTCATGACGTTGTTTTGATATAGGTGTTGATTTACTCTGGATAGTATAAATTTTTCCTCAACCCTCGACAGTGCGCTCAACAGATTGATGGGTCTGTCGTTTTTGGGGTCGCGGGCGTCCTTACCGGGTTTTGGCATTGGAACCACGTTTGCCTTTTTCCAAGCCATAGGGTAGTAACCGAGCTTAAGAATTGCGTTGACTATATAGGTAAGTTGCAGTAATACTTTTTGTGTAACATTTTTGAGTAGTATGTTGTCAATGTCATCTAGTCCTGGAGCTTTGTTTTTGGATAATTTTTGTATTATTTGTTCTTTGGGTGATGTAAGTTTTATTTTGTGTTTAGTTTCGTCAGTAACATTTTGTTGGTTTTAAATGTAATTTGTACTGTATCTTCAATTGGAGATTTTTTGTCATTTTGTTGAATTGTTTCAATTGAATCAACAATGAAATTGGCTTTTTGTTCACCAATCATATATTTTTGTCAAGTCATGGGATCTTTAGTGTTTTGTTTTTCATGGCCTTGATAATCCGCTATAGTACTTTATTACCCGGTTTAATTATTTTTAATGTGTTTTCCCATTACTAATTCAATTAAAGTTTGATTTTGTTTCTGATAATGCTGTTTAGTATATTTATGTCCATCTTAATTGCTTCATTATGGCACCTTTGATATATTTTCCGTAGTTACTTTATTATACCTTTATGTCGTCTATGTCAATTTTTGCATTATTTATGGTAAATTTTGTGTATGTTTTTTTGTTTGTTTTTGTCATTACGTCAGTCAGTGTGTTTATGGTGTTGTCAAAGTCTGAGTGATTTTTGATTTTATTGTTTATGTTTATGTTTTTATTCAGTGTTAGTTTAAATTTGCCCCAGTCTATATTTTTGTAAGATGTTACAGTTACAAAACGTCGTGAAAAATATCGAGTAATTTTTACCGCCTCGTAAATATTGCGCAAATGTAAGATTTTAAAGTTATTAATTAAAATTTCTTTTTGTTGGTTTTCCACTGTGAATTTAATTGGGTTGTGATCAGATGATAGTTCGGATTGCGAAATTGGTTTAGTTTTACCGTTTACATTTTTGTTTACTATTATGTCAATTTACGTTGGTGTGTAGTAGTTGTTAGGTTTGTACGTCGGTTCGTCCGTTTGCAGGATTGTTAGGTCATTGTTTATAGTATGATTATAAAGTATTCGTCCATTGACATTTGTGATATGGTTTTTCCAATTATGGTGCCTGGCATTGAAATCACATATTATTAGATTTTTTTGTCCAACGTTAGTTTTATGCATATGTTTTCTACGCTTGTTCGGTTTGGTATTTCAATCATTTTGTGAGGTATTACGTCAATAATTACAATAGCATTCCATGAACCTACATTTATGGATGGCATGATTGTGTTCTGTTGCATAAATTCTGTTGTCATTTCATTTAACCCGCCAAAGTGGTTTTGGGTTGCTGATGTTTCTGAAGTTGTTGGAGTGGTTGGGTAATTATTATGTTTTTTAACCATGGGTTGGATTGTGGAAGTGGTGCTTGTACAAACAATTGTTTGTGTTTTGTTAGTCCATTTTTGTTACTTGTTACTGTAAATTCTTTTTCCTGTTTTCGTTTTACGTACACTGGGCATGTTGTGTAATGCAAGATTATTTCCTCCACAGTTTATGCATTTAATATTTTTTGTAGTTTCTGGTTTATTTTTAAAAACTTTATCGCAAGTCTTAGTCATGTGAGACTCTGCGCATTTTAGGCATGCTGGAGATGCGTTGCAGTTTGTAGTTGCATGCCCCCACTTTTTGTATGATGTTAGGGATGTTTCGCCGTCGTTCCTAGCTTACTTTTGTGTGATATACGTATTGGACGTTTCGTTGTAAGAATTTTGGATTAAATGAACTGTTCATGATTACGAGGAACAGTCACGTTTGTGTATTTTTTAATTTGTATATATTGTGCGATTTGATTTTATATGTTTTTTCTAGGTCTTCTTAAATGTGTTTTATATCTGTGCAGTTACTCATTCCTCGTAGTATGAATGCATGTTGCTTCTGTTGCTTGGGAGTGTGCGTATGAAATTATATTTTTCTAGTTTTTGAAGTGCTTCTAGATATTTTTTGTATTCGTTGATGTCGTGAATATATAAATTTGGTGTAGGGTGTATTTTATTATACGTGGACCTTTGATGATTTCTGTGGATAATAGTTCGACAAATTCGGTGTGATCGTTTGCCTTTCTGTGTATTGCTCTGGTTGGAGTGGTATGAGTCGGTTTTCTATTGGTATATTCTATACAGTTCAGCTATTCAATGAAGAAGTACCTGGTGTTAGCACGAAAGTAATATCGAGTTTGGTGTTTCTTGCAGCTTCGTCTGTTTCCATTTTATCGCTTGTATTTATGTAAGTTTTGATCACTATTCACTATTGCATCAGTATTTTCACTTTCAGTGTCTATTTCACTGCTTTCCATTGAGTTTGTGTCGTTTTTCACTATCTTTTGATTTGCAATTTTTTCATAATCACATTCAATTACTTTTAATTTATTTAGGCTTTGGGGTAGGTCTACCCCGTTTTGGGCATTTAACGCCACGTGGCTTAGAACTCATGCAAAATCACGTTTATTGATTAGATGTTTGTGTTAAATAGAAGTTAAAAAATAATTATTATTTTTATGTGACAATTAAAAAATTGGTTATTTGTTTGCTTGTGTTTGGAGATGTTATGCTCATTCACGAATTTATACTCGGTCTTTATCGGTTTTCGAGTTACCTTGATAATGGACATATACATACAGGCGGATAAATGGTCGGACATATGGAATTGGACTAATAGTGATTCTATGAATACCTAAAATATACTAAAATTAATATACTCAAGCATATACAAGTTGAATATAAAAACTAATTTACATACGTATTTTTCTTCATATAGTTTTGTTATTGAAATTGAAAGTAAAAATTGGTAGATGTTTTGGTTTGGAAAAGGAAGAGGATGTGATCAAACATAGCTAATGACTCATGATGATGAGTACCTACTTGCAAAGAAGTTAGGATTTGAGCTTTATTACGAGGAAAAATAATGCTACGTTCGACCATTTGGTATTAAATCTAACCAATCGAAGCTTTCTTCGTCAGTATTAAATAATTAAAATATGATAAATTTAAATTAAAACATAATTAAATGTATAACGACGCCATTGAAAATAAAGATATATGTATATATATATATATATATATATATATATATATATATATATATATATATATATATATATATATATATATATATATATATATATATATATATATATATATATATATATATATATATATATATATATATATATATATATATATATATATATTCAATAATTTATTTAATCCTAAATTTGGAAAACGAGTTAACATTGTATGAATTAAGATTTGCAGCTATTTTTATAACTAGTTTATATTTAACTGTTGAAATTATTTCAAAGCGATTTATGATCGAAAAAGCTTAACAGGGCTTACTGGGGTTTTGCTGCAAATATTAAGCTTTTTTTTTCTTTTTTGGAAGTTTGGTCTATTTCGATTCATCATAAATTATTATCCTTATCCTTATAAAGCTCTTGATTCATATCCGGAGTAAAGTAATAATACCAAAAATATAATTGAAATATTCAGCAAATAACTGAACAATAGATAAGTATATTTATTAACATTACCAAACTCTAAACATTACAAAATACTACACGCAGAGACGCAGCCAAATATACATTATAATCGTCTTCTTTATCATATGTTCATATACCTGTAAATTCGTATGTTTACCTACCAACATTTGAATTCAAAATTGATGTAAATATGTAAATGGTCTGGCAAAATGGTAAGAAAAGGCACACTAAATAACTTTTCTATTTTAACATTTCTCTAATTGTAATTAACGACTTTTTCAATTAATTATTAGACTAGTGCAAAAAAATTGGAATAATTAATTGAAAAAGTCGTTAATTACAATTAGAGAAATGTTAAAATAGAAAAGTTATTTAGGGTGCCTTTTCTTACCATTTTGCCAGACCATATTGTAACCAAGAGGGGGAAATTAATTCATAAAACTGCACTGGCCGGGTAGTCACCTTTCCAGGAGACTTTCGGCTCGGTGCGGGGCTCTAAACTCTTGAGGATACTGCACATTGTACCCCGCCGTCAGGCATTACTTCGCCCAGTGAGGACTGGCTACCTATTGCCTATTTAATTATGGCCGCTGTGGACGTCTCCTTAATCGATCTCCCTAGATAATCTTCATCATCAAGGCCGCTGCATTGGCCACCGTTTTCCAAGTTTACTCACAGCCGACCATCAGGCCGACGAGATTTTCAGGCGTACCCGGGCAATGGTGAACAGCATTAAGTTCTGCTCTCTCTGCAGCGAAACGGGGGCTCGCGAAGAAAATGTTCTCCGACGTTTCTTCTTCGTGTGGGCAGTTTGGACATAAAGGATCGAAGCCCAAACCGAATCTGCAGAGGTAGGCTCGGAAGTTGCCATGCCCGGTCAGCACCTGTGTGACATAGAAGTCCACATCTCCATGTTCTCTGTTGAACCAGGGCCCGATGTCTGGAATTAGGCGATACGTCCATCTTCCGTTTGATGATGATTCCCAGCGTCTTTGCCACATCTCGAGTGTGCGGCTTCTTTCTTCTGATGCACGTGTCGGAGTGTCGTCGGTGTCCCTCTGCCTTCGTTGGTAGTTTCTCTGACGCTCATTCGCCAAGATGTCGATTGGCAGAAGACTAGCCACTACACACACAGCATCATATAATACTGTACGGTAAGCGCATGCAACTCGCAATGCACTTCTCTTGTAGACGCTAATCATTGGGCTAGCGAACGAAGTGGTATCCATGGCCGACGACCAGTTTGGTGCAGCGTATAACAGGATCGAGCTGGTGATCGTTCAGTGTAGCTGTCTAAGGCTCTGTCGTGGTCCTCCAGTGTTTGGCATCAACCTGGTCAATGCGTTCACCCCCTTGGATGCTTTTTGGCTAGCCATTTGAAGGTGTTCGTCGAATCGAAGCTTCGTGTAGATTTAGACTCCCAGATATCTCAGTGACCTTTGAGATTCAATCTCACAATCTCCGATGGAAAGGGTGATGGACTCCCTTATTCTTCGGCCGGTTACCAAGACGACTTCTGTCTTGTGGTCGGCCAGTTGCAGCCAAACGGATGTCAGCCACTGGCGTATGCAGGATACTGCTCTGTTTGCCTTAAATGTGACCTCTTCCAAATACTTGTCGACTACAACCACTGCCACGTCGTCGGCAAATCCCACTGATGTACAGTCTTCAGGCATCGTCAGGTTCAGCACGGCGTCGTACATGACATTCCACAGGAGCGGCCCAAGAACTGAACCCACCGTTGTAAGACCGTATTCTCGATTCCGTGTCATATGAAAGGAAACAGTTTGAGAAATAACTGCTGATGATCTTCAGCAGGTATTCTGGAACCTGCATTAATCGAAGAGCGTTCAGAATGCAACTCCACCTTGCTGAGTTGAATGCATTTTTGACGTCGAGAGTCACACTTGCGCAGTATTTCTTTGAACCTGTTGTCCAACTTCTTCCAGCGATCGCTTTCCTGGCGATACCAACGACTTTTTCCACGGCATTGACTGTGGACCTGGATTTGAGGAAACCAAACTGGTTTCCAAAGAGCCCCTGGTCACTCTCGCTCAAAACCGCTAGGCGGTTGGCTACGATCCTTTCCAATTCTTTGTCGGCCGTGTCAGGGAGGCAAATTGGGCGATAGGATGAAGGCTTGTTCGGTGGTTTGTCGCCCTTAGGCAATAGGACCAAGTATTGTCGCTTCCAGTAGATCGGGAAGTTGCCTTCTATGATGCAGGCGTTGTTAACAGAGATAGATGTCTGGTCTCTTTCTAATGGCGGCTTTCAGAGCTATGTTTGGGATAGTATCCGGTCCGGATGCTTTTGTGTCTCCGATGTTCTGAATAGTCTTCTGCAGCTCTACGTTTGTCACAGGTGGCACCTCCTGAACGTCCGGATCAGTCGGAATAGCCATAGCCATATGATCCGCTAATTGTTGTGGAAGCAGAGTTCTCACTATCCTCTCCAGGAACTCTTCTCCGGGATTCGCTGGCATCTCAGAGCCTAGTCCTTGCAACTTTGCCATGACCAACTTGTATGGTCATCCCCAGGTGTCTTAATCGACTTCACGTAGAAGTGATTTCACACACTACAGTTTACTCTCCTTGATTATTGTTCGCATACGATTGCAGCGTCAATGTTCTCCTCGTATGCTGACTGCCAGAAGAGGTCTGGGTTTGTCTCACTGTAGTTCAGATTTATTTGCAGGAATCTCATCTTCTTTTCCGGTTGGACTCTCTGACGGCCCGTTGGTAGGCGGGGCAAGAGTAAGTGCCTGTTTTGTGGGTCGTCGCCGTTTCTCCTTCCTACAGGATGCACCTGTACAATTTCTCTGTACAAACCTTGGCGGTATAGGTTACACTACCGCATCTAAAGCACTGCTTTGAACAGTCTGAGTCTTGACAGGACCGTGCCAAGTGACCAAAATCCAAGCATTTATAGCACCTTGGGATGACGTTTTTTTCTCTTGCTCTGCTGTACACCCACCCTAACCGCAATTTGCCTTTCAGTAGGATTGCTTTCGCAAGCTTATCTTGCAGAACCAGTACAGCGGTTTGTGCTCCTCTGTACGCTTTCCAGATGGACTTTACAGCAATTACGTCAACCGTCTCTGCTTAATTGATCTGCGACTTGATGGCTTCGCAAATATCCTCAGCCGTTGTCAACTCGTATAAGTCCTTCAATTCGATGGCCATCATATCTATCTAACTTATCACTTCTGTTGTGTCCTTGAGTTTCCTCTTGACTGTGGAGCGTAATTCGCTCATTTTGTTGTGTGCCTTCTTATCTAGACACAGCACCAAGTTTTTCTTCGTGTCCTTATAAACCTTGGTCACGCTATTTGTAAGTTTCTTCAGTTCTGAATCATTCTTCAGCGACTTAAGGATGTCAGTGTAGGAATTTCCCTCTTTGGCCTTCACAACTAAAGTGTCGGTTCGTGTTTGTCTCCCTGCTTTACGTTCACGAGTATTCGGTTTCTTCTATTCCTTTGTTTTCTTGGGCATACCTTTGGTGGTTTTAGGTGTGCCTTTCCCTGATGCTTCAGTTGTTTGTAAATTTGTCTCCTCGCCATCTTGAATTGCCTCGAAGTCAGGCGGAAATCTGCTTCTGCTGCAGGGGATTCTACGAGTTGCCTCTTATTCTCCTGAGACTTTTCCGGGCCCTTCAGTAAAGCCTCTGCTTCCAGGTAGGACTTACCTGGTTTTGGAGACCATTGACTCTCCGCATCCCGTGTTAAGGCTGTCGGCTATCGATTCAGGCATTCTAGATTCTCTATCCGAGAAATGGCCAGTTCGGCCGTGGTGAAGGTATTATCCAGAATTTTCATTTTCCGGAGAATTTCCTTACTCACATTCGACTTCGAGTATGTGAGGGCTTTGAGGTCATCCAGAACAGTCCTCAATCGATGAAGTGAAGCTACACTTTTCTCCATCTCCTTGTTTTATGCATCGGGTGCCACGTCGCTGCTATTGTTCCACTGCCATAGTGACCTTGATGGTTCAGTTTCGATAAACTTTGGGGAGGCAATTGTTGTAACACCGGCTATTTCCTTCTGGAAGGACTGCTGTCCTTCAATATTTTGTTTGTTGATTAGAGGATTCATCGTGTTTACCAGCGCTTTGTGCGAAAGGGAGCGGGCTGAAATAATTGGGAACGGGTATACCCTCGGCCTGGCAACGGCCTACTCCAGTTCCCTGAGGCCCATTCTTCGCTTTACCAATCCGGGAAAACACGGACGGAATTGCGCTCGCTCGAGGCATCACGGATTCCGATATCCGTGGTCAATACTTCCTGATCAAGGCCCGAAGGGGCTGACCACAGGTCCCACGTCGCAGCATCATATCGGCAGTGCCAGCACACATTAGCCTCGGGCACCATTCCTGAGGCACTCCCAATGATCCCACGGCGTAACCGATCCGAATGAAATTTTGAAATAATAGATCTCATTCAGAAAAAAGTTTTTAAAAGAAAAAAATAGGAACTTTCTATTTGGTATACGTCTATTTTTATAAGCTTGTGAACAAAATGTGAAAAAAAAATTTGCCAGTTAATGGGAAAAACTAGAAAAGTTTGATTTAAAATGTTTTTTTCACTCTTCTTCCCAAATTTTCCATTATTTATTAAGAATGCCCAAAATGCAAAGCAAAGAAGTGGTTGTCAGAGTAAAATATTCGGCAGTCGAAAACATTGTTTTCAATGTACAAATTTATGTTCTAAATACCAGAAAGAATTGATGAGAAAGCGATTAGTATTAAGCAAAATAATGGGACGACGATGGCGATGTTGGAGATTTGGAAGATCCCCCCCACTAAAAAAAAAAGAAAGTTATAATGAATTTGACGTTATAATGAAGATTTACAAAATTTCATGGAATAGTTAATGGTATTTTAAGATTTTCTATTCAATATTTTATTCTTCATTTTTTTTTATTTTAACACTTTCTACAGTATTTATTTCCTTTTTTTATTTACCGGGAATAAAAAAAAAAAAAAAAATAGTTGTTATTCAAAAAAAAAAGCTTTTCAAACCGTTTTTCAAATTTTTTTCATTATTTAATAGGAAATACACTTGAAACTTTAAAAAAAGGTTTTAATGTTATATTAATTGATTTAAAAATAAGAAAGCGTTTCAAAGACAATGTAAAAATAGTTAATTTTCAGCCAGAAAAAAGACATTGCCACAATATCATTATAAGATATAAATTTATAAAGTATAACAGGAATATAATATATGTGTTAAGAATAATAATGGGGGAAAAATTAATTATAGGATAGAAAATCTTAAAATTCATTAACTATTCCTTGAAATAATCAAGAATATTATTATAGATTATGTACTCCTTTTTCACATAACCTTCCGGGAAAAAACTGGCTTTATTTCAAATTTCAACTATTATAGTTTTCAATTCTCAAACTGATTCTTACAATCATTTATCTTCAATGACAAATATGTCTTGCTGATCTGTACTCGTTACTAAATCCTATTCCTGTAATATTTACAAAAAAGTATATAAAATAGAAAAAGATTGTAGTCATTATCTAACATACAGAACAAAGTTTTACATCAATTGTTATAAGTATCTACAATAATATTATATTTGTTTGTTTGTTGTTACTTGAACAACAATAAATATGATGATATGGTTAAAGTAGGCTATTAGTATTGTTATATTTGTCATTTACATAAATGATAAATATTTTTGTATATATATATATATATATATATATATATATATATATATATATATATATATATATATATATATATATATACTAAAACATGTTTATTCGTACAAGTCTAAAATAACATTTTACAAAATTCACATCAAAAGACGAAGTATGTTTATCAAATCAGCATAGATGTAGTAAGAGTTTGTTTCAAATGTAGGTTACCTATTTAGTTGTGTGATGAAATTTGTGTGATGAAAATAAGTCCTGTTTTATAAAATTTTAATTGTTTAACACGGAAGCAAAAGCTTCCAAGCTGAATGCTTAATAAACAATTCTACATTACATTAATGGGTATGATAGCTTTTGTGATTACTTCATTTTCATCTCTTTTGAAACGTTTTTACTTCACGAAAAGGGCGCATAATTTTTGCTTTCAATGTTTAAGCAAAGGAAGATAATAGAAAGAAGATATAGAGGATCAAAAATCATTGTGAAGCAAAGATAGTGATACATAGAAGTGACATCACTATGCAATTTTCCCATAAAGATGCATGTGAACTATCGTTTTCAAGAAAGAGATGGAAAAATTATCTTTGAGATCTTATAGCTTCTTCACTTTTGAATAAACATTAATTTAATTTTCGAATTATGTTCTATCATTGACTCTCGTTTTACATTTTGATGTTAAATTACTATATCAGTAATAGTTATCTACTCTATTGGAATCATAGAAATTGGAAATTTATATTTGATGAAAAAAAGGTTACTTGAAAACTAAGCCGTAATGAACTCGGAGCCTACATGTAGAATCAGTATGCAATTAGTGGGGGGCTGTAAAACCACGTCTTCTTCAAATCTTGGAATTTAGAAAATTATCAACTGTTAACACAAAAAATATTGAAGATAATGGGTACAGAACTTCCTCGTGATAGATAATCAGAACGGATTTACTGATTAAGTTGTCCTCCGAGCTTGGAGCATTATATACTGCCAAAAAGATGCGCTCTTCATTTTCAAATAATGTTTGTACGGGAAGTTTTCTTGTTGAAATACTTCCACCAGTTTATACAAATTGGGAATTTTCTCCAATGCTTTAGAAACAGTTTTTTTTTTTCCTTTTTTAAATAGCTCAGAGCTCGTGTCACAGCCACTAAATGCGAGTAAAAATAAAATGTGGTTTTTAATACGAGGATATTGGTAAAACTTTTAGAAGAGTATATTTGCATCTTGACATTGTCTTTGCCAACTTTTTTAAAGGAGATTTCATGTTGATGTGATTGAGTACGTCTAATTAAAATAATGAGCAAATCAATATCTTCTCCTATGATTACGGCAGTCTTTTGATGTTCTGATAAGGCAAGAGCTGTGTCGATGATGAGAAAATCAGCATCATCTCGGGCTTGTTTTGTTGATTTATTTACAGAATTAAATTTTTCAACAAGAATATCGATAATTTTTTTTATTATAGCGATTTGATAAAAAATTTTCTTGGTTGATTGGCACAATCATTGTTTCGTCAAAACAAACTTCATGTGATTTTGAAAATGCAGCAGCTCTTCTTTGTTGTTCCATTGCTTTAATATTTTTTACTATAGTCCGAATATCCGTCAAATACAACAACAATTGTTGTGCCATAATGTGTTTGTAAATATTTAATGTATTTATGTAAAATAATGGAGAAATTATTGTCTTTTGTCCATATGAAGCGAGAAATCCACCATAGATAATATATGCTACATTATTTTCATCAAGATCGATATCGACATGTATCATATTGTCATATTATGGCGCTTTCGTGGTTTTTCTTATGTCATTACTATTTTATAAAAATGTCGGATACGGGCTTAGTTCATACTTAAGATATTCTTGTAGATGACTTTCAAATTTTTTGCTCACAGCTATTCTCTGGAAAAGTAACAATGGATCTACAGAGACTTTACAATCAATAATATTGACAGATTTGTTAATGACTGAAAGCGGTAAAACCTTATCGACGCGTTTTAACATTATCTTATTAAAGTTCAAACCAGTTATCTTTTCCATAGATTGCAATCCGAATTCATGGGCTCTATGACAATTAATTTGGTCATTTCACATGATTTGGAAAGATATTATGAAGCGTAAGTCAATCAACCAGTTTATTTAAGTCAGTATTATCTCTTTTTATTCGTGAATCTTTGGCATCAACCTGTTGGTCTAGAGAATCGAAGGAAATGTTACAACCGTCTAATTTCTTCACAAATTGTATTCGTGGTATACATGGCCATTATACCCACTTACATATAACACTTTCTTGTGTACTTCGCCTTCGAGATACTCCTCCTTCTGTTCGTTTTACAGTAAAAAATCCGTTTTAAAAGTTTTTCAATAATCTGTTCATCCATTGTCTCCTCCAGTTTTATAATATCTTGAAGATACAAATAAGCTGATTTGGCATAGAGGAAATCACTGTATCCAAATGTTCTTTTAAAAGTCCAAGTCTTTTAGCACGAATCTACCTACGGTTGTTGATACCATTTCATAATAACTTTTCTGTGGGACCTCTAGCTTTTAATTCATTCAGTTTATCCTGAAATTGATCAATTAACGAGTTGGAGCCACTTCAACATATTCGTAGTAAACATAGAAACATAGGCGGCTAGTTATCTGTTCAATTAACTCATCTAACACACAACGTTCAATCTTAATCTCTTCAAAAATCTTCATTGATAATACAAGTCGTAAAAATATATGGCCTCTGATACTTCTTGCATAAGCGAGACCATTCAACGTTTTGTCGACCGAATTTGTAGCATATATTTTACTTAAAGCTTCCTTGAGATCACTACCGTCCATTATATATCCTATGTATCCAATAAAAGACATGAGCATATGAAGTCTCCTAGTTTGACAACTGTTTGACGCAAGTCTGAGATTGTATCTGACGCAGCGACCATTTTTCGTGCTGTGGAGTAGAGGGGTTGTTGCTGTGACTTGGCAATATTTATAGCACAATGTAAAGTGGTATAAATTGTGACTAAATTACTGGCAGGATGATCAATGAAAGATAGAAATATAATCTGAGAAGTTGAATTTTTTTATACAATCATCATAAATTACAGCATATTTCGGAGTAACTATTTTTATCGTTCCCATAACGTGAAGAGTATTATTACTGTCAAGAGTACTGACATTAATATCATTAATATCTGCATTGTCTCAATGCAGATATTAATGTCAAACATATTGTACCAATGCACCTGACTCATGATAAAATACGAGGATTTTATCATGATAAAATCATGATAAAATCATGATAAAATACGACCTGATGATAAAATACGAGGCTGTGGATGGTAAACTGCTGAAACTTCATACTGTACGGTAATACTATATGGTGCAGCAAATCCTAAAATTGATAAAACATCCAATAGATCCATATCTTCTGTGAAGAAATACTGAAAAGCTTAATACTATCTGTGATGAAAATGACCGTTCTCGTATCGAAGCCATTATTTTACGACGGTAATCTACTTGTCCTTTTCTATTTTTAAATATAATTTCTTCCAAAATTTGTGATAATGAAATTGTGATAATTTCTTCATTAATACCATCTACCTTTTTATTCGGAATTGGATACGTCTTAGTTTCAACTACAGATGATCTAATATATTACCTAATAACAGCCGGAGCAACGTCTACAATCCGTAAACGTTCTTCTGCAGAAGTGTTTTTTTTTTATTTTCGTACGAAGTTTTTGATAATACATTAACCTGTGTATCACGGAAAGATATAATTAATAGTAAATGATACTATTTATTATTTTTATTTTCTTGTGATTATTATATTAGTTAATAATTATTGTTGTAGTTTTGTAATAATTGTCCTATCGTCGGATATGTACTCCGTAGGGACATGTTTAAGCTATTTCAATGTCAATTGAGAATCTTCATTATTTTATATATAACAAAAAATCTCATTGTTTGAGTGACTTGATAATCTTGCCGAGGCTTCTTATCTGCAGAAGATACTCGGGTTAAAAAGTTGGTATAGCAAATAGTATTATCTAAATATTCTATGCTGAATTTACTTCTTGAACTAAACATTCTATAAATAATTAACTTAAACGGGCCTTAATTTAAATATCAATATGTATTGATAACAATAAATTTGGAAACATATATAGCAAATACTTTTTTGCTGCTTCTTGTATTACATTCATTTTTAATTAACATTTTATCAAAAACATAACGACCTTTATAACTAAAAAGCTGATAATTTGAATAATACTGTAAATTTTATCGTTGGCCGTCAGTATTTTTTGTTATTATTTAAAAGTTGGTTAGGTATATTTCTAGGAAAAATAACACGCCATCATCACTATTGGTGAATGTAAACAATAAAATAAATTTTAAGGTATTACTACCATGAAGATGCAATTTATTGGAACTAATATCATAACAAACACACAAAATTTTTGCGATTTGAAATTTCACTCGATATAAAAAAACCGACTTTTGTATCATTAATTCTTTGTACCTATATTATGTAGAATACAATATAAACCTAAAATATTATACAAATACAATACTTATACCATTGCATAAGTATTTTATTATGTATAGCATTATGTACGAATAGTCTAAACTCCCGCTAAAATTTCGCAGTATTTTTAATTAAATTATTTTTAATAAGCATTTGCTAGTTGTTAAAAATAATAAATATTTAAATTAGAGTGAAAGAGACTTAGTGCGTAGCATCTTTTAACAGGCGAAGATAGCGATTGCCGTCTGTGTGACGGTTATAAACCATTTTAAGCCATTGTGAACGATATTTTTTTTTACCAATTATCAATTAAAAATACTGGCGGCTAAATTTTTATAGGCAATCTGGTAAATTCTACTTATTATAAATAAATATAAAAATTTTGTTTAAGCAAAAAACCGATGAGAGTACTAATCCTGCAGTAGGATCTCATACTAGAATAAGTGAATAAAGTATAAACTTTGTACAGTATCATGCATGGGGCCAAATACAATTATTTGAATTTCTTCATTATTTAAATTTTCCCAGAGAAATGATTCAAACAAAAATTATAGTGCTTAAAATGTTTTGTGAATATACGAAAATCATTTGAAATCGTATTGGTGATTTAAGAATACAAATACGATATCGCTTTACAAACCGAAACACCAATAAGTTTCTTAATGGAAATACATGTTTTCCGATGTTAACTCAAAATAAAATGTTAACATGATGTTACAAAATAAAAAATATTAAAAGCTTTTTTCTTGCGAAATCTTCATAGAGAGCAATATGGATTCACAGTTTAACAAAAAGATATATAGAAAAATGCCTCTTAGGCGTGCGTCTCGGGCTAAGAAACATGAATTGGTGACTACAAAAATGTAAAAGAAGGCTGGTTTGAACGCCTGAGTTCAATTAAATGGTTTTACGTTGGTTGTAGCAAAAAGATTAATTTTTGGTTAAGATATAAATAAGTAAAAAAATAAATGTAAAATGTATTAAAATAGAAAGAGAGATGAAGTTAAATAATTGAAATGTATTAAAAGATGTAGAAAGAAATAATATAATAATGTAAGTGTAAATGTAAGAGTAATAATGTAATATACATGTAATAATGGCGCTTGCGTGCTTTGGTGTTAGGTTAGGCTCAAGCCAACGGTTATAGAACACTTTGATTCCCAGTTAGCTTCGCCGTATCACAATCTTCTTACTAAGAAGACCCAGCTGTTTTATTGAAACCCAACTTTTAAAAGGGTAAAGAGCTACGTGAAAGATTGAGGTAAAAAATACAACACTGATCAACGTATAACCAACTTTAATTTAATGAAACTATGAAAACAATTAAGTAATCAACAAGCGTAACAGTATTTTTATACAAACAGGATCTTAAAAATGATTAACCATAAACAAGTTAATTATTACGACCAAATATACAACAAATAAGTTAATTTGAACGAAAAGGGTAAAGGTATTAATATAGCCTTTACATTAAATAAAATTTGAAATATAATGGATGAATAACTATAAACAACTTATTATTCCAACCAAAGGATGGAATAATACTACAACTAAATTTAAACACCACGTGGTCCCTTTGACTAACACGCGGTATACACGAATAAACTTGAAATATACTATAAATACGTTACGTGATTGAAAAGGTTAAAGGTATTAATGTAACCTTTACATGAAATAAATTAGAAATATAATAAATGAATTAATTAAAAGAAGAAAAGCTAAAGATACGACTTTAGCCTACATACCTGAATTATTCCATAATAAATAATCATATTTAGCGACTTATTAAACGTAGTTATAATTTCAATGTAATATTCAGATCATTCCGACTTGGATGTAATGTTGTATTTAAGATTAAAAAACGGTTCAAGTAGTGTGTGCGTGTACCCAAAGACTCGTCGATGAGAAGCTATCGGTACTCTGCTCGTATTATATGTGTACGTTGTATATAGTTGTGATCACTTGGACGGACGAGTAGACAAGAGAATGTTTAATTGTATATCTCAACTAAGTAAGTTATCTATTATTTTAAAATGATAAAACGAAATGCGCACGCACATCCCTACTGAATAATAAAAATATAACAGTGTCGGTATGATTTGAACTATGGCGGTAGGTTGGTATGTAGCGACTTTTTTATAATGAAATTACATTTGATTAATATTTTAAATTGAGTAATGATAAAAATCGCTACATGGTGTTTATTATTTTATTTTATTTTTTTTTTATATATTAACTCTTTTCGTCAAATTATAAATTAAGTTATTTTTTAATTCAAAGCTTTTATTTATCAAGTTAAAATTTTGGTTTTCTTTCTCAAATAACTTATTTTCATTTTTAACTCGTTCTTGAAATATATAAGTCTATATCACTGATGTTATGAACATATCTTAACAGTTCTAAATTTTGTTTGTAGTATGAAAACCATTGCAATGTTTTCTATCTTTGGGTAACATAATTGTAATATTCCTTTCATCCTTTAGTCGATAATATTCAAGCAAGAAAATGCTGTGTTTAAAACTATTCCGTAACATAATTTTTTTTTTTTTACGATTAGATTTATTTTTGGGTTTTAATAGTAATTCTTTTTAAATCATGTTTTTTTGCAATTTATTTAATGTGTGGACTCTTCGGATTTCATACAAAAAAATTAATAACTTTGAGAAATTACATTTTCGCGTTAAAAAAAATTTTATAATGTGTTTACGTAGTAAAGGCGTCAATATTTAAAGGTCAATTTACTTCGAAAAATAGTAAATCCATTAAAATTCGAAAAATTTGTCATATTATATTTACTTTATTTGCTTTTTGTAAATTAATAGTTTAGGATTTGTAACATATTAATTAACCTATTCGTTCGTTCAATTTGATTAATCATATTTTTTTTAGTCAATTATAGTAGATTCATATTTCTTTTATAACTTGTTCGTTTTAAAATAAAATTCATAATTAATTTACATTAGTCCATTCGTAAATTATTGATTTATATTTTGTTATATTTCTTATGATTTGTTTATAATTTATTCGTTCAAAGATAAAATTCATAGTTCATTTCAATTCCATAATCGTTAATTAATAAATTATAATTTTTATAGGCAATCGTCTTTAATAAGATTTCAAAAGTCTCATTTATTATTGTATAATGGAAAAAAGCCTAGATGTTGTAACACTTATTTAGTCAATGTTTATTCATCTTTTTTAGTTTGTCATTCTAAATTTTGTTTAATTTCTGTTGTTTTTTATAGTATAATTCAAATTGTTAATTTTTACCTATGGCTAAAATTTTATTAAATTTCAATCTGTTGACCTTGAAACTTTTTTTTTTTAATTTTACTTCAATTTGGCTTAAAACCCCTAAAGTTACCGACGTAATAACATTTTTCGCAGAATTGGGTAATCGAACCGTTAACGCTGTTCGAGAGATCAATGGGTCCATTTAAACATATTCCATCAGCTACCCACAAAGCGAAGGTTTTGCTTTAGAATTCATCTTAATTCAATATCTCAATCATTATTTTTTTATAATTCAATTTTATCATTCAAATACATCGTTTCAAATTTATTTTGTTGTTTTTTTTTATAGATTTTTGTATTAATGACTACTTTATTTTCTTTTACTACCAGAAGTAAAAAAGTAAAATAATATCAGTAAAGTAATCATCAAAATCGGATTGTTGGAAAAGAATAAAAAACGATTCTTAAAACTTATCCTTAGATAAAATATACTATCTTAAAGAGAAATTAATACTTAAAAATTTGCTATTGACATAGTCTCATCATAAATTTTCTATTCTAAATACATAAAGTAAAATTATTCCAACGTAATAAAAATTAAAATTCTAAATTATATACATAATAAAAAGGTACCTATAATATATGTAGGTACCCTTACTTCACCATACTTACCATGGTTAATTTCATTCGCACGCAGAAAAAGGGTTGGTTACGAACACTTCGCACATTCGCACAATGATAAACACGTAAATACATAAAAGACGATAAATGTAAAAGTTTTCTAGAAAATAAGCTCGAAATAAAGAGTAAATATAATTTACATATAAATATTTTAAATTTTATTCATCCAATGCCTTTTGTCCTCAATAAGAAATTATTTTTATAGTTTAGACATTTTCACACCGTCAAAATTTAACATAAATATATTTGTATATATATTTGCATCTGGGTCATTGCCATTTTTTCTTCCAAAAGTTTGAGAAATACTCTTGATTTCAACCTCTATGATGACATAATTTTCATTGAGTTGCCTTCTTAAATAATTTTCGAATTTATATACGATATAAATTCAAGGAGATCTACTTATTTTAAACTTTCTTCAAAATTATAACTTGTCCAAATGTTTTATTTTATTTGGCTAAATGTGTCAAGTTAGAGCGAAATATCATAATTTCACAGATTATTCGTTACCTCAGAAACGTTGAAAGTACATACGGTGGTGAACATCAAAGAATCGATGTCGGTATAGCGATGCCAATTTTATATCTAGAAAACTCCTCCCTATTTCGATGAAATAGTGAACTTAATGATGAAACGAGCATTTGTATTATTACAGAATGTCGTTTTACCCTTACCTTTTAAAAGTTGCATTCTGGTTACAATGGATCTAGTTGACCGATTTTGTGTACATTCCCATATAGTTATATAAGGTATTATTTTTGAGGCTCAAAGGTAGTCGGAAACGCTTCTTTTTCCAGTCAAATAAAGCAAAAAATATATTAAAGATATTTCAACTAATAGACCTAAACTAAAAATTTTGTCATTCATTTTTCAACAAGTTTACCACCTTATTACATTCGTTTCACTAGTTGGTTGACATGTTTGTCGTCAAAAAGTTATTTTAATACAATGCAAAAACAAAACACATCATCACCGTAAAACAAAAGACGGTTATTTTAAGTGTAAATATCATTTCCACACTACACACTACACTCTCATTTATCCACAAATTGTGTGGATAAAGAGAGGAATGGGCTGGATGAATGAATGTGGTCCATAGAATGAATAGAGATGACTTCGTTTGTTTATTTGTATGTGTATATACATAAAATTTGTTTATTGAGTGCAAAAGTGTTTATTAAAATACAAGGTATTTCTTTTCTGAATAGATAATAAGGGTTTTATACACACATATATAAAGTTTAAGGATGTATTGAAATTTGTATAATAGGCAGGTAATGATTGTACACACACGCACACACACACACACACACACACACACATATATATATATATATATATATATATATATATATATATATATATATATATATATATATATATATATATATATATATATATATATATATATATATATATATATATATATATATATATATATATAGTTTTATATTACGGAAGTGTGTATGAGAGTATGAGAGTACATATTTTACCTTTAAATGTAAAGGTACAAATTGGTTGTATTTACAGTGAATATTGATGCGTTTTAATACTTTTTCCCCATGCTTCCTGTTAATCGGGCTTTCAATATACATATAATAAATATATTTTTTAACAATACATAATTTAAACATAGGAGAGGTGTCCGTACGATGATTTTATTTATTTTGAGCAAATTTTAATTATGAGCAAATATTTTAAAATGATTTTTTCCAAGTTATATCTCTCGATATCGGAATTATCATTTTCCTGATGGAAATAAAATTTCATTTCATCTGGTTTCAAAATTTTATATATGTCGATGTTTTGTAAATTCCTGAGCAATTTTCATTTCGTTAAACCAATCTACAATTGTTTCGTAACTCCAAAACTACGAAAATAAAATTTTAAATACTTATGGTAGGCAAAAGTGTGGACATTCAGGATAGTCTCATTTTAGAAACATGTAACTTATTAGTCAGAAATCTATCTCTTTTTTCCACTTGTTACTTTATTGTGAACAATTCATCCGAGTTTGATGAAATTTTGTATTTACACGCAGTATATAATATTGCTTATTCAGGATACCTAAAAATAAAAAATGTAACAAAATCGCAAAATAATAACATATGCTAAACTTGCTTCAGAAAATTTTATGTGGCACAGAAAGCCAGTATATGCATCGTCTCACCTCCTCATTATTGGTAGTATATGTTGTTCCTAAACAGTTTTTCTAGATAATTTTGTATTAGTTGTTTAAAAATTCTGAACTGTTTTTTCTAAAAATTTACATAATCTATAGGTGCTTTGACTGATATATGTGAACTGTATTTTCAGTTTTTTTAAAACTAGTAAAGTGCCGGGTTTTGTCACAATTTACAATGGAACCTGCTTCCTCTAATTGTTATTTGAAAGTAATGTTATGCTTTCCCAAATTACCATACTGGATATTTTAGCAAAGATTTCTGTCATTTTACACTCTTTGGAAAAAATTTACACAAACTGGACATGAAAACAAAGGGCCCGTCGAGGAGATTTCCCGAAAAAAAATTTCTGAGGTAAAATTCAAAATTTGATTTTATATTTATTTTAGAAATTATTTTACGAGAAAAGTTTAGAGCCCTCCGTTTTCTTATCAATATTGTGCTTCACAAAGGAATAATTATTTTTATAATTGGTTAGTTGTGATATTGAATTTCCTTTTTTTGTATCAACATTTAAAACTAGAACCCATATCTTAAAAACTTTTGAAAATTCATATAAATATGTAAGACATACACATCGTATGCTCTTGTTATTTAACCAAGAATTTTAAACGTACATATTTTGCTTATATTTTTGGATTTTATAAATACACAGTTTAATTTTCGTCAAAATAAAACAAAAGTTTATTGAAAATACCCACTTTTTTAAAGTAATACACTCCTTTAAAATTTTAGAGAAATGTTAAAGGATTCGCAAAAGCAATTTCTCAGAATGGTCCAAAGATGGATTTTGATATATTTTTATAATACTTGTTAGAAGATGATTGTTAAATATATCTGACAATATGCGATGTTACTCACTTAATATATACCGAATATAATAGTTGAAAAAAGTGCGTTTAAAATAAATTTTTATAATAATTTTCTTGCAAATTCGATTAAATACTTTCGTTGAAAAACTACAAAAAATACTAGTTCTCTAATTTCTTATTTTCATATTTTTAATATGGTTCGTTCAATTAAAACACTTAATAACCTATTGAATTTTTTTCAGGTATGTGGCAAAACGAATCTATAAGCACGTAATGTTCGACCGAAAATTTAATTTCGACTTCGGCTACTATTCAAAGGTTTGTCTGAAGTCGAAGGCCATTATTAGCCGACGAAAAATGACGAACTTAAACGAAGCTGTGTCAACCGGAATACAAATTATACAAAGAAATCAAAACCACTATACATGCACGCACATGTTAACTTTTACTTTTTTAGCGACAGATGTATAGCCAAAAAATCAAACTTAATTCATTGAGTCAGTCAGTGATTGATTTGTGATAATAATTGTATAGACTTAAAGATCTAAAGTTTTAATTAATCAAGTTAGATAAAGTTTATTTTTATTTTATTAGAAATATATTGAATGAGTTTATTTTTAGATGATTTTTGTAACCGTATTTCAACAAAATCAGAATCAAGATTAATTTTACTGTGAACTTAATTATTACTATATTATGCATAAAATCAAATAATTCAAACAGAATTTCCAACGAAATTATATAAGTTCTTAGTCAATATTCAATAATCTTTTACTAAATTCAAAAATTAATTAGACTTCGGCTTTGGCCAAAATAAGACATTCAGTCGAATAATATAAACATGAATTTCTTCTATTACGTAAGTATAGTACTAATAATAGTTAAAATAGTTATAAATAAAACAAAACTAATAATAGCCACAAGTCATTTTTTGGGCCTTTGGACCTATTGTAGCGATTCATTATTACGAAATCACGGCACTTCACATGGCGGGGTAGTGTGATCAAAAGCATCATCACTTTTGTAAAAAATGTGTTCGAGTAATCGCGAAAACAGTTCATTTTCGAGAAAACAGTGTTTTAAGGATGGATCTTATATCAGTGCAATATTTACTGTAAATATTAAAATATGCATTAAATTTCTCTAATCAAACCAAATGTAAAATTAGCAATGGAAAAATAGTTAATAATTTTCACTGCTGTTTTCTGGAGAAAATCGATTTGAGATTACAGAAACTCAAATTTCAACGTTATTTCCAAGTCAAGTATTCATAGATCATAAATATTCGAAAAATCTTTATTTTTTAGCAAAGTAGAGAAAATGCACCCATAATGTGGTAATTATGACTATTTACAACCATTTTAAAATTTTTTTAAATTACGATTTTCAGTTCTTATATAAAACCGATTTTAAAGCATATTGATTGAAGCTATTAAGCTAGAAAAATATTTCGAAGCTTTATGGACGATACTTGTGTGTCTTTAACCACAGATAGTTTTCAGTGGTTAAAGAAGTATAGGTTGTATCTATAAGAAATTCTACCATTCGTCAAAAAACTTTATCACAACAGATATTCTTACAAAAATATTACCACTTTTGATGATTCTATTCACTTCAAATTTTTGGCAAAACAAATCTTGCTAGAAATAAAGTTTAAGCTTTAAATCTTTAAATGACGATGCTTAATTTTATTCCAGAACATGTATACATCTTTTTATATAAACTTTCTATCTGAAAGTATAGCAGGGAGAATACGATTACGCCGAAAACATCCCATACACTACAAAGTATTTTTGCGTATCAAGTTCCACTGTAAAATCGATTTTTTGCGTATAAATTTTCAGTGTTCTTAAGTACTTTCGAGTAAACCCTTACAATAGTCGATGTTTCCATGTAAATTATTATTCCATCTTTTGAAATTTGGCAATTCATTTCCTTCATTTCATTTCATTGTACAATAAATATAGCCTACAATCAAAAAAGTTTTTCCAGTGAAATTACGATTGAAAACTGTGACTGATGTAAAAGTTCTATTATTGATACTCGAAACACAATCAGAAAAATGTCTGAAATATTGGAAATTCAAAATTGGTTGCTGATTGAAATCATGGTAATGTTTTTGTGGTCGGAGAGCCCTAGCGAAGATTTTTGGATTTTCTCGAGCGCGAGTAAGATTAAGATATAGAAGATACATTACCCCTTGGTGAGTACCTCCATCAAATCTTAGCTCTCTATATGGTTCCGCGCGTACAGGATAGCCAATCAGAATATCAAACGAAAAAAAATATAGTTGGATTTTATCCGGCGCGTCAGATTAAGATATAATAAGTTGGTTACGTGTGAAAAAGTATACATTTTACTTATCTGACGGTTTGAGCGTGACACTGGTGGCGTTTATTTTTTGCAAGTTTATAAACCTGAAATCCTCTTGTATCACGATCCAATCCTTATGTTAGTAAAATGAATACTGTTCAGAGACCTACCATGTCTCGACGCGCGATATTAAATCGATTTTTCCGTTATCATATTCTGATAGTCAATTACAAAGAAAGCATTAAAAATCCACTAAATGATTTTCGAAAATAACCAAAAATAATTGGCGGCCGATTAAAATCATGAATTATTATTATTTTTTATTTATCTGCTAAACCCAGATTTTAAAGATAAAGACATAAATACATTATTTAAATTCAATAAATAAATTGTCGTAAATAGTAAGGATTCTTTCAAAATATTGCGATTTTTTTAAATACAAGCACTTGTATCATAATTTATATACGGATTTTATTTTTGCGCACACCATTTTTCATTTTTTTAAATAAGTAATACATATCTAAACTAGTTTTCTTAAAAAAATGAGTAGAAACGACTGCCATATTATTATTCCCGAAAACCATGACGGGGAGTTTTGATCGTTTCGTGCTTATATATTTTTAATTTGCTTCGATTAAAATGGTTAGATAAATATTATATTATGATAATTTCGGTGGTTAAAACGACTTTCATAAGATTTCAATAAGACCGAGCGTAGAGAGTGTACAACAAGCCACTAACGCTAAGTTTTCATTCTAAATCGAATTCTCCTTGATATATTCTATAAACTATACATCAATATACATCAGCATGTAAAATATCAGAAAGCTAATTTTTCCAATAAATTGAAATGAAAAAAATCGATATTTAAAAATCTTTCTATAGTAAGTAGAAATAAATATTTCAAAATCAATTTAATTGTATTGTTTTAGTACATTATTTAGAATTGTACAATAATAAATTATTGAATGTTTTACAGTAAATTACGTGATCAATTGAAATGAAATCGTGCAAGAAAATACATTATTTTGTGATGATGATACAACAATGAATGTTGTTATGTGCGTTTATCCTTATTATATTACAATACTATCCTGTTCTCATTCCTATATATTGTCGTGTGTCTATCTTATGTTTGTATGTCGTATAGTAGTAACATAATCTGATTGTATTAAAATGAATTCTACACATCCGTTATCTGTGTGTTAAAGTTACTGACCCTTGAAAATAACCAAGAAGGAAGTTAAATCTCTAGTGTATGAAACTTTTTAAACATGAAAACAAAATTACCAACTTTAAAACAAAATAAAACTATGTAAGTCTATTATTTTAATAAAATGAACCACAAGTTGAAGAAAATAGCAAAAATAAGTCCTGTATGATACTGCTATTAACCACAGGACTATTCCTGCGTTTTTCAATCTTTTTTCCTATTTTTACTGTTTTTACACGCTTATGTTTCACTTATATAAAGATTACATATTCTATTCATTATTACGTGTACAGACACTGCCATATAGTCAATTTCAGGCCACAGGGACTATGTGTTTTACACATTCACTGAACATAAGCACACTTATCTTTCTCTCCTACTAATCCACTTATTCTCTGCCAAATTCCCCACAGATGTGTCCATTTTCATTTAAATAATTTTTCGCAACTGATACTCCATTGTTTGTTATACGGCCGGTTATAAGAGTGACTTTTCTGAACCTATCAAAGTGAACAATATTCACCATAGCCCGCTTCCATCGATCCTTAATACACACTTAATATTTTAATGTGTTTTTTTTTTTAGTATAGCAGTCGTATATGAAAATATTGGTAGGGTAATTGAGGACAAAGTTAAAGAAAAACTCTTCTGGTAATCTATTCAAGGTTATTTTTTAATCAAAAATGAAATATATGAGAGAAATATATAATAATTTGTTTATTCGATACATTAGTTTATCGTTAGTACCAAAAATTAAAAAAATATTATTATTAAAAAAATAAATAAATAAAAACAAAATTTTTCCAAAATTTTTGTTTTGTTTTAGAATATTTTTCACAAAAAATAGTGAGATAAATGTTTCAAAAACTCATGAAAATTTAATATTTAACAAAGCGATATAAGCATTCCCTTAATAAAGCACCCCTGAAAAATTTTGTGATTTTATCATATTTAGATTCCAAACTACCATTAACCAATAAAAAAGCTTAGACTTAATTGTTTACTTCTACTCTTTAATTTTGAAAATTTTAAATAAATTATTCAGGTGATTACTGTTTATGAAGTATTTTACAATCCATAGAAGAGGTAACACCCTCATTCTTTAATAGAAGCAGCATTTTAAAACTAACTTAAAAATTTTTTAATTACCTTCAAAAAAATAAAAAGAATGGAATTAATTTTGACCAATTACAACATAGTTTTTGGATATTTTTTGTCTTCCTGTTACAATTTGTTTTTAAGCATTTAATAATTATTTATGTTATGATAAATCGAAGAGAATTCGACATTAGATTTTCGTATCTTTACTGCACTTAAGATGAATCGAAAATACTCTAGTCAGAACATAATTCAAAATTTTTGGGCCATAAGTTAATTAAAATGTTTTTTCAAATCTCACTTCTTCTATGAGCATTATTAAAATATTTTTTATTATTATTAAAGTAATATTTTATATTTAAAATAATTCCATTTACCCAGAACATGACTCCTGTTTTCTAAATCGGTTTCAAAAATTGAAACGATTGCAAAATAAATTATATTATATACATTTATTTTAACTTGTAAAAAAAAATGTATTATATCTATCTTTACATCTATTCTATATCAATAAATCCTCTAGTACTTTGAAATCTGTTACTTAGATCATGTTAGAAAAGAAGAAAAGGCTAAGGAAGTTCAACAATTTGATATGTAATCATTTAATAAATAAAAAACCACCACGACCATCGTTACGAATTTATAAATTGTGCACTTACAAACTCTTCTCACTGAAAAATGATGGTTGTAGGAAAATATTTTTATCCAAGTCAACATGTCCAATTGGTTTAAAATAATTTTTATACTTTTAATAAAAATTATAGTGTGTAATTGAAAAAATTATTTGCAAAATAATTTCCACTGAACTTCCATACAAACCATTTAAAAAATACAAAATAATTTTAATATAAAATTTTCTAAGAATAATTCGCTCGTATCTGCAATTATATTTAGATGCTGGCGCTAACGAATCAGTTTTAAGCTTAGAATATCATTGGCGCTGACTTCTAAATATAAATGGTGACAATAAATTCTTAAAACAATTTATTTTAAAATTATTTTTTCTTTTGCGGTCGGTTTTTATTTTTGTAAAAAATTAGAATTTTTTTCCTTTTAGTGTTGTATTCGATCAAAATAATCTCTTTGTTAATATACTACCAATTTTTCTCTCTACCTCCTTCCACGTATTTTTTCTCAAAATTTTTATGGGATTGCCGTACTTCCTTAACAATGAAAAATAAATAATCGAAAGTGGACTGCTCTTTGAAATTTTGAAGTCGGTTAATACTTGATCCACAATTAACGAAAATCCGCTGTTAACATATTTTTATAAGAATTTTTTCGTTTTAACTAAGATTCTATCATCATTTCGTGGTTTTGTGAAAATTTTTTATATATATATTTAATTCTGTTTTTAGTATAAATTTCGATATTTTGCCCCAATTCCCTAGATCAAATTATTTTGTATTTTTATAAATAAGTATTTCAACTGCAAAGTAGTCATCATCAGTATGAATTAGCTAGTTGTAATGCTTCTGTGAGGAGATGTTACTCGTTGCTAATTTGGTGACGGTCTACACTAGGTGGCGGTCTGCAAATTAGCAACGAGTAACATCTTCTCAGTGAATCATTACAACTGGCTAATTCATCCTGATGATGACTACTTTGTAGTCGAAATACGTATTTATAAAATTTATTAAAAAATCTATAGTTCCCATTAATATTTATAAAACTGTTTTTTATTATTTATTTATATACTGTTATAACTGTTTTACTATCACAGTTCATGTACAGCCTTTTGACAGACGGGCAGGCAGTGGAGTCTTAGTAATAGGGTGCTGTTTTAAGCTTTGGAACGCTAAAAACTGTTTGTGAGAGCTTAAAATAATAATTAAATCTAGTGCTACAAAGAACTTATGTACTTTAAAAAAAAAACTTATGTACTTTGAAAAATAAAAATGTATTCTTAAAATTTGATTTAAAAAAAGAGAAACCTATACTCCGAATAATAAATCCGAACCAACATCTTTTATTGTCAAAGTATATTTGTATATAAATATGTATGTAAAAGTTCTCATTAATAATATATATATTATATATATATATATATATATATATATATATATATATATATATATATATATATATATATATATATATATTATATATATATATATATATATATATATATATATATATATATATATATATATATATATATATATAATTTATATTTTGCATCTGGTAATGTTTATCCTATGTTTTCTCTGTTTTCTCCAATGTTTTTCTGCGTGACAATCAGACTCACATACCATTGATCTATCGTATACATATGCCAAAATTGCTGATAAATAATTATGTTGAAGATGAGTGGTGTTATTCGATTTTTGTGTTTTTTGTTGTGTTTGAGAAGGTTATTGTGACGGTTTTCTATTTTTATAATTTATAATATTTAAATTGGGTAATGATGTTTTACAATGGGTTTATGGTTTATGGTGGTAAATATCTTCGACAGCTCGATAATTTTTTTGCTAGTGGACTCGATTTTATTTTGTGTTTGAAGAAGCGTTTGGCTCGATATCAGCTCGATAGAACCAGTTATTGTGGTCAAATTAGTATCTTTGTGTAGGCCATTTAGGTTTACATACCTATCCCTTTTTAGGATAAGACGTAAGCTTTTGTTTTTATGCCATAAAGGTGCACTGTATGCGAGTAATTGATCAAATCATTGCAGTTTATATTATTTTTTATTTTGGTCTTTCGTTTGCAATTTTTATTCATCAGTGGGTAAATTGATCGGATTTTGTTGTATTATTTATGTGTTGCACAAATGAAATTTTTGTATCTAAGTGTACACCTAGATAATTTGTTTTTCAGGTTGTTGGGAATGCCCAGTTTGCATTATTGCGTTGATTGTATAATATTTCCTGTGTAATATTTCCTATTTTAATTGTTTTTGAATTAGTCTTTTATTAAGATTTTAAACTATTTCTTACCTTACTTTTTTATTGGAATTGTGTTATAAGACTTTTTTTAATGATTTAGTTATTCGCCAAAGTGTTTTTCCACCCTTTCTCTTAGGGTGTTCAGTTTTTATTTAAGTCATTTTTGATTTTGGACCTAATGGTTTCATTAACTTTTTATTAATATTTATTTTTAAGGTGTCAATTTGTGTTTTTTTGGTAGGTTTTTCTTAATATGTTTGTTATTTAATTATGTTTTTCATTTTTTCCCCTACTTCGAATTGGTTTAGGTTGAATAAGGAGATTTTGTGTGTTTTGTTTTGACTCTTTGCAAAGCTCTAGTAACATTTTAAACTTTTAAATATATTTTTTTTAGACAAATTGATCCTGTCGTTATAAAAAAAAGCATAATGTTCGTCATTCTTCAAGAAACAAGATTGTTCAGCTTGTTTGGGTTTTTTATGTTTACATTACTATGCTGCCTGCGTCTGATTGTTCATCCTTTGTTTCATTTCGTCTGCAGATTGCATTTCTAAAGAGTTGTTGAGGGGTATTTGTGAAATGACTGTGAAATAAATAGGTATTTGACGAAAATTTTTTTTAATTTGTTGCCTGGGTTTGGCGAAAATGGAACATCACTGTCTTTTGTATTGCTGCCTGAAGGTACAGATTTGTCATTATTTGCGTTTTTGTCCATTTAAGCTGTTCTTGCGTTGTTTTCCGCAAGTTATTAGTTTCTAAATGATATTTGTATTCAAGTAAAATGTCGATTATTTGGAAAATTGTCTATAATGATACGATTATGTTAAGATTGCCAATTAGATTGTCTCTGCATATAGTAAGTTAAGAGAAAAAGAGAAAGCGACTTCTTCTTGAATGTGTGATAAGGAAATTTATTCCAACAATTATTTTGTACCTTTTAGTTTAATTTTTCCTGTTAAGTTGCTGCTATTTTAAGGAAATTTTTTATTTTTAAGACCTGCATACACGACAAAAAGAAAGTTGTCATCTGGGTGAAATCATCTTTAGAAATTTTTTTGGACAAAAAACTTAATATGCAGACTAATTTTCGAAAAAATTTATTTGGCCTCACTCACTTATACAGCTTATTCTTTATATACATATTTAACTCAAAAAATTATTTTTTTTTAAATTAGAAAATTTCTAATTCTAATTTCAGTGATTATCAGATTTAGACGACCATCCTTTCAAATTTTTCAGATATTTTAGTTAGTAAAAGGGATGGGATAAATAACTACTTTAGACATTTTTTTCCTTTAAAGATTCTTTTCGTTATCACATGACACTGAATTGAGTTCTATCAATTTGTAAGTCATATAATCGACCATGTATTGGAAGCCTATGAGTATAAATTGTAGTTCAGATTTTTCTATGCATGTAATTCATATATATTGTTTTCGGTGGAGTAGAATGTTTCTAGCCTCTGGGTGAAAAGATAATTGTAGTAGACTTCTCATTCCACTTTCAGAAATTTTCAATCTTTCTACTTACCGTGGACGAAATTCAATATTTGCTCCTTTTTTTAATAATATTAACCGGTACGAACGCGATACAATGAAGATTTTTGTATCTTTTATATTTCCCTCAAATGTAAAGAGAAACTATTTTCATGTTCTAAATATTTCCACCATTCTGTTTTATTAGTTTTCTCAATAATTTTGAAGTCTAAAGTAGAAGGTCATACTATATTTTGAGGCTTTATACTTCTAAAGAATTGCAATTATTATGCACTTGTTATTTAAAATTTTGTTGGTTGGCGTATATTGTTGTGAATTACCTATGGAAAACCTTTATTAGAAAATAACAACGTTATACTTGCACGGTCAATGCTTTTCTCTTATCTATTGAGTATTTTAGCAAAACGCGGAAAGTGTTTTAGTAAATTTGGAAAGTTTTTCTAGCCTTTACTTTCAAATCATAGTCTATATTCTCATCAAATGTCAACCTTCTAAATACAAGAAGTGTCATATTGTTTTGATACATCAAAACATATGTACTGGAGTAGTATAAATTTCAAATTTCAAGAACATATCCGAAAGTGATCAAAATTTTTAAGGATGACATTTTTTTAATTCATGGTATGAAATCAAGTTATACCGGCGTATCGCAGGCCTCAGCTTGATCTTAAACACTTTTGCGCTCCCAGATATTGCTGTTCCCTTCCTTAAATTTTTTTAAAATTTAAAGATATGATTCAAAAATTTAAATCTAAAAGTCAACAGTCACTTCAAAAATGCATGAAAATTAGACTCCATATTTTTCCAACTTCCAACTGAGGTGAAATTGTGTTCACAGTTTACGAAAACATGTGTCACAGCCTCTTTCTTTGATACAGTTGTTTGTTTAAAAAAACTAATTTTTTTTAAATTTTTCTTCCGTTTTTATTAGTTTAAATGTTGAATCATGGATTCATTAGACCCCATAGAATGAGTCTGCTCTTTCACAAACTTAAATTCACTTTTTAAGTCCGGAATATAATATCAAAATTTTAACTCGGTATATCCATTGTTTTTTTTTTGTGTTGATGACAGGCGGAAATTAATCAATTCTATGAACAAGCTTTGATGGTGGCAACAATATTTTCTAGAGTAACAATATTTTCTAGAGTAACAAACGTCACATATCAAAAACTGTATAAAAATTCAAATATAAATTTAAACTAACAACAAGCATCAATTCATTCAATAGCAACGAAATGAATTCATTCCAAAGATAACTTCAATTGAATACGTATACATACCATGACACAACACATGGCATATTTTATAATGTCGAATACAATATGGGCAAAGTTTTGGAAAACCTTTTTTTATTAAATACAATAATTTATAATAAAGAAAGTTATTAAGGCAATGAAAATATATTAAATTTTTGCAATTATAGGAATATATTTAAAAGCCTTTAATTAAACCCTATACAGACCATTTTCACCGAACTTTGTGTTTTGTTGGATAATGAAATAGATTTTATTAATAAATAATTGCAGTAATTTATTTTTCAATGATTATTTTTTTTATAAATGGAATCTATTTATTAAATCTGTTTGTTTCCATAAATAAAACCAAACATTTATTTTGATTAATGAGCCATAAAATTATATTTGTCATGATTCTATTAGTAACCATTAATTGAATTTTTATAAAAAATTCAATATTATGATAAATATAACTCTAATTGCATTTATCTTGGAATATGATGTTCAAACAATAATTAGCGCCCTGAAAATTTATTTACAGGTATGCATAATTCCAATGTATGCATGGTTGTGCTTTTAAACCGTAAAACATAAAGTAAAAGTACAAATAAAAAAAAAATTGGCAGTTATAGGAACTGCGATACGACGATAGAAGTGAGAACTTAGAATTTTTAATATTAAAATTTGAAATTTCATAATGTTTAAATTAAAATTATCACACTTCAAATGGTTTTCTGATCTATTGATGACTTTGAGCTACAATTATAATCATGTTTATTTCGATTTGCATAGAAAACTTGCATAGAAAACATTTAGTCGATAGAAGTTTCTAAGTCAACCGAGATCATTCGTATTGCCTTCAAATTTTTATTACTATTGAGTATTTTATCCAAAGCAACAAAGTCTTGTCGAAGTTGCAAAATTTGATCAAATCGATATATAAGTATGCACCAATTCTTCACTTTTCCCTACCGTAGCAATTGTTATTCATATATTCTATAATATACCTGGTACGAATTTTTCAGGACAACGGTCTTCTTTCATAATGAAACTAATGAAAAACTTGTTTGGATAAGTGCGAGTCAAAAGACAAAAAAAATAGAAATAGCTTCTTTTATTTTGTTTGACTCCCACGAACACATCGATTATATCATCGTAGTTAATTTGTTTTACAAACTTAACTTCTACATGTCCAAAAAAGTTTTTCATTATTTTCATTGTGAAAGAAGACTGTTGTCCTTAAATGTTATAAATATTTAAAATTTTATAACATTTGAAATATTACCGTTTATATTTTTTATAAAATTTGAAATACTATCGTTATACTTAAATTTTCCATTAGTTTAATTTTCCATGGTGAATTCAGTAAATATACCAGCATCATTAATATTTCGTGAGTAAACTCCATATTAAAAACATATTTTTTTAAATGAGTAATCATCGTTTAAATACTTTAGAAATCACACCAACAGATTTAAGAATTTAACTACGAATACCAGCAACGAAATTTCGTGCGCCGGTATTTATACTTGCACATTAATATTGACGACAACGGCAATATTTCTTGAATAAATTCGTAGTCATCGTCAATCAAAGAAACATTTCCACTGGAGTGAGTAACAAATTATCGTAAGCTTATCTGATATCTAGTAAAAATACTTATTATAATTTGTTTATAAATAATTTGTCTTTAAGTATAATGTTATTAATAATACAGTATATTTAATCTAATTATTGTACAACGTTTTACTTGTTTCCAAGTTTCAACAAATATTCAATAGCAAAATATTAATTTAAAATGAAATATTTCAAAAAATTTCTTAGATTCATAATAAACTTAAAAATTTATTTGTTCCTGATATTATTGGCTAATAAAATTTCAAAATAACCTCCCCTAATACAGTTTCTACCCTTAACCCTTACGGGTGGGTATATGCTGCACTGCACTGTAAATCCAGTACTGCATTGTTAAGTTAACATATTTTTTTATAACGTGAATGTCTCATTGGACTCCCAATTTTTAATATGAAAACAAGAACATGATAGCACGGTATTCATATTTCATTTAAATCAAACAACAATAACATTAAAACATGTTTTATTTTATAAATAACATAAAATTCAAAATAACAATACAGCTCTCTCTAGCAAAACAACAGACTGTTGTATACATAATAGCCTGCTAGTAAGTATGACTAACTACTAAGTATGACTGGAGCAAGACTACACGATGCTACGGAGCATACACAAGCTCTTTCTAACTATTCGAGGAGTGAAATAATACTTGAGAAGAGCTATCATTATTATACTATTTACAAATGTATATATATATATATATATATATATGTATATATATATATATATATATATATATATATATATATATATATATATATATATATATATATATATATATATATATATATATATATATATATAATTTAGAAATAGATGTGGTTTTATAACAAACTCGTTCGGTATCCGGAGTATTTGTTTTAGTTTGTTACTGTTTCTGACTTTATCATTTTCAAATATACTTACATTTATAGCCCGAGACACATAAAATTTCAAATATTGCATTTAGTAGTAACTATTTTCTGGGGAGTATATATGATTTTTTATACCTTATATTATTTTCGAAATCAATCAAGGAAGCCCCATGATACATACGAATATATCAGCCGATTCTGGCGCCTGGGAGTGGGTGAAAATTATTGAAGAATATATTTTTTAAGAGAAATTGAAGATACAAATTTTGTTCTGGTTAGTAATCTATATATTTAAAATTCAATTGCTGTTCGTAAGTCAAACTAAAACTCGAGAATGGCTGGACCGATTTGGCTAATTTTGGTCTTGAAACATAAATAATAAGTAAAGGAAAATACTATAAACGACAATTTAATTTTCGAATACAAAATGTTACTAGCTGTGAAACATATTTTGTCTTTTTCTTTCTCACATGTTACAAATCATCATTACCATAGAAACCAAAATCTAATTTTGAAATTCAAAATATAACTTCTTTATCTCTTCTCACTAGCAGTATGACGAACTGTCAACTATATAAAGTGTGCATATCGCATTGTTCAAGTATTAAAAAACCTTTATCTAGTGGATTTTTTTCAATTTTTTACCACGCTACCTAAAATATAAATTACTAAAAGCTATAAATACAAAATATTAAAAAAAAAATAAACATATAAACAATTGGAAGGGTTCCAAAAAGGAACGGGAACAATTACTAATAAGGAACAAAAATATGTACTGTTATATCTATGTACTATGTTGAATAAGAAATAAAGAACTTTTAAAACTCAAACTTGTTCAAGTATTACCGGAATCATTCTTGGTTCAGGAGGTCCATATACCTTTCATCAAGTGTATATGTACCACAGCAAAAATTATCGAATGAACGCGGTCCCGGGTGTACCCCAGCAAATACCAGGTAAAAACTGGGTGCATATAATGTACCGGGTGCACACTAAATACCGGGAATCCGATAAGAAAGGATTTGAAATTCTTACTCTAAGGGTAGAATTGCATCCGCATGTAAACGATGTAATATCATTTATAAAAATGTGAAGAATAACACAGCAACGCGTAAATCGGGTTGGTATGCTTCAAAATATAAATTAATATCATAATTTATTCTGATTTGCCACAGCTTCATTATTTAGTTATATACAGTTGAGAATATGTTATTATATTTAGGAGATATTGATGTTGATTAGAAGTAATTTATATAAAGAAACAATGTTTTCCCGGGTCAGCTATTCAAAATAGAATTTATTTATCTGTTATTTTCTATATTAGTGGTTCTGGACTTCCATTTACTATTTTTCATCAAGTATATGAGAACCACAGCACAATATACACGAATTGTGGGTGCACGAGGTACCGGGTGACCCACATCAAACACGACTGTATATATAAATATTTCGAGTCACGGGTATCGCACACCAAATAGTGGGTTATACATCAAATACCGGGCATCCCATAAGAAAAGATTGTCTGAAATTCTACCCCTAATGGGATGAAAAGCAGAGGCAAATTTTGTATGGGACAAGGGAATTCCTTCGTCCAATCTACTTCAAATTTTGCATGCAATCAATGTAATATCAATTCTCACCGCAACGTGTCCGGGTATGCTTTAAAATATATATTAATATCATTATTTATTCTAATTTGCCTTGTCAAAATCATGTGTGATTTTTTTTTTCATAAAAACAAGTACAGGGTGGTGCAGAGGAAACGTATGTTTTTCAATATTGAATTACTGGGACACAATGGGTTGAAAATAATAAAAACAAGTATTAAATGATAGGATTTTAAATGCCGTTTTTGAAATTACATAGCATATTTAGGTTTGGAATATAATTTCTTTGAGATGACGTCCTTCTTGCTGGATACAAATGTGGATCCTCTTCTGAAAATTACGAACGGCTCTCTCCAACATTTCATTCGGCACGGCTTCAATTTCCTGACGAATGGAATTCTTAAGGATTCGAGTGTGCGAGGCTTGTTGATGTACACTTTTGATTTCAAATATCCCCACAAAAAGAAGTCACATATCGACAGGTCGGGTGAGCGAGGGGGCCAGTGAACATCGCCAAATCTCGAAATCACATGTTCTGGAAACATTTGTCGAACCACTGCCATAGATGCTCTCGCCGCGTGAGCTGTGGCACCATCCTGCTGAAACCAAATGTCTCTAATGTTCACTTGACGCCTTTCAAGTTCGTAAAGTTGTTTAACATTTCAACGTAGCGAGCTGATGTAACAGTAACTGCAATTCCTTCTTCTTCAAAAAAATAGGGTCCAACAATCCCCAACTTTGAAATGCAGCACTGTTACCTTTAAACTGTGCAAATGTTTTGGTGTAACTGTTGTGGGTTCTCAGATGCCCAATATCGACAGTTTTGAACATTGACGTAACCGTCCAGATGAAAATGTGCTTCATCACTCATGAAGACTGTAGCATCGGGATCTTCCGTAAACGTTTCATCCATTATGCGACAAAACTCTCTGCGCTGGACAAAATCCCCTTCGTTAAGCTGCTGGACGATCATTATTTTGTACGGATGGAACTTGAGGTCATCATGTAAAATGCAGTGAAGCGAACGACGTGACATACCCATCGCTACAGCATGTCGTCTAGTCGATCGTCTAGGACTAGCAACAATTGCCGTTCTGACTTGGTCTAAATTTTCCGGTGTACGAACTGAACGGGGACGACCAGGTGGTTTCTTTTTCATCACAGAACCAGTACTTCTAAACGCTGCAACCCATCGGAGTACGGTATTTCGATCAGGCACTGCACCATGACGTCCAACTCTAAAATATTGACGGAAAATACGTTGCACTGTGACTACAGAATAATTGTTTCTAAAAAACTGCTCTACAACGAACACACGATGTCGTACGCTCCAACGCTCCATGGCGACTGAAACGGCATTGCATGGGCTGTCTGCTAACATTCGTTCAGGGTCAATAACCCCTCCCACCACCGCGTACTAGCGATGAATATTACACCACGCACATCCCAAAATACCGAGGCCATAACCTTTCCAGCCGATTGTTGTGCTTTCGGGTGCTTTGGACGAGGTTCACGAGTTGCTGTTCACTCAGATGACGATCGTTTTGATTCCGGAGTGAAGTGATGGATCCATGTTTCATCCATTGTCACATATCGACGCAAAAATTCCGGTTTGTTACGTGTAAACATGGCCAAACACTGCTCAGAATCATCAACACGTTATCGTTTTTGGTCAACAGTGAGCAAACGTGGCACCCACTTTGAACAGAGCTTTCTCATAGTCAAATGCTCATGCAGTATAAAGCCAACACGTTCTTTTGATATCTTTACGATGTCAGCTAACTCACGCAACTTCACTTTTCGATCATTTGGAGGTCCACTGCGTTCTGCATCATCGGTGTCTCTACGACCACGTTTGAAGTCAGCAAACCAACGTTTTATTGTTGTATCTGATGGAGCGGAGTCCCCATAACACTTTTCAAGCGATTGCTTCACTTGAACGGTATTTTTTCCCATCAAGAAGCAGTGTAAAATTAAAACACGAAATTGTTTTTGATCCGTTGTTTTGAACATAACAAAAGTAGCGTCACTCTTAGCACAATAACTCACAAACTAATGAATAGAATATCATGAAACTTTAACAGCTATCTTTTGAAGGTTAGTATTAACTGAAAAAAAGGTGACTGCAATAAAACTAGTACCATCTATGTTATGTGTTAGGCTTGGAACTTTTCAGTCTATGTAACATATACGTATAGATTCAACGTTTTTTTTTTTTGAAAAAGTGTTTAATTCCGGATTATCCGTTTTAATTTAAAACACTCGATGTTTTCTTAAACGTTTAATGTAATTGTGAGTGCCTATAATAAAACAGATAGAAGTGTTTTTTCTTTAAATGGATAAAACGTTTTCGGATTAAACACTTAAGTGTGTTCCGCAAACCTTTAAAACACTTCTAATTATTAATGCAATTGTTTAAATGTTTATACATTTTTATTTTTTAGACCTTAAGTTGCAGAAAACACTATCGTGTTTTATTTTAACACACTGAGTTAATTTGCAGTGAGGATGTACAATACCTTCATGTTGTGTACGTCAAGTAGTTGAACATCTTCATCATAGAAATCAGATTCAGGCAGCTTGGTTTCTTCTTTTTCAGCATCTTCTGCCAAAGGTTTATCGGCGTCTTTAAGCTTATTATTATTTTCGGCTTACTTATTATCAACCTCATAAGATTCTTCTGGATGAAAAGTGAATTTCCCACTATTTCTTGCTCTTCGTATAGAAATTTCAGAAGAAGAAACGTCGGGCGTGTTTTTTCCATAAATACTTAACTTTACTGAATCATCATCTGACTCCCTACTTGATTTATTTTGGTATATTGAAAAATTATTTGAATCAATGAACCAGCCAAAAATTATCAGATATTGGGACAAAAAATTTATAACATTACTTTAAGTGATTTAGAAAATCAACAAGTTAATTTTCGAGATAATATTTAAAAAAATGTGCTATATTTGCACGAGTAAATTTAAACAAAGAAAATTATACTTATATAAAGAAATCAAAGCTAATAATCATATTGTACAAATTATAACTATAAACAATTTCAATATTTATGCCATAAAACTATTTTTTGAATATGAAGATGATTTGTACTTTATATTGCAGAAATATGTAATTGATCACACGATAATATTTATGCACAATGCAACTAATTTTAAAGCGAAGCTGCATAAAAAACCGGTAATACTTACTACAGAAGAAAGTTTATTGTTTAAATTACAAGACAAGATCCATTTGTCAACTTATTAAAGTTGGTGAATTTTTGTACATAATTATGTATAAGTTTATATATTTATATAAAATTATTCATAATTATATAAAATTATATATAATATTATACATTACTATATAAAACTATATATATTTATATAAAATTAGATAATATTATATATAATTATGTATAAATTTATATATTTATATGAAATTATACATAATTATACATAATTATAGAAAATTATATATAAATATTATTCATAACTATATAAAACTATATATATTTATATAAAATTTGATCAAATTATATATAATTTTATATAATTTTATATAATTTAATATAATAATATATAATTTTTTTCCCGGGTTCTTAATTTGAGATTTAATTTATTGCGAATTAATTGTTTTTTATATGACATATATCTCTTTGTTCGATAATATTTTAACAGATGGTAGTCTAAATCTAACAAAGAGACATAGTTCGATAAGATTCTAACAGATAGCGGTATAATGTAGTCAGTTGACTTGATTTAGTAAGTATCGAATAGATGGCACTGTATAAAGTAGTCAGTTGACTTAATTGAGTATCCAATAAATGGCGTTAAGTTAAAAGTACTAACGCTTTAATTAATAAGCTACAATTAATTAAAGCGAAATGGTCCTGCTGCCACGTATTCCAATGATACCGTCAGATTCTACAATACCCTTTAGAAGGCTACAGTTTCCAATTCGTTTAGCTTTTGCCATGTCTATAAATAAGTCTCTAGGCCAAACAATGTCCATTTGTGGTTTGGATTTGGAAAATCCATGTTTTTCTCATGGGCAACTATATGTTGCATTTTCACGTGTAGGGAAACCGTCGAACCTATTTGTGTTAGATAAAGGCAGGTTAACCAAAAATATTGTCCACCGATTAGTGCTAAATTAAATTTAAATTAAAAGTAATTATAATTCAAAATAATAAATATTATTGTTAAAGATTGTTGACTAGAGAGAAGACTATCTGCCCTACCTCATTCATATATTTAACTGTCACATGTTCTTTACCAACAACTTCATTACAAAATTGAATAAAAATAATAATAAATATACTCATTTGTTACAAAATTGAATAAAAATAATAATCAATTTTAAAATTAATTCTTTTGTATTGATTTTTCTTAATATCAACTGTAAGAAAATTTAAATCAATCGTGTTCAAAGTCTTTCCCGTTCAAATCCCAATCCAGTCGATTTTTATACAAGCTTTGACATTTCCGACTTCGTTCCCAGATAATAATTTCATTTTACTAAGGGATTACGGTAGTAGAAAATCTGTCATGGAGGTTGCCATATTTTTTTACAACTGGCATCTATGTAAAAAGCATGTTGGACCCCGTGACTGATTTTGTACCATCGTTCCTCTTAAATTGTTTACTACAATGTAATATAACTAAAATCAAAGCCACAGCAACGCGTGGCCGGGTCTGCTAGTATTATATATAATTATGTATAAATTTATATATTTATATAAAATTATTCATAATTTTATAAAATTATATATAAATATTATACATAACTATATAAAACTATATATATTTATATTAAATTAGATCAAATTATATATAATTAGATATAATTATATATATTTTTTTTTCCGGGATTAGGGGCGTCAAAAATGAAAATATCCTGAAAAATGTCGTAAAACTGAATTTCTCTCGAACTAATACTAATCATTTTTAAGCCATATAAGAGACAAATAGCTAGAAATCTGCCCAGTTTTTATTATTTTCTAGCTTTGAAGATTTTCACGAAAAAAACTTTAATAAATTTATTTATTTATTTAATGAATGTTTTTGTGGGGAAAAGCTGTTTGAAGCCCTAACTTATCATGTTCATATTGTTCATTCCAAATTTAATTACATTCATTGTAAAAATTTCAAATTTTTAATTGTTTGGTACGCTCAAATTTGTCATACAGTTATCCTCAATAATACTTTTAATCTTATTTTTTTACAGAATATTCAATAGGGGTAATTTGTTTTTAAATCAAAAGAAACTAAATAAAATGGAAATAAATATTTTATGAATGATGAGAATTGGCCTTTTATGACTAATACGAGTTTTCATTAATTTTTTATGCTGGTTAGTTAAATAAATTAATATAATTATGTTATCGTTTGAAATAATTTTAATTGATTCTAAAATCTAAGTATAAAAAGATAGACTGTTGTATTAAAAGAGACCGTTCTGCATTTGTAAACTTATCATTTATATATTTAGGTCCATAGTTAAAGAAATAAAATGTTAAAAATTATTATCAATATTTCTATTACTAATCATTGATGTTAAACAGCATTATTGATAAGTCATTGTTGATTATTTCAATGATATTTAAGTAACACACGGTAAAAAATTAATTGAAGGTATTATTAGAAAACGTCGATTATAATATGGTTCATGTTGATGATAAATAGAATCTAAGCAGAATATTTTATGAGAGTTTTGAGGTATTATAAAAAATATGAAGGTATAATAAAGCAGACCTAAAATACACAGCGTCTCAACGTGTTAACTCAATATGTTCGTAGAAGTATGTGGTCCATTTTCACTTGTCTATCCGCCTCTTTGTTTATCCGCCAACTATTATCATGATAATTAAAAAATGCAGGACAAACAAGCTTTAACGGTATGTTCTGGACATTGTTTCTATTGTCGAATGATCGAAATTGCTCACACGATCGATTTTTTAAATCCTAAGAAAAATTCAAATACATAAAAATGTTTATTTCTAATAAAAAAAAACTTTTGCTAAAAGTAATTTTTTTATCAACAATTTAAATTCGTCATAATTCCACCTCAAATACAGAAAATTAACACATCAATATGTAATACATATGTTTATATAATGTTTAGTTTTTATTTTAGCCTTAACGCAAGGTACAAATTATCAAGTCTTATATGCTGAGCTTTGTCAACCAAATTTAATAATTAGGTCCTACTTGTGCTGTAATTCGTGTTCTCATAGCAAATCTTTATATCCAAGACTTACGTGGAAAATTAAATGAGTTTAAAATATATATAAACGAATTCATGTGAAAAACAAAAGGCTCCATGTGATAATTATCGCCAATAATTGGCTAGAAGAAAGTTAATGGGAGTACTACCAAATGGAAAATCATTCCATCACAGTGGGTAAAAATACCCGCGAGGGGGTTTATTCATTTATGTTTAAAAAAAACTTAAGATGTAAATTGTTACCTGGGATTAAACTGCTAAACTTCTGCCAGTGGAAACGGTGTGTGAATTTTTTGCAACAATTAAAATGTAACGATATCGTAATGGTTGCAGTGTACAGAACTCTTTATAGTGGGAATTATAAACAATATAATTTAAAAACAATTTGACCAATTTCTAGATATTATTAGTGATACAGATAAGAGTTTTATTATAGGACTTTAAAAGAATAGTCCAAAAACAATAATGTTAGACAATTTGTTTGTGGGACAAGGGGTAACTGTTTGTGTGAGTGATTACACTAGAGTGACATCTAGCAACAAGAATCCACAATATTAAAATAAGAAATTCAAAGAATATTACATTAAAAAACGAAATCAAAGTCTAAGATAAGTGTTGATACGTTAACGCGAACTTCGAAAGATAATTGGACACCTAGGAATTTAATTCGCAACATCGTTTCGTGACCACGACACACATACCTAACGTGATGCAATATGGCAAGCATTTCGTCCGGCCACCTGGTTTGTGTCCCAATCAAAAGACCCAATTTTTCTTTTGCCCGAAGAAAGTCATGATCTTTAACATATAGGGATGAAACGAGAATTCTTTTACACCTATCTTAGTGTAGTACCACTACATATTTATTCAAATCTAGCAATACCCATCTCGGCTTCGCTCTGGTATTACTAAATAATCAGCAGCCAATTGATTGATAAATTGTTGTTATAGGTGGGCAAAATAAGTACGTACACTTAATTATAGTCGTAGTAGATATAATATAGTAGAATATCTTTTCGCGAACTTTCTGTTTCTAAAGGTGTGGAATTTTTTTTTTCGTGTCTAAAAGCAATTGGGCAGTGTGCGTTGACAAAGACGCCAAGCAGTGGTTTTTTCCGACTTTGTTAGAAATAATACATTTCAAACTGAAAACGAATAATTTGTGTTGTTTCAAATGTTACTGCTCTACAAACAAATGGAAAATTGAAAAATTAAACTTTAAATATAGTTTTCATCTCTTTATGGATTGAACTTCGGTTAGTTTATGTTTTGGGCTGTACCCTGATCGACAATTCCAAATTTTAACCATCTGACAAACCCTTTGGAGATTTAATAAAAAATAAAATTTCATTTATATTATGACAGGATGATGTCCATAATTTCAAGCTTCTGCTTTACTGATTGCTTTCTCACTTAACAGTTTGGACTATGCCTTAATCGAAATTAAAATATTTACAACTCTCTTGTATTTTGAGAGGTTGAAATTAAAAAAAAAAACTGATTTCTCTGTCGTTAGATTCGTTATAACAAGATCCTCTGATCTTATTTTTAAGGTTTTTAACTTAGGTGGTATATTAATCGATAAATTATTATTCCATTCTCTTCTTTATCCTCTTTTTAAGTTTCTCATTAAATTTGCAAACAAAATCAATATTCTTTAGTTGCAAAATAGTTATCATTAATATTTTTAATTGTGTGTATTTTAAATACTCATTTTAATTTTATTGTTTGAATGTATTTTCCATATAAAACTTCATTTCATAATATTCACGTAAACTATGCGAATTTACTTTAAATTGATTAAAACTGAAAATTGTGAGTTTAGAAAATTGTAAAAAATTATTAAAAATTTTAAAATTCAAGAATATTTATTAGAATTCTACCAATACACTTTTATGCAAAGTTATTTTTTTATAAACAATACGATCGATGAAAGAAAGCTTGTTTGCTCATACAAGAGTTTTCAGCAGCGTCGTCCTAAAGAAACCCTATTTTGTATCGATATTCATATGAACTAAAATGTAATGTTTTAATGTCAAGAATAAAAACTTACGTTACAAATCGTTCGCATAAAATTATGTTAGTAAAATTAAAATTATAAATTTGTAGGTGACAAAATGACTTTAAAATTTTGTTTATAACTTTTAATGATACAGTAACATTTTATTTTAATAGCAAATATCTGTACTTCAAATTCATCTACTAACAATGTACAAATGATGATAATCATATCATTTATGTAAGGGTTTATTCAGTGAGAGAAAACTTTCGAAATACATTTTCACTCCAAAATCCCCTCTCGTCGCGAATATTTTGTTACATAACATGCATAGTTCGTTCATATTCATCTCACTGTAGAGTATTAACACCCAACCACATATGTAATGCACAATACTAATATCCTATAGAGTTTTAGACTGGGTATTGTGCAAATATGCAAGTAAATATTTGGAGTTTTACTTACTATTTGTATATGTTGGTATATATACACTATAGGAAAAAAGTTCAAATGGTCTTCAAAGATTGTAATTTATACTATTTTTTGAATAACATCCTATATAATTATATGACTTCAGGATGAATTCCTAAAGTATTCTGATTTATGATTTGGGCGGCATAAGGGCATTTTAAAAAAAAGCCCTTCAAAAGTCATTAACGATTTCGAATGCGTCACTTACTCAATACTTTAAGACTTTATAAATAAGAAAACTTTAGGAAAAACTTTCTCTAACTACTTACTACTAACTGCTAACTACTATTGCCCTATGAACTATAAAAAAAGAGCTCTTTTTACGTCTATTTTGACTAAGTAGTTTTTTTTGACAAATTGTGAATTCTTTAATAAATCTTTTTTCTGATTTTCGGAGAAAGTCAGGATTATAAACTCTGTAAGAAATCATTTTATCGCATTTTGTAAGAGGCCAGAAATATGAGATCTTTTTTAGAACTCGATTGGATTTAATTTTTATGATGGCTATTTCACTCAAAATTGGATATTGAGGAAAAAATATTGTAACAGCAAATCGAATAAAATATGCTTCATTAGCAATGGTATAGCATTATTGTATATAATCATATTAATTGTATATGATTGTTATGTCGAAAATTTTCATCTTATATCAACATTGGGACTCATTCGTTGTCAAAAAAAACAGGAATTCTTTTTTCGTTATTTACTGAAATGTATGCGTTTCAAGTCAATTTAGAATGCTTGATTATAAGAAAGTAGTCCGTTAACTGATGAACTAATTCTTAACTAATGAATTTCCACAAATGCAAATAATATCTTATTTAAGTAGAAGAGAGTAGAGTCCAGAAATTTACTTTCCAAATTCATAGCTTTTGCTTCGATAGTTTTCGTTCCATGTTGATTAATCAGTCATGTAAAATAAAAAGGACGATTTATTTTTATAATATTATAAAAAAAAGTTTGAGTATAGTTTTGATTTTCTCACCCTTCACATTTTTGCAAACAAAAATTTTGCATTAAATTTTGTTTTTTTATAATCGTAATATTCTTCCAGAATAAAAAGTGGAAGAAAAAATAAAAAGTATTTCATAAAATTTATTTCGTGACAAACTAATTTATATTGTGTAAATTATGTAATTCAATAAATTGTTGTGTTTGGATTCATTCAAAGTTTATTTACTTTAATGACCTTTTACCAATTTCTCTTGTCTTTCTATACTCTTAAGTCTTCGTATACCCTAACGAGACGATGATGTTTTTAACCGCAGGGATCTCTTTTCCGACATGCGTTTTAAAGTCTCTCATTTATATTGAGTCATACACAAACTGTTTAATGCCACAATTCACCTTTTTCGAATTTATAAAAGTGATTTAATATTTTCTTGATACTTCTAACGCTAGTACGCGATGTTGCAGTACTTCATTTATTCTTGTTTTTAAAAATGATTATTTTGTATTATTTGAAGTATCTCCTCTTGGTATTCATTTTACGTCCGTTTGTTACTTTCAACAATAGTTCTTGATATCGGAGTGATTTATTCATGTTTAATGAAAATGGATGTTCAGGAATCTCAAACGTTCAAGATAAAAGTACCGCATCTTCTTTAAAAGCCAGCTCACTTTAATTTGGCTATTCGAAAAAACGCTTCTTTTATGATATATTTGGCAAAAACTGAAAAAAAGCCAATATTTGGTCAAAATTGCGCAGAAAATAAAATTACGAGCCAAAGACAAGTTGCAAGTTACAAAGTACAAGTTGTGCGATACCATGTGTCTATCTCTATTCAAAACTTAATGTGGTTTATGATGTGGATATATAATCAGTTGAAGTTATCCATGGAACGAATTCATTTCGTTGCTCTGGAAGGCATTGATGTTTTGTTGTAGATTAAATTGAAAGAGATTTTTTTTTTTTTTTTTTTTTTTTTGTTATACAGTTTTTGGAATGTGATGTAGAAGAAAATTAAAAGGATTTTATATTTTGTATAATTTATGTTCATTTAAATCACACTTAACGCTAACTTCTATAGAGGTCAACACATGACCGGGTGTAACTGGGACTGGTCGACGTTAGGCACTATTATTACAATAATAATTTGATATAATGGTTTCATATATTTCTTAAAATAAGGTGGCCTTCGAAAGCCCAAACATAATATTCTTAATGGACCGAATTTTCACCATAAATTTGCTGTTGAAGGACTTTAATAGATAAATAGACTTTAATAGAATTTAATTAGTAACACAACATTTTTCACATTTTATAAATTAAAAAAAAAAATTATTTAAAAACATGTGTTATGTCACTTTATGTTCTCATTGCTGGCTGTTAAGCAAATGTATATTCAAGCAAACCTTAACCGAATTCAATTGGAAATGTTAATGCAGAGTATAATACAACTTTAGTTGAAATATATCCTCTACTGTTTCGACACGACAGTGTATAGACCCTCCTGTTATGAATTCGATAAATACCCACATATGCAATTACAAATTTTGTGTATTTGCGTCAAAAATGGTGTTAAAAATTTGTAAATTTGTCTGTAGATTTTTGTATTTTTATTTGTTCCTTTTCTTATATTTCTTGAATCTTGAAAGCCATAATTTTATATAATTCGTAACTAACGTTATATTTTCACATAATGTCACATTTACAAATGCCAAATGATTCAGCTAGCATACTACGTCATAACTAACTATTACTGGCGCCAATATCTTTCTGATTCAAATTCAAGTTAACATATTTATACATGATGAAGAAGTATAGTGTATATTATTGACAATGGATTCACGTGTTGCCAAAAATTTTTCATAAATCCAAAATTGCCTTGACACTTGAAGAATATCAGTAAAAATGTAAAATATATATAAATATAAATGTAAAAAATGTAAAAATTAGAGATAATTTCATATTCGATAATTTAGATATTTTGTTTGATTATATTGTATAGGTATCATGATAATTTTCTACCAGTAGTGTTGATGTGAATATAATCTGAAAATATCTCTCTTATATCCCACTTATATGTCTGTGAAAGTTTTGCATGTAGAGAAATACATACGCACATGAAGTTAGCAATCCAAAATAATTAAACATGTTTTATAGTGCGAGAAACTATTGGCATGAAAAATAATATAATTTATAAATCTCCAATCTAAGAATAATGACGTAATAATGTATTAAATATTAGCCGAGAAGAGAGATAGAATATACATTCTTGTTTTTTTTCTGCTACAAGCAATAGTAGTTGAGTGAATTTATTCAATGTAAGTACAAAATGACGGAATTCCATTTAAAAATTTGTTTCGTACGGTTAACAATAAGTTTGACAAAGATAGAAAATATTTGCATTCCATTTTATTACATCAGTTTTTTGAAACACTGTCCGAAACAAAATCGAATCGAAAATTAAAATGAAAAGGTGTATTCAGTTATTATGAATGGATTTGAATGAATATTTTGTTGTTGAATTTTGCTTGTCATAAACTAAAAAGTTTGAGAAAATTACTAATCTAAGACAAAAATTTTTAATCTATAATTTTTTTTCGAAAAGTGAATACTTTTTGAGTTAATTAAAATGAAAAGGTGTATTCAGTTATTATGAATGGATTTGAATGAATATTATGTTATTGAATTTTGCTTGTCATAAACTAAAAAGTTTGAGAAAATTACTAATCTAAGACAAAAATTTTTAATCTATATTTTTTTTTCGAAAAGTGAATACTTTTTGAGTTAATTAAAATGAAAAGGTGTATTCAGTTATTATGAATAGATTTGAATGAATATTATGTTATTGAATTTTGCTTGTCATAAACTAAAAAGTTTGAGAAAATTACTAATCTAAGACAAAAATTTTTAATCTATAATTTTTTTTCGAAAAGTGAATACTTTTTGAGTTAATTAAAATGAAAAGGTGTATTCAGTTATTATGAATGGATTGAATGAATATTATGTTATTGAATTTTGCTTGTCATAAACTAAAAAGTTTGAGAAAATTACTAATCTAAGACAAAAATTTTTAATCTATAATTTTTTTTCCAAAAGTGAATACTTTTTGAGTTATCCTCTATTAAGAATGCCGATTTCACAATAAATAATGTAAGATTTGAATATTTTTCATAAATATTTGACAATCGTATATTTTTTTGAAAAAATTTATTTGTCATTTCTGTAAATGCAATAATAAGTAAATTATAATTCGGTGTGAGTTAAATTTAGTTCAAATCAAATTTAAATACTGAACTTTAACGTCAAAAAGAGTTTTCGTCTCTTAATATTCAAATTTATCTCAAAGCATGATCAGATTCTTTAATCCAAGTGCCAAAAATAGATGATATTTATCGTTTTAAAGTGTTCGGTTATGAAACAAGTTCTATTTAGCTTAAAAATTATTTTTTCATTTACTAAAAAAAAAAAAAATTCAAAACTTCAGGTTGCTAAGCAATTTTTATATTAAGCATTTCTATAGATATTTAAATTCTTCATAAAATGATTTTAAATCCATTAGATAGCTTAACGATTAAGAAAGCAACCAGTAAGAAAAACCGATCAAATTTAGTTGTAAAAGGAATAGGCGATGTCGAAAATAACGTCATTTACTGAGAGAAAAAAAACTTTGGAGAAAAAAATTAAATCGGAAAATTGTTAATTAATATCTAGTAGATATAAGGAATTCAAAAAACCGTCAGTAATTTAAATCCATCCACCTAAAAAAACCTTATTGTACTCGACTTACGTCTCAAGACGAGATGATACTGTACGTCCACGCCTTGTAACTAGAAGCTTTTATAGTTCAAAATAATTAGAAAAAAATTCAAGGATTTGTTGAATTTTTGTTTTTTTCGGAAATAGTAAACGTTTGCCTATATTTTTGAAGGGTATTTAAAAATCATGCCTATTATATTAAAGATGTTGGATTAATGGAGCAGCACGTTTATGGAACTCCACAGTTTCAAATATTTTTAATAAACATATGAGCATTTTTTCACTTTATCAAATTCTTTGACCATTTTTAATATATATTCGCCTGTATGTATATTTTTTAAATATATTTGTGCACTCATAGATTGATATAACGCACTCATATATATGACATAATAAGTACAGGTTCAAACTGGTTTCATGTAAATTTGCTAAAGTTGGAAACCTAAGATGAGGGAGAAGGCAAAAACAAATTTTAGAGAATAAATTTCATCTCAGCGAAAATTTTTTGTGTTTGTATACAACACTCAAAATAATAAAATAGGAACCGCCTTTCAAAAAAAGAACTAAAAACAAAAAAAAATATTTTAATTAAAAACTTTAATAAATAATTTCAAATCGAAGGATAAAATTGGCGTCGACTTAGAAAGATAATGATCCCGTATGAGTACCCAATATTAGTACCCGTTGGTCTCATAGAAATTTATTTATAGAAGTTTTTAATTAAACTTCTTTTAATTTTTTTGAAGTCCTTTGTATTTTTCGTACCATATGCAACCACGAAAAATTATTCATTTGGAAGAAATTTAATTATTAAACCTTCTGTCTTCCCATAGGTCTGAACTTTCCATACCTGTAATAAATATACTGCAAAAAGAAAACTTAATATCCGCAAAGTATACATACAGACGAATACGCATTAAAAATGGTCATAGAATTTGAAAAAGTACAAATATCATATATTTAAAAAAATAATTTAAACACTTGTGTGAGGGTGTTTATCTTATATTAAATCTACAAGATTACTATAATAGACATGATGACAGATTTTCAAAGAACCTACTAAAATTATATAGGGTTTTAAGTATATATAAAGATGAATTATTATAACATTATCTTTCTTTTATTAAGTCGGTTAATAATGAATCAAATCGACTACACCTTGCATAGTCTTGATCAAGAAGGTTTCATGTCTTGATAATATATTGTCCGTGTGACTAATTTAAATGAACATATTTTCTTGCTAACGTGATGCTAACTTAATAGACATTAAAGTAAAAAGATACTACACATAGATAGATGTTTATTTAACATTTTAGTGAAATTACTATTATATGTAAGAATGCACGAATTTCCTTTTCAAATCTAAAAATGAATCAGGATGAAATACAAGTAATATCTAAATTGCAACAGTATCAATATAATGTTATACACGTAGTATTTATACAATTGCAATCGAATAAAAATGTTAAGTCGGTATTTTTTTTCTTAAAGAAACTTTGGAATCAAGAACGGCTAATCCGGTGTGGGTATGGTGTGTATGACCACAACACGCGTTGAGATCAATAAGCTAATGATATATCCAATAACTCAAAACATGTGAATGATACTTTAAAATCATCATGTACAGTTCCAAGGTAAAAAAACAGTGCCAACTATCAGGCAAAAGATGCAGAAGGCATCGTGTGGAGGTCAATAATAATGCTTATGATTTTGGGCAGAGATATTTTTCGAAGTATTTCTATTGCTTTTAGTTGGAAGTTTTGATATCTAAACCCAATGTGAGACCAGAAGCAAGTAACAAAATTTTGGAATGGGTGTTCATATCTTCCGCATTAAGGGGGGTGCTTCCACCATCGAAAATCAAATTATTATTTGCAAAATAATAAGGTGCTTATTTGGTGCTAATTACGTGCTAATTAAGTATTAGCGCAAAAAATTTTGTGCTATAACAATTAAGCCATAAATTGCGATTATCTTACGGTGGAGGTGGAGTCTAACTTAATACTAATCGAGTTCCTCTCATACAAAAACATCAACTTGTGACACTTCGACGAAAATACTAAGTACACCGAACATTTGTCATGAAAATCATTGGGAAATATTTTGTCTGTATCAAATAATTAGAATGCAATTAAGAGATTTTAAATCACTATAGATAAAAATTAGGTGCTCAAACAGTTTGGCGAGGAATTCCATTTGTATGGGGGGGGGTGTCCTGACTGAATATAAAGTTAGATATAAAAACACCTACTCGTGACTCTCTAATGTTAAAAATATGTTCACCAAAAATTCAGTTCCAATTAAGTACTTCTAAAAATAATTCGTTTAACTCAAAAACACTCACAAAAAAATTTTTTGGGAAAAAACTGTTGCAAATAATGCTTATAGGATGATTTCGTTTAAAACTTGGTGCTCAAACAGTTTGTTCAAAAATTGCATTTATATTCGGGGTGTTGACTTATATAAATTGTTGAATTATTATAAAGCTTACACCACCTATGTGATAAAATCAACGTGCAAAACTCAAATAACACACCAAAAATTCAGTCCTAATTAAGTGATTCTAAAAAATATTCCGCGAAACTAAAAAAGTCATTTTTTTTTAAATTTATTGTTCAATATAGTCAATACAGCTGCATGTATTCCTTATGTTACATTTTCTCAGAACTATAGAAATATAATTCATATTTTATGAAATACAACACAAGATCATCAGAAATATCACAAGCTTTTATATTTGAGTTTTTTTAATAATAACGCTATGGTAGTAATTTTTGGCTTAAGAGAAATTCCTTCCAGATAAAAGTTTGAGAATTAAATTCGATTTTAAGGTAATACTTGGAACTCAATTTACTCTTCAATCTGACCTATTATCATTTTTCCCCATATTTTACTTGTGGCATCGGTATTTGAAATCTTGAGGACTGCTATTATTAAGAAGGATTCGAGCACTATATTCGGTAATGGGGTACGTTATGAGGTCTTAATTAACTCCATAATATGACATATGATTTTTAAATTAATTTCCATATTTAGGTTGTGACATGGATGTTTTATGTATTAAAGACTGCTTTTTCAAGGAAAGGGTAATTAATTAGATGTTAATTAGTTTCTCAATCTGTTACATGATTTTTTTAATAATTATTATATTTTCTTGGTAAATTGATTTTTAAAGTTTTACGGGCGGGTTTTCTATAGATCTTAAATAGCTCTTCAATTTTATGTTAAATATGTATTTTAAGGTATTTTCTATGGAAGGGTTGATGCACTTAATTCAGTTACAGTGCAGTACAATAAATACAGTATTAGATCTAAATATAAGCGTAATTAGACATAAAATTTTTAAGTATTTTTTGTGTTAATCTTGTGAGATTTATGTTTGTATACTTCCAGCTGAATTTTCAGAATATTGTTTTGAGACTGAATTTTCTAATACTGCACTTAATAAGACTCAAATAAGCTTTCCAATCCAACTTGTGATTTTTTTAGTATATAAGTTCAATAAACATCCCTTAACATTTAAATCATATATAAAAATGCACACTTATTTCACATTCTATCGGCATCACGCGTGAACGACTGGACTGATTTGGCAAATTTTTAAAAAAATATTCCTTTCTGAAAAGATCTAATGAGGAAATAAATTGGAAAAATGGTCCGGAAAATAGATAAAACGTTATTTTTACAATACAATCTGTATCGTTGTATGGCTATGGAATATTTATATGGGGAAAACAACAAAATTTAAAGATGAAAACATTTCTATAACAATTTAAATGTTCATGAACAAGTGTTTTTGAGATAAACGAATTTTTTTCGAAGAACTAAATTAGCACTTAATAGTTGGTGTGTTACAAGTAACTATTTTTACAGCCAGCTTAATATAAAGTCAATAATTCCCGCTCAATACAAATTCCATTTCTCGCCAAACTGTTTGAGCACCAAATTTTTAACTATAGCAGCTAAAAAGCACATAATTATTGTTACAAAAACAAAAATTGTTCAACGCTTTTCCATGTTATAATATATTGTTCAATTTCAGCTGAAATTTTGGTATTGGAAAATTTATGTATTAAAACAGGGAAAGTTTGTTAGCTTTTTGTTCATAAAAAAAAGTATAGTCTAATCCTAATATATTTATTAACGGCTAAAACAAAATTCATAAAAAGGGAGAAATATCCTTATTTATAATTGCAAATCACCAACGAAGATATGACTCCCCCCGCTTGTTTTATCACAAACGCAACACCGCTCAAGAGAGCATAGCACCGAATATAATTGTTCTATAGCAGTAATTGGAAACTTTAATAATCCAAGAAAATTATGTCATGTTTAGAATACTTTCAGGATTACGGTAAAATTGGAAAATGATTGTATCTTCATTTTACACAAAGTTATGCAATTATAGTTAATAATATTTGTTCACTAAAAAGTCCAATATATTTTTCTCTAGACTGATATTCAGAATCGCATAAGGTATCTGAAACCAAAAATTATTTTAATACTTTTAATGTTTTTAAAGTGGTTTGCCAATAAAAAAAATTGTGAGTCGTTACGGGACGCCTAGCAGATGTGAAACATGGAAATAATTTTATAGGCTACCCTATCATGTGTATCGTAGTAAATAACACTATATATACTATAGGTTTGCGAGATCAGTGTGGCAAGGTTGCGAACAGTCGCTTGCGCATCACCTTCGGCTACGTATAGTACAAACATATACGTATAGTAATATTCCATCATATAGCATGGAAATGCGTTGCCACGTCCTATATCGCCACGCCAACAATTAAGTTTACCCTCACCTATAGATGTTTCACATCAACAAACGTTTTTTGTCTTATTTTTTTATACATGATATAAAAAATTGGTTCATGTATTTATTGGATCTAACGGAAAAATTTTGTCCATTCACGAACTTTTAATCTCTTTTAAACCAAACCAATATTTCAAATTGCATCAGTTTTCGTTTGTTGTGTTATCGTATGACTTATTGAGAGGTAGAAAAACAAATGGATGGACTTGCAAAAATGGACTACTTGAGTCATTTTACGAACACCAAAATTTTGTTTGTGTTTGCTTTAGACAAAAATAATATACTTTGACGTATATTATTTTTGTCTGAAGCAAACACAACCAAATCTAACGGAGTTATTTTTGTTCTAACTTCATGTATGTTACAAATCATATTAGCATCATTTACATCGAAGCCAAAATCTAAATTTGAAGATTATAGAAATATAATTTATTTATCGTTTCTAAGTAGCACTATTTCGAACTTTCAACTATATAAAGTGTACAAATCACATCATTCAAGTATCAACGGAATTATTAGTGGATCTGGAAGACAATATGCCATTAAGGTGGCCGAAGTACTAGATGTTTCATTTTTAATACATGTACATAAAAAAGTTTCGTGTCAAGGGCATCTATACTAGGTATCAGGTGCTAACTCGAAACAGAAGGTGTCCCACATCAAATACTGGGGAACCGATAAGAAAGGCTTTTTCGAAATCCTACACCTTAGGGGTGAAAAAAGGTGGTGAAGTGATTCCTTGGTCTAATCTACTCCACATTTTGCATGCAATCGATGAAATATGGTTTAATAAAACGGAAAAATTGTTTTTCAAACTCTTTTCTGTCAAAATTGTCACAAACAACGTGTGACAAAAATTCTTCTAATAAAAGTTGTTTGCTTTTAAAAACAAATCGTTTTTTGTCTGATTTTTCTTCTATCTATGATGGTTTAAAAGTTACTTTTCCGATACGAAGTTACGAACCTAAACTCAGTTTTTATGTCTTTTACACGTAACCGAAATTTCAACTCGTAATCGGTTTGAGTTTTTGTGTTATCGTATGACGGATAGGCGAGCATGTGAATAGACATGCGAAAATAAAGTAGGTAGGATTCCATGAACGCCTGAATTTTGTTTGTGGCTTCAATACTTTGTCGGTAAAAACATTAGACTAAATTAATATACTCTTACATTTAATGTATATATCGAGTATACCTAGGTACTTATACCTAGGAAAAATAGATCCGAATGAGTATGCATCTTGAAGTATAATAGAATCGTGAAGTATATTAGCGATAGCTAATATGATTTGGAAAATGGTAATTTATTTATATATTACAAAAAGGAATATGGTTTTTGTTAATAACGTGATTTCCGTTATTTATAATTAGAATTACACGACGAAGATAGAATTCTCCAAGCTCGTATCACAAACGCAACACCGCTAAAGAGAGCAGATCACTGAAAATTATTTTTATATAGCTGTAACTAAAAATTATGCTATTTTTAACTAACATTTACCTACTATTAATCCATTAAATAAATTTTTCTCCAGTTTATTCTGAATCAAATGAGCTATCACTTATATTTTAAGGAGTTCTTTATTTATTTTTAACTTTTTTCTAACAAATTTGCACAATTTTCTTTTGTTATCGAACATTTTCTTTCCCAATTTATGAAATTTTTAATAATCCTTTTGAATATCGTCTTTGTATTTTATTTTTCTTTATATTTATTCATTTTTACTGTCATGAATAAATTATAACAGTTAATATTAAATACAGTGATTTTCTGTCTACAATTTGGCACGAAATAAGGAAATTTTCACTGCATTTTATATGTCATTAAATATTCTAACATTATGCAAGTGTTGCCGTACTGTATTATTATTATATAAATATACGTTTTACTATGCTATAAGTAAGTAACGTTAGGTTATACGGATATAGTATTGCTAAGTATATAATATACTTTATTATATTATAATACACACATACATTCATACATCCATACATACATTAATATATACATAAATATATACATATACAGATGATATTTTCAATTAGTTTTCTTGCATATGGAAATAACATGAAAATTTATTATAGCTATTTCTGATATAATTTTCTATTTCATTTCATTTGTATAAATACAGAATGCCTTTAAAAATAAAAGGATATAAAATTGCGTTAAAATATTTGATACCAGTACGGGCTTTTGAGTTTTAGGTATACGAACATGAATTTATAAAAATCTTGTTATAGTCAAATCCTATGTAAGAATAAAAAGCTTGATTAAACCTTTGGAGCGGAAATATCTTAGTTCGAGGTAGAAATGGCTTTCACCACATCTATTCGTCTGGATATTTTGAATGAGAGGTTATGCGTTCCAATCCAGGTAGTGGCACTTTGTTAATTGTAATTAAAGAAAGAAATAACCGCTTATGCTTGTATAGATTTTATCTCCCTCAACAGTTTCTTTCTCACATGTCTAAGCCTATACCGGCACGATTCCTTTCAACAGAACGGCTGCAGTTGCAGTTCTTACAATAACTTGAGCCTTGTTCACATTGATCAAGTAATTTAGTCAAGTAAAAAGTAGATTGTTACTAAATACTAATCACTTTATCAAAAATCGTTCATACTAATAATTTGATAATTAGTCAAGTAACAAGTTACTTATTAAAACTTTGTAAACAGGTACGGTCATATAATATAATTTCATATCACAAAACTGGGTTTTTTTATATAAACGTGACTGGAACAAGAATTAATTATGAAACAGATTCGTCGATTTGTTTATTGTGTCATATTTGTGATACAAGATTAGTGGGGGCACTACTTGCACCTAAAAAATTGACAACTTTACTAAACAGTGGACTAAAATGTAGCTGATCTAACATATCAAGTGTGGTGACAGGTTAGACACTCTTTTCAGATTTTTTAATATATCTTGCAAAAAAATCAAAATTTATATGAACTTTATATGCCTTTCGTAGTGAATTAAGTTTTCTCTATCGAAGTAGCTTATTTAAAAAATGTTTTTGGTGTACAACTTTTATTGAATCGCAAGTAAACAATTTAAAACATTTTTTTCATATGAAAAATGACATGTATAAGTAAATAATAAGACCCAAAATTTCTGTTTTTTACTTATAACTTTTATTGTTTCCGAAATAAGAATAGGTTTTTTTCTAAGAAAAAAAAAATTTTATAAAACTCCTTTCAAATTGTGTGTTGAAAAATTTTTTTTCAATTTCAAATTGATCGAAATTGCGTTTTTTCCGAATAAAATATTCAGGATTGGAATACAATGTATATTACATCAGACAATGTGTTTATTGTAAATATCTTATTTATTTCAAAGACTCTTAAGCAAATATATTCTGAAGGAATGAACATTTTCTATGAAAGTGTTATTTATGTAATACTTTTAATGGAACAATCGGTATATACGTAGAAATTTGTCCTCAAGTTTTATTTTAAAAATTTTAATTAAAAAATTACATTTTGTTATTTTTTATGAGATGAGAAATTAAAATTCTTTATAAAGTAAATTTTAATCTAATTATATTTTAAATGTTTAAGAAGTAACATAAAAAGAATTATTTTATTTTAAGGCAAAAAATATAATAAGTAAGCCACTTGTTATGTAAAGATTTCTGAAACTTAAAATAGTAATACGTGCAGGTGGTTTAACTCGCCATTATATTCAAATTAGTTGTTTAAATATTCGTCATGTATTAGAAATGCCACGAATAGTTCTCTTCAACTGTTAGACAGGGATGTGGTGTAAAATATGTGAAGTACACAAAAAATAAAGTCAAGTACTGATAGATTTTAAGTATTAAAGTTAATAATCTATGATTACACATCATCAATAGATTTTTTAGTGCCATGTGCAGTTTTTTTTCGTGATTTATTGTTCGTTTTTCAGCTGAATTGTACGTAAAATTCAGCCAAATACCATATCTATATTTAAAAAAATTGACTAACCTTATATCAAATATTAACCAAACATTTCTAGTATTTATTATTTGTAACTTTGAACTGATGAAAGTAACTTTAGAGCCACTTTTAGAAACTTGGAAAAGCAATAAGAGTTCCAGATTCTGTCACTTTTCATTTTTTAGTTTTCGTAGAGACCAACAGATGGACACATGGATAGGCGGACAAAAATGTGCTTAAGTATTTTTATTTAAACAAAATTTCTTAGATGTTCCAAATTATGTTTGAGTGTACAACCACTTTTTCACAAAAATCCCATAATCCCATAATAATTATTCCGAAAGAATTCATTATATTTATAAATTTCTCTAAGCTAAATCGTTTCATTCATGTAGAACTAATATAACAGGACATTGATAATTTATGAAAACCTAAAATGTTTTGCTACAATTTTTTAATATTTCTATTGAATATTTACTATAATTTATTAGGATACTGCTAACTCTATATATAAATAAATAAAAATGGTAACACTTCCGTTTCCGACTAAATAGAAAATAAACAATATAATAATTATTATGATCTAATATACAGAGTATATCGCCTCCTTTGTAACTAGCCACGTACTGAGCCCAATATATAATGATTCAAATATTTTAATGTTGTTTAATGTAAGTTAAATTTAATAAAAATTATTAAAACAAGAAAAAATTTATTATATCAACTGATTTTATATTAAATTCTTTTTAGTTATAGGAATACCAAGCAGTATATGAATAAATAATAGTTCATTATCGACAGAATATTAAAATATTGTAGCTTAGCTTTTTGGTTTTTAATAAATTATTGGATATCAATGTTGTGGTAAAATAATCAGTTGAATTACATAGGGAAAATCATAAGGACTGGGATTCCAGAACACAGAAAGTGTAATTATATGGATTTTTTAGTTCATATTAATTGATACCAAATAGTCAGAGGAACAACAGAAAAAAATTAATAATTTTTCTCGAAAATCTATTTTATGTATTTGTACTCAATTTCTATGTATTAAAAAAAATTTAATATAAAAACTCCCATTGTCGCAAAAAATCGTACATACCTATGTAAAGTAATACAGACAATAAAGCTTTAATGTTTGTTTTTTAATATGATCGTTTTACATTTACTTTCAAAATATGTTGGTATGACAGCGAAACATGATTTAAATGATTCAATATTATTCATGTTAAGAATCCGAATAGTGCATAGCACCACGTTCTCCCAGCATTTGGAATAGTCAGAATTGTCTCTATGGAGCAACTGAGTTATTAGGGTAAAGTTTACGTATTTTATTTTTTGTATTTTGTATAAAGTGTAAGAGCAACAAAAACAAATATATGATTTTCTAATAGCATATTATTTAGGATACCAATCCACGTAACATTTTCTTTTATAAATAATTTACGATACAGTAGAGCTAAACAAATTTACTTAAAGAAGAATGCTGATAATTGAGCGCAATTATATGTTGTAAAGAAACGCGTTAATTGAATCATCAATGCTTAAGAAAACGTAAAATTCGATTACTTGAACGTTTGCACAGGGTATCTAAATGCATTTGCGGTTATTAACACAAAAAATAAATAAAAAATAAAATTTTTTAAATTCTCATTAATATATATTTATGAAAGAGGATCGATCATAACTTCAAATTCTTACAATGTACAAAACTTTGGTATTCTTTTTTAATAAAATTATTTATAAAACAAGAATAAATTCATATAAAAAATTATATTTTTTGTTTTCATAAAATTTCAAGAGGAAATTGTTTGTTCATTTCAAATTTTATATAAATGCATTGTTAATGAAATCACTGATCACAAGCTAAGTACTATATCATTTTTTCCATTTTATCCATGCATTTTTTATTGACAAAAGTATTCTTTTAATATTTCAGAAAGTGATTTGTTCTTGTATTTAACAGGAGTATTCAAAAGAAATTTTTGAGTTTTGTTTTTAATATTTTTTTAATGATTATTATGTTTACTTTATATGGGCTTTTTATATGGACTATCTGTAATAATTTGATATTTCACTTAACGTTTTCCGTTAGGACTTTTCTCTTGATACAGCAAAAATTTTGAGCCGGTGGTAACAATTTTTCTGCTTGTGGAGATTCATCTATTGAAGCATCTGTACGTAAATTTTCACTATTATCCTTTTCATGTTGATGCTCAACCACAAATTGATTTTATTTTGCAATTTACTCATCTGTAAGATTTTGTTCTGTGACCAACGAAGGTGTAAAATCAACTTCATCAAAAACCTTATTAACGAATGTGTGTATCCCCGTTAGATTAAAACCAGATTCTGCGTTACCTATCCTGATTACTTGTTTGTACGCTGCGTTTAACAAACTAGTGCCGGTGTATTGTGTGATACCTCTTTCTAGATGAAATGTCATAAATTTATTACATTTAGTCGAATCAAATTATTATAAACACGTTCAACTCGTATTCTATATAAACCGATCGCCCGAGCGAGACTGCCGCTGATTGACGAATTATTAGCATATTGGTACGTCTCAAAAAACTTGCAAATAATTCACGACTAGTAATTTTGCCCATACTATTGAAACGGTAATCTATTTTATTAACCATACCCCGTATTCATAAACTAAACGCATCAAATTTTTGATAGTGAATCCAAAATATCTTTCATGGATTTCTTTACAATGTTATGCAAATTCAAATTCTTGTGTTTAATTCAAAATTTGCTTAAAACGACTCATAGAAGACTCAACACAGCCCAGTATTAATTTTTGTCGAATACATGATTAAAACTCACATGGTTCAGATGGATAAACAATTTTTGGTGTGTGAGTAGAATTACCATAATCCTTAGACATTCAAGAAATTGTGAAATAGAGTTGCAGACTGATTCTAAATTTGCAATATTTCACATCAAAATGTAAAACTAGTAAAAATACCATAACAAAACAAATTAAATTATTATTGATTTAAAAACAAAGTAGTTAAAAGTTATTAAATGTTATTTTAATTTATTGTCTGCCTCTTTCCTGAAAACGATATCAACCCTCTTTGTTTATAAGGAACTTTGAATGTCCATATCTTACTCATACTTAAAGATGAAAAAAAAAAATAACTTTCTGTCTATGTACGTGAATTAAGGACGCTTTGATAAACGTAGTAAAAAAATTTTTTCCGGTCTCCTATTTTACCTTTCACATTTTCTTTTCGGTTAAGCCATGGGTTCTAAGGTTCCAAACTGATTAAATTTGATACAACCCAACAGGTATCAGCTACTTTTGATGTATGGCATTTTTTTAACATATTTTTTTTATTAACTCGCTTTCTGGAATGTCTGGCTGGGTGGAATTTTTTAATTGATTTTAAAATAATTTCTGTTGAGCTAGATACTATAGAAATTTAGAACTAAGCTTGGAAGTGGATGACAATGCATTAATATGTGAAAAAAGCAGAAAAACAAAAAGGAGGAAAAAAGATGACCAAAAAGTATAAAATAATTTCAATTAAAAATGGGGTGCTTGCAGATGATAATTACTAACTAATTTATGCGTCAAATACTAACTAATGCGTCAGCATGCGCCTGTCCTTTGTTTTTCATTCAAAATAACAGAAATTATTAAATACTTTTTAGTCAGTTATATAAACATGGTACATTAAAAATTGTTTTTATTTTATTATTTGTTATTTAATTTTGGGGAGCTTAGTTCTGGTCGTTTTATTAAAAAATTCTGTAAAAAATCTATTGACACACTATACAGATTTGCATAGCTCAGTTATAAATGGAATTATAATAGATTTAATAAATGCAAAAGTATATTTCTCAAGTTAATGTTGGTTCTCTGCATTGAAGTACTTATATATATATATATATATATATATATATATATATATATATATATATATATATATATATATATATATATATATATATATATATATATAGATATATATATATATATATATATATATATAAATGAAATAATAATTTGTCTGAGTGTGTTTCCGTTGTATTTTCTTAGACCATTTCGTAATAATATTATTATATTAAAGTAGTCGTATCATAAATATTACCTTATTATTGTACAGATTATTTCATATATTTATACATTTTCTTTTTGCCTCCCTTTTAAACGGAAAAAAGAAATGAATAAAAACTAAAAATAAGTGACATCACAATTAGATGTCCACAATGAGGGTTCCGTATTCTGAATGTTGTAAATTGAAGCAAGTGACTTTGTTTACAACGGTTTTACGCTATTATTTTTGTGAATGGAAGCCTTAAACATATTTTTCTATATCTTTTGAGGTACAGCAAACAGTTTGAATATATTTGTGTGAAGCAGATTACAAATTTTTTATGTAACAGAAGTTTGGTGCGATCCATAGCAGGCACGCCACTTTAAATTTTGTCAAATAGAAGAGACTTAGGCAAAACATTTTAGTAAAGGATTTAGGTATAAAAATGCTACTTTTTTTCAATAGAATACATATTCAGATATCATTTAAAACAAAAATACGTAAATAAAAACTAATTAAATTATACCCGACTTCATTATAAAATAACCTACCACCACCTACTCTTCAAAAAAGTGTTTCTGATTTATGTTCGTAACAAAGAAAAACACATAAAAGTGGTATAGATTTTTTGAAGTTAATTTTTCTTGGTCATATGGCCTATGACCCCGCGAATTATTATTAAATTATGCAATTAGCATGAACTGGCGTTAATAAAAACCATTTTCGTAAAATTTTCTTTGTCGGGAAACTTTCTATAACAACCCTAAAAATTGAATTTTTGAATTATTAATATTTAAGGTAAAATGACCCTCAAATTATGTTCAAAATACTCTTTTAAGATCAAAAAACGCTAGTAAAAACCATTTTATCGAATTTCACCCCATCGGGAAATCGTATTTTTCAGAAAGTTTTCCGTTAAAGAAAATTTAACGAAAATGGTTTATATTAACGCCTAATCATGTAAAATATATAATCCAATAATAATTCGCAGGGTCATAGGCCATTTAAGCCGAAAAAATTAATTCCTAAAAAAAGTTGTATTTTTGGGTGGGTTATAGACGATTTCCCGATGTGGTGAAATTCGATAAAATGGATTTAACTAGCGTTTTTTGATCTTAAAGGAGTATTTTGATCATAATTTGAGGGTTGTTATAGGGGTGTTAAAGAAAGTTTTCCGACAAAGAAAATTTTAAGAAAATGGTTTGTTTCAACGCCAGTTCATGTTAAATGCATGATCCAATAATAATTCGTGGGGTCATAGGCCATTTGATACAAAAAAATTAACATCAAAAAATCTATACCACTTTTATGTGTTTTTCTTTGTCTCGAATATAAAACTGAAACACTTTTTTGAACAGTAGGTGGTGGTAGGTAATTTTATAATGAAGTTGGGTATAATTTAATTAATTTTTTTTAACGTATTTTTGTTTTAAATGATATCTGAAAATGTATTCTATTGAAAACAAGTAGCATTTTTATACCTAAATAATTTACTAAAATGTTTTGCCTAAGTCTATTCTATTTGACTAAATTTATAAGTGACGTGCGCGCCATGAATCACGCCAAACTTCTGTTACATAATTTTTTTACATACATGAAAATATTTTAACGAAATATCGTTCATAAATATACGATATCAATATGAATCAACAAATTTTGTGTAATTCATTATTATTTTTAGTTTTTTTATTGAGGTAAAATACGTTACATAAATTTTTCGAAAAAGATCTTGGATCATCGCTGAATTAAAGCTCTTGTAATTTCTATAACAAAGTAAATGTACATGTTAAAAAATCTTTTCCCAAAAAAAAAAAAAAAAAACCATTCAACTGAAATACAATAAAAAAAATGCAAGCAATTGATAAACTATATCAAATAAATTTCCGAGATAATATAGTGCGAAAATTATCATTTATATTTTTTTAAATCCATAACCAGTAGAGCAACTTAAGGCTTTTAACACGTCTAATCGTTAGGGTTCTAATACTAGGTGGTTATGGATTGGATTGATTTGGATTGGGTTGGTCTAGGTTGCTTAGGTCTGGTTTTATTATGGGTTCAAATATTGGCAGTTATAATTTGTCAATTTAAGTTATAATAAATTTGATAAGAATGCATGTATAAAAATGAAATAGGCGGCTGCGCTTAAGGAGATTCTCTCTAAAGTTCTCTCATACAATCAACACTTAGTTTTTAATCGTAAAGCATCTATCAAGCCAACATCCACTTCTCGACTCATGTTATAAATTTAATTGTATTATATAAAAGTATATTATATAAAAGAATGACAGGTCAATTAATAAACCGTTACAAAACCCAATGCTACTAGAAACCATTGTTTCCTACTAACATTTTTACTATTTTTTTATCCGTTTTCAGGTTCAAAATTCTACAAGATATTCAAGAACAAAAAGTTTTAACAGAAATTTGGTAATATTGTATTACATGTTTAAAACAATCAAGAATATATAATTATTTTTAGACAAAAGCTGGTACCGTTTTTAAAAATGTTTTTAAATTCTTCCTAATAATTATTTTTGTGGATTTAATTATATACAAAAATATTTTATATAGACTACATACAAGCCATTGCTTACACCAAGTCAAGACAATTGTCATTGTCTTATTTCTTACGAAATCTACGCGCAATGTTGTTTTAAAAAATTTTTTAAATCCTTTCTAATATTTTTTTTTCTGGATTTCATTATATTATATACAAAAATATTTTATATAGCTTAAATACAAGTGATGGCTAACACCAACTCAAGTTAATTGTCATTGTCTGAAATTCTTGCGAAATCTATGCTCAATGTTCGGCTTTGACTGGAGAACAAAGTAGAATGAATTGATTCCTATAAAGTATTGTTTTGACAGTTATCGATTTTTTGTATAGAGATAAAAGTTATCACTGTAATTTCTAAGGCAACTATGAAAATATTTAGATTCAAATTGAGCTGTATAAATATTGAATATATTGCACAATTATTGATACTAGAGTCCCGTTACAGCGGTCGAAATTAGACTATAATCAGTCAAAAGTGAATTTCACTGCCAAACAGTATATATACGTGCCTTTAAGCAAAGTAGTACATTAAACAAAAGAGCATATATGCGTGTGTGTAGTAATGTATGTACTGCCACACCTCTAAAGTATGCTAAAATATGTATGTGTCATAGTGTGTGTAATGTTTTTTTATTGATTTAATGTATTTTATGCATAATTTTAAAAGAATTCTCCAGTCGTTCTCTATATAAACATAAGGGTGCCAAATTTCGTACCACGTCGCTCAAATTTCCGTATAAAAGGGTAAAAACTTTAAGCTTCAAGTATTAATTTATATAAATTAAATTAAGTTTTTACTGATAAGATCATCAGTGCCAGTTTTGTTGAATTTTATTTACTTAAAGCTTAAGTATTATGCTACTTCAAGCAAAAATAACACATTGAATGATACCTTCTAAGCAAACTTTCTATCTTAAATGAACGGCGAGGTATAATTTTTTTATTACAATGGAAAGCGCGCCTTAATATACATTAATTTCAATGATTACCCTTAAAATGAATATCGTACCTAATAGTTTGAATACCTAATTATAGAAGATGGATCAATAATCTACGAGACCCAATATATCAATTTCATTTATTATCATCTATAGCACAAACAAACGAAAAATTGAACCTTGATTTATTTTACCGTAATGTATTTTAAATACATGCTTGATCTCATTTTTTTGAAAAAGTCAACATTGATAAAACTAAAATGGCTAATATAAAAGTATATCATTCGAAATTTTCACTAAAATCCGAGAAACGCTTCACGAGATATAACTATTTAAGAAAAAAACGATCGCCTTTATCAATAATCTATTTCAAGAACGACAATTGTTTGGTGAAATGTTCGTTCCGTAGTTTAAGCGCAATGCTCTATGAAATGAATTTTGTCAGACAGACCGGTATAGACGGATACGTTATGAAAGTTGACAAGAATTTCCAAAAAGTTAAAATCTATGAAAAATTGTAAATCGAAGTAAACATAATTTTTTTTTTAAAACGCAAAGTCACAGTCGTTTCCATATCGATAGATATCACTTCGTAATTATAGTTTAAACATTGATACTTGTTGAGTATTTACTCCATAAACACTGGTAGATCTTTATTTCAGAACGCAGTATTCAACTCAGAGAATAGTTTTGAATATTGTTATTTTTCGGGAATGTTATTATTAAGTTTCTTGTAAATGTGAGCAGTAATCGTTCGCTGTTGACAAACACATTATGATTGTCAATGGCCACATACGAAATACAAAAATATAGATACATTTCAATTTCGATAGATGTCGTATTATTAAATAAAGTATTTAGTTTCGACGTTTAAAAGAAAAATAAGACAACGAACGAAACATCAAAATATTAAGATAAGATTAAATAAATAATTAAAAGAATCAAATTACATTTCGGTGTTTCAATCTTTGAAGTAGAATCATCTTAGTAATTACTTTATAAGAAATTACTTTCTTTTTCTGCTTTTATTTATATGTGACGTTAAATCATTTCCACATAATAATCATAATGGATAGAAATGTTATATTCAGGAATAGGTCCTGTGTTATATTTCAAGTGTCTGTCAGTCCACGTATAATCCGGTTTTGTGCATTTCAATTACATTTTCTGTGTTTTTTTTTTTTTTTTTTGGCGTATACACGAACTTAATAAGCTTTATCTTTGGAATGACTTGATCAATCTATTTGAAATTTGGACATTAAGTAAAAAAATACATGTGCTAGAGTTAAATCGCTATCTCTAGTGACTTTGCTGACTATATTTTTTTTGGTCGTTTTATTATTTCAATTTGTAAATTTTCCTTAATACCGCTTTCCATGCAATTTAAATGGATTACGTAAGCCTATACCGAAGAACCAACAGACCGAGGGACAATTAATGATTATATAACACTGTAGTAATAGAGTTTATTTATTAAGCAAGAAATGGAATTTTCTTTAAATATATCAGCCATTGTTTGTTTTTGCGCAATTCGGTGTAATGTGTACGGTAGAATCCTGTCTTACTCTTTTAATACTACCTATGATTTGGCAAAATTAAGAATAACAACTGTCATAAAAAATCGACTGCAAAAAAGAAAATTAAACATAATGAACTAAATCAACCGAAACAAGATTGATTAAATTTAACAGAATAGTTAAATACCCGTATTTAGTTGAATAACAGACAGGACCCAATTGAAAATTAAAAACAAAAAGAAAAATAATGGATCCCACCTATTACTTAACTTAATGCGGATTTTAACTTACGCTTTAAATTATGATTTAAATTTAATCATAACCAAGTTTCGGTTATTTTAGTACATTACGTTTAAATATTCCATTTGCAGTCGTTTTCTTACATTTTATTACATTTTTAGTGCTAAAAATTATTTTGTTTTCATATATAAATCTACCATTTTGTTTTTAGTACTAAAAATTTTGTAGAAAAAATAAATAAAACTATCTAAGGATACTTGGGTTTTAAGACGAATATAACGATGCCTTAACTGCCGAAATCTTATATCATAGTTTTAATGTGGTTTTATTGAAAATTATATTTGTATTGAATAGTATATGACACCTCAAACATGCAAAATGGCATTATGTGGAATCCTCTTTAAACGGATCAAGTGGATTCAATATTTTCCAGTTTGTTCAAAACCGTTCAGTTTCATTTATATTTACGTTTTTCCAATGGATATTCAAATAATTAATATATTAATAGAGTTAGACAAAGGCAGATAGACGAGAAGGACAATATACAATAAAAGTTATGTAATCAAGACCATCTAATAGAGGTAATACGATTTAAATTAATGGTTCATGAATTGTTTTTACTTAGTTGAGTTTTCAACGAGTTTTCCTGGACAATAATATATTGTGAGTTGTATTTTTATCCGTAATATTTATTTAATCCACTTAACCATATACACTAACACACGCATATACATCCATTTTTATCAATAATAGACAAATAACAAACAAATATACCAATAATAATCATAATACAATTATTGTATTTGATGTATTTAGTTTTGTGTATTTTATATAAAAAAAAATGTTTAATGTTTGTTTGTGTGTGTGTGTGTTATTTTAAGTTAGCTTTGTTTTATTTGTTTTATTTTTGTGACATTAAATTCAATTATATTATTACATACTCTCTCTACTGTAACCCGACGTACAAAAAATACAGTAAATTTTTATTTGAAATTAGTGAGTTTCACTAAATGTGTGAAATCATGTTTGTATTTTCCATGAGTATTCAAAATGCAAAAATAAATACTTAAAACACAAAAACTCCTTTTTATAAGTAGATAGTGAGTTGACAAAACGGTACAACCCTTAGACTATAGGGGTATATAGGACTATAGGGGTATACTTATCAAGATTTTTGGTAAAACCAGATAATTAAAATCCAATCGGCGAGGTTGTCAATTTTGCCAATCATTAAATTTGAATAGTAAAAATAATTATTACGAACCCACTATTATACAAAAGAAAATATTATACTATTGTGTGTACGAGGGAAAATATGAACGTTTGCGTGAATGTATATCGTTGCGTAGTTGCTGTTACTATAGTACAGCGTTGGAAAGAAAAAAAAAATATTTCATAATTTAAATCGATAATCAACCCAAGTTAATGAGAACATCATTTTCTTTTTCCGGAGCCCTTTGTTACAGTATTTAAATTTTAAACACAACTTTCGTTCACTTTTAAATACCAAAAACAACTTATATAAAAATATTGTTGATATATATAGAATAAAGGATATCTTTCTGTACACATTTGAAATGGAAAAATTTTGCATTTTATACAAAATTAGTTCAATTTTAAGCATTTTACTATTAATCCGGGCCAATAATGCCTTTTGACGATAAATAACAAAAATATTTTTTTGAAACTATAATAAAAACATGTTGTGTTCTTAAATCGTATAATTATTGTTTTAAATAATTAATTATTATATATAATATATTATATATAAGTAATTATTATATTACTTTTAAAATTACATCAACATTTCAAAACAAAACAAAACAAAAATCCAAAAGTACAAACATCCGTAAATAATATAAGAAGTAACTACAAAAATTCGCATTGATAATTTTGATATTACCATGCTTTCCTCATAAAATTATGACAAACCAAATAAAAATATAGCCGACTTTCGATGATTTGACTTTCCATTGTTAACATAAATGAGATTTGAGTGAGTTTGCAATTCGCACTCTTGGTTATTTAAACTCCTGTTATATTGAATTCTAGATAATTCGAATTTTTTATCTGATCCCTTGAGAGGCAAATTATCGAAAATCGAATGTATATTGAATTTTGTTGAAATTTGATTTCGATATTCGAAGAAGTTAACAAGTATTAACACACAGCAAATTAATATTATAGTATATTTTGGTGCAATACTTTTCGAATGGTATAAGTTTCGTTAACATTTTGTGATGATGAATATCGAAAAATATCGAAAATACTAGAATATTAATTTGCTGTGTGTTAATTCTTGTTAACTTCTTCGAATATCGAAATCAAATTTCAACAAAATTCAATATACATTCGATTTTCGATAATTTGCCTCTCAAGGGATCAGATAAAAAATTCGAATTATCTAGAATTCAATATAACAGGATTTGTTCTTGTTGTGTAAGGAACTTTGAGCGACGATTAAGTTTTGTATCTGGAATAAATATTTTGCGACAAAACGTTAGGGATGTACGCTTTTTTTTTTAAATTCATGTCAAGCTTATTAAAAATCACCTTCATATAAACAATTATGAAATCGCAGAGCTTTGAATCCCTTAATTCGACTGTTAGAAAAAAATACATTAAAAGATTGATAAATTTAGGGATAGGCACTTAAGAGGTTTTTTTCTTGTTAATTGGCTTGCCTGTTTATTTTGCACTGGATAACATAACAGCATTGTCTGAACTGAAAACACAACATCACAGATATAATATCGGGTATATCGGTAAAATAAAAGCCGATGAAAAACATTAAAGTACATACTAAAGAAAAAATTTTGTTAGTAGTGGATGTCTTTCTGTTATAGACACGATTTTTTGTTTACAGAATACTTTTGTTTTATCAAATTGTACAATCAAAGAAAAGTACGGCGCAAGAATTACTTTCAAATATATCGTCATGGCTATCTCTAAGCAAACCAAATGTAACAGATCTAAAAAATTCTCAAAGGGAAGTTCTTTACACCTGATCGAAGTAAAACTTAATAAGCAGACAAATAAAGAATTTCAGGAGTTGGATACTTAAAATTTCTAATGATATTGATACCAAGTTGAAAACAATTAGTATGCTATTTGTTCACGTATAAGAGCTATATATATTACACTTAGACAACCTTCGGATTCGTTGAATAACACGAATGCAAAATGTATTGCCCCCAAAAGTTAAAGATTTTGTTGAGAGCTAAATAGTATATGAGAATACTGGCGGTAAAGCAGTCTTAGTATTAACAATAATTTAAAATTTTAATCTGTCAAACATTTCAAATATTTGTTGATGATTAAAAAAAAGATTTTATAAATAACTGTGAAAGTTTTTAAAATAAAGAATTTAATTTAAAATATTAAACATGTAAATAAAAAAATTACAATAAAATTATAATATACAAAATACATACAAAAAAAAAAAAGCATATTTTAAATAAAGCAAAAATATACTATAAAGCAGTGAATAGACAAATAAAATTATGAAAAAAAAAATACATGTGTATAAAATAAAATTTAGCAGACAAGACCAAACTTAAAACTGATATTTGCTGCGCCTAGTCAGAATGTGTTCCAAATATTGCGTAACGGTAGAGTGAACATTACCCTCAAACTCTTTTAAAATATTTGTTGTTGTTAGGTATTTTGCATTTCGTAATTCTATTCTAAAATTTCAAGCTGTTCCCTCGCAATCCTCCAACAATTGCTCGACAATTTCAGATGCACCACATAGCACACATTCCTTCTTATTCATCCCTTTCATGCTACTCCATCTAAAGCGATATAAGAGATATACTAGATGCCGGTCTTATCTACCCACAATAGATAAATACTTAATGCCGTCCTGGTAGTGGCTTAGCCTGCAATAAAGACTTAAGCTGATTTTTGTATTTACATCCGATAGAGATTCTACCAAAGACTTCTTCATAATTTTAGTTTTAGTAATTTGTTTATTAGCCTCGGTAGCATATTTTTCACCTCACCCATTCTTGCACAATGTTTGTTGGTTTTTTTCGTTGTGGATAACGCGCACATACTAGTATAGATATTTTTGTGAGTATGCATGGACTTAAATAAAACGTGATACTCCCAGTTTATAAAGTTTATAAAATCCATCGTGTTAACAATTCTTGTCTGTTCTTTTTTGGAATAAAGCTCCGAAATTTCGGATCCATATGAGATAACTGGAAGTACCAAAGCATTAAACATATTAAAAATCAATTGGAAAGGAAAGTCGTTGTACTTGTATCCAAATTATCTAATACTCGTTAATCTCGTTGGCTCTTTTTATTTACTAAATTCATATGGTCACTTCATTTTCCATTGAGGCTTCTGATGACACCAAGATAAAGAAAGTGCTTAAAATTTTTGAGCACGTTTTCCCTATAACTGCAAACGTCTTTAGAAGACTGCTTGCAACTTCCATCAATTTTGACTTGCTAACATTTATATTCTAACAAACAGCAACTAGAATAGTATTCGCTAAAAAAAATGATTTCAGTCATTTTTTTCTTGGTGTTGCACAATAATTTAAACTTATCCTCACTCTCATAATTAATCCTCTTATTTTCTACGTGCCTAAATTGTCTAATTAATCTGAAATTCATTTTCGAGAATTTTTTTTACATTCATCATCATACCATTGAGTTTCAAGATTTGATTGTGTACTGGAGTTCATCTGTTTAATTTCCAGATCTTTGCATAATTATTCCATTCCGATGTAACTTGACTACCATACCTATTTGATATTTTTAATAAAGGCTTCTTCCATGTTATGCGAGCAATTTTATCGTATTATTTTGACACTTTTGTTATTTTGATCAACTTCTTCAGAATATTCTAGACAATTTAGTAAAATCTCTAGAAGAAAAGCGTGGGAGTCGGTTATTTCCTCCATTTTCATATCGATACCATTCTACCATACGTCTTCGGTCACACATGCGTAGTCTATAACACTACTACCATTTTTTGACACAAATGTCTATTCACCCAAGCTATTATTCTTTTTTCTACTATTAAGAGTAATAAACTTATTATTATTCAATACAAAAATCATCCATGAACATTTAAAAGGTTATTAACAGTTCTTGCCTTACAGTTGTCCTCGATATCCATTCAGCCGTTGGAATATTTGCTGGTTAAAGAATAAATCTGCGTCTCTAGTAATTAGAAAGTTTTTATCCATATATTATGAGTTAACTGATTGGACATATTACTCTTATTATTAATTAAACTTTAACATTAGTATACAATCCCATTCAAGTTTGTTTTAATTTATATTACCCTTCAAGTTTGTTTTAATTTATAATAATTTATTTTATGTAATTTTCATAAATATTACGATAGAAGATCTCAACTCCACCTTGTTATCTCCCCCTATAAACCAAAATTATAAAAAACAACAAAATATTTTTCACAATGATTTTTTGGGCATTATGCGTAGTATTGTAAAATCTTAGTCTTTTCAAGTTTTGAATTATTATTCCTATGATGGGTTAATCGCCTTCCTGCGATGATTCAGCGGTCAAAGATACCGGTCGTTTGCTTTAGATTTTAATGCCTGAACCTCTTTATTCCACGTTTCAGGTTCACTCATTCTCAAGATCTCCGGCAAATAATTTAATAAAATGTACGCAAAAAAAGATTTATTGTCAAACAGTAAAACATTATACAGTGTAGGTATTGCAAAAACCACCATACTATAAATCCATATTTTGTATATAAGTGCATGTTGCCTTTATAAATTAATGTGTTCAATACATGTACACAAGTCATGACAGTTGAGTATGATGCCTGCAGATGTGCACATACACACATACTAACCCTATAATAAACATTGTATAAATACATTCTATGTCATTCTCTCTCATTTAAACCCTTAAGAAATTCTATCTCATAATCTTGTTGGTTATATCCTATAGATGAATGTGATTGTTATAACGATTTTGATTATTACGATACAAAATAAGTTTCACTTAAAAAATATAAAATACATTTCAAAACAAAGAAAAATCAAAGTTGTTTGCGGAAAATTGATCATAAAAGACTGATGCAAAGATAGACACAGTGGACGCAGATTCGATTACTCTTTCCTTGCTTTAATTTTTCAATTTCAATGCTTCGAATCCGTTCTTAGACAACAATTTTTGACAAGCAATCTTATATCATCCTTGTTAAAACTATGAAATCATGTTTATATTGATAGTTTTGAATTTGTCAACTTCCTTGGCCATATCTGATATAAATGAATAACTAAAGGTCGTATTGTAGTGTTAGAAAGTTTATGACCTTTCCAAACTCTATAGATTTGTTACGTTTGTATATCTTATAAAGCATATTCTATTTGGAAATCTATAAGTCGATATTATTCTTTAGTTATACAATTTACAAAATAATAATTTTCATCTGCTACACAGATGGGTGTACGATGTCTCTAATACGTATACTCAGAATAGAGTATCGGGCTATAATTACTTTGAAGAAGACGAAAATTGAAGATAACACATTTTTATTTTTCAAACAAATTCGTCTTCGATTTTATACCCTTTAGTACATACGCAGTAGTTTTGTGTATTGGTACCATTGCTTGCTGTTTTCTGTGTTCGATTTACAATGATAAAACAAACAACAAAATAAAATAATAAAATAAAATACAATCCACTTGTGATGTATGTAAAAACAAATACTTTTATGGTTATATAAAACCAAATAAAATGATGCTTAATAATCCAAATTTTGTGTAGTAAAGACTCGTATTTCAATATAGATAAATTGATTCTAGTTTTTATATTAAGATCTCTTTCGATACAAGAGTATGTACAGAGCAGTCTTGGATAAGCTACATGTACAGATAATTATCTCTTCTTTCAAAAATCATAACTCTGAGTGATTGAATATTTCCCAATTTGAGTTTACGACTTCTCCTATAGTTTGTTTATTTTCGCGTACAAGCGTACGATCGATATAGAATATTTTTATTCAGATAAAAATCGGTATAATAAGGATGCTAGAGAACTTAAGCATGTAAAGGCAGTGAACTAAAAAATAATAATGGGCAAAAACATTATAAAGACCTTACACCAACTGATGCTACAAACTACTCCTTATGGGTAACAACAAAATATGTCGAGCAACCACAAATACATATACCTCCATTAAGAAAAGGAAGGGGGGCTTGGGAATAAACGAGCAAGACAAGGCAAATATTTTCACAGACTACTTTCTAAAATCATTCGCTTCACATCAGGTAACCAACAAACTCGATGAAGATATAATTTGAATTTTAGAGACACCACATCAACTATCATCAACAGCTCAATCGTTCTCTCAGAGAAAAAAACGATAATAGATACACCTGAATTCAAACAAAGCAACAGAATTTGATATAAGAACCGCGAAAGTTTTGAAAGAGTTGCAATTTCCGTTTCTATGGAAAATATAGACAGTAATCATACTGGAAAAGACAGTAATGAATTAACATTGTACAAGCCTGTAAGCATTCTACCGATTATATTAAAACTATTTGGCAAATGTTTTTAAAAAGAATTTAACCGATATGTGGTTAAAAGTGTCTTATTCCAAACCGTCAATTTTGAATAAGTAAAGAAACATTCCACAATTGGGCAGAACCATAGAGCTGTGGAAATAATACGTAATAATTTCGAAAATAAATAATTCAATAAATCTGTATTTTTAGGTGTTTCATAGGCATTCGACAAAATTTGGCATCCGGGGACTCTACGCAAACTAAAAATTGTCTTCATCACCATAATGTCAAAATACAAAATTATGAATTTATCAAGATAATGTCAGGGGAGCCATAAGGGTGCTCTCTAGGTCTAATACTATACCCTGTCAATACAAACGATCTTCCTGTAACCAACTATCCAATTACAGCGGGTGGCACCGAAATTTCATCAATCCGATTCCGTTATAGCCACAGAAAAATTACACGAAAGTAAATATCATAACGAAAAATTGTGCAAGATATGGCACATAAAGATTAATGAAGCTAAGGCTAAGGTGTATGTGTAACTTTATGAAAATAGCTGCGAATTAAAAATATTTAACAACACTTCCTTTACAGAAAGCTCAATTTTATCAAGTATATCCAAACCGAAAACAGAAACTAGGCTTGAAATTTAGTAAAATGTATTCGCTTCTGGGGAAAAACTCCCAAATGTCTCTAGGATACACAATAATAAAAAATGCTAAAATATATTTGGACGTATAAGATTCAGTTATGGGCTAAGTCACACATAGAAATTCTGGGAAGATTCGGGTGCTCCCAGTTCGAAAAATGTTCATCCTAAAAATTCGATACATTGTTTTGTTACTTTCCCATTTACATAACATGTACTAAGCCAGTGTTATAATGATGTGTAATACCTTTCCGCTCCGTATCTATGAAAGTGCGTTACAAGGTACAAGGTGATTATGACCTACCTGATAAGCCGGCCAATGCCGTCACCTACGTGTCCACAGCTCCTTCAGATTGCCTCCACGCTGTTTCCTCAACATCGTGAAGTCACCTATTAGCTAGAACTGCCTGATTCAGAAGACATTCCAACTGGTCATCAAGATGAACTTATGGAGATATGCAACCGTGTAGGGAATAACAAGGCACCGGGATTGGATAGAATCCCAAATATTGCTCATAAAACAGCTATTAAGGCAGAGCCAGAGTTATTCTCAGAGACCTATTATTCATGTCTTAAAGAGAGGATCTTTCCTAAAAGGTGGAAACAGCAAAGGCTGGTACTACTCCTAAAGGAAAAGAATCCACCGGATGAGCCATCATCTTACCACCCACTCTGCATGTTGGACTCGGTATGATACTTGAGCGAATAATTCATCAGAGAATGGAAGCAGTGGTCGGTCCTCTCCTGGCAGACAATCAGTATGGATTCCGGAAAGGAAGATCAACAATTGATGTAATTGACTTGGTTGTAAGTACGGCTAAGAATGCAATAGCCGGAACTAGATGGAAGGGTGGCGAGAAGAAATATTGCTTAATGGCTACTTTGGATATTAAGAACGCTTTCAACTCTGCCAATTGGGACTGCATCATGCAAGCCCTTGAAGAAATGAACGTGACAGAATACCTCCGAAAAATGGTAGCGAGCTACTTCACGCAAAGGGTCCTTAAATACGATACGAAAAACGGTCCAGAGGAGTACGAAATCACCGGAGGTTCTTGAGAATAGCATTGCCAGCGCAACTTGTTGCATATGCTGATGATGTAGCAGTAGTGATCGTCGTGAAACATCTCGAAGCAAACCGTCACCAAATTAGCAACGAGTAACATCTCCGCAGAGAATCATTACAACTAATTCATACTGATGATGACTAGTTTGTAGTCGAAATACGTATTTATAAAATACAAAATAATTTGATCTAGGAAATTGAGGAAAAAATCGAAATTTTATCTCGAAGAGATAAACCTGGCTTTCCACATCACGTTTAGAAGAATTATCATGTGGATAAATACGGTGAACTTGCAACTGACTACACATAAAACCGAAACAGTGCTGATCACCATCAGGAAGAAAATTGAAACCATCAAGTTAAACGTTGGAGAGCAAGAAATAGAATCACAACCATTTATACATTATTTGGGAGTGATGCTTGATGCCAGGCTCAACTTCAACAGCAGGTGGAACACGTCGGTGCCAGGGCGTCGGTGGTGAGGGCTAGTCTCGCTAGATTGATGTCTAATGTGGGAAGCCCAAAGAGTAGACTAGAGAAGGCAATCAGATTCACTAGTGGAAGCATTCGTTGCTTTCCATCGAAAGAGGAAGATCAAATCACAGATGATAGAAGGAAGGAAGATAACACCTTACCTATCAGAAGGAAGAGCAATAGATCCTCCCCTCGCGAAGTAATGCCTGATGACGGTTTCCCTGAGGGATAAGAGGATAGACCAAAATGGGCTTAGTGTTTAGATGACGCCGTAAAAGAATTCCTCCCTCTTAAAAAGCATACATACATATATACATACATGTGTATATATATATATATATATATATATATATATATATATATATATATATATATATATATATATATATATATATATATATATATATATAATACATATGAGCAATCGGAATAATTTTTTTAAATTTTTATTAAATAAAATGTGTATGTGATTTGTGATATTACTATATATAGTTCCTCCCCTCACGATGTAATGCCAGACGGCGGTTTCCGTGGAGGATAACAGGATAGAAGAAAAGGGGTTTATGCTTTAGTGAGTATGGTTGCTAGTGTTTGAGTTTAAGATTACGCTGCGTCGAGTCTTCACATATCCAGGTGATATGCCTGGAATCCGTAAAAAAGATTCCGCCCTCTTAAAAAAAAAACAGACATTGATATATACATACAAAAACTATATAAACCTACAGGCATACTTAAATGCATACATATATACAAAATACATATGAGCAATCGGAATAATTTTTTTAAATTTTTATTAAATGATATGTGTATGTGAGTTGTGATATTACTTAACACTATTGTTTGACTTGAATAATATGAAATTGAAAATTTATTAAGATAGTTAAATTACTAATTAGTATCTTATAATAAGGTAATCATCAGTAAGAATTACATCTTAGGTTACTACAATAAGGAAAATTAAAAAAAAATCGATTTAAATGAGATTTAATAATATTTTTGTATTGTTATATCATATTGTTATATAGCACTCTTTACTTATAAATTTAAATACGTAATGAAACTTGATAATAGTAAAGATCCATTTAAGATCCTGAAAAAGAAACGATTACGGATCGTTTTTTTTATTGTGGATATCCGCGGATACGAATATCTAGTCTGATACTTACATTCAGAAATACGTACATAGATACAACATACATGCGAATATACATATATTAATACAAAAGAATATAGACTATGAAAAAAAAAAATTAATTAATTATAAAAATACGATAGATAAAAAAAAAAAAAATCAATTTTTATTCAACACAGAACGAAAACTCATATCAAATAATTCCTATGTCATCTTTTACGGAACAAATTTTCGTGTTGCTTATTACCAAAGTGGGATATCAGATGTTACACATCTTATACGAGTACTGAAAAGCACGCTAGTGTTTTTTTTTAAATTTTATCTTGCTCAGTTGATTCTACAAAAGTGTCCATAGAAAGATTAAGGTGATTTGAACAGTCTCTATGTGTGTATATATACTTTTTTATTCTTTTAAATTTTCTTCTGTCTCTTATTTGAAAGGTAAGGACCCAATTTTCCGATTTTGCTCATTTACAAGCTTTTATTTTTTCGGTCTAAAATAATCTTCGAAAATTATGTATACTGCTTTTGAGTTATTTTGATTATGAATACTCATGATAAAATATTGTTAGTTAATTCATAATTTCCTACGTTAGAAACATTAGACAAAATGAAACAAAGTCTTATGTATTTTACATGACACGGTATTTGATGAGTTGGTGGAAGACTACTTTTTAATATCATACATTAAACAAAGTGGCCTTTTCATTTGCTATTGAATGCTGTTTTCCAGTAAAAGAGAACTTTTCACTTTGAAAATTGAAAGTGGTATGAATGACATTAATATTAATTTTACTCAGATTCTGCTTTAAACATATTAAATGATTTGCAAATACACAGTATTTAAACAACATATGTCTTAAATTTAATTAATGAGTTTAAAAACAGTACGTTTAACTATATATAAAAGTAGATGATATAATTGATTTATGATTGATTAGATACTGATTATCTTATCATAAGTCACGTTAAAACTCGAGAATGACTGGACCGATTTGGCTAATTTTGGTCTTGAAATATTCGTAAAAGTTCAGGGAAGGTTTAAAAGGTTTAAAAGAAACATAAATAATAACGGGTTAAAAGAAACATAAATAATAAGTAATGGAAAATACGATAAACGACAATTTAATTTTCGAATACAAAATGTTCCTAGCTGTGAAACATATTTTGTCTTTTTCTTTCTCACATGTTGCAAATCATCATTTCCATAGAAACCAAAATCTAATTTTGAAATTCAAAATAAAACTTCTTTATCTCTTCTCACTAGCAGTATGACGAACTGTCAACTATATAAAGTGTGCATATCGCTACTATGTTGAATAAGAAATAAAAAACTTTTAAAACTCAAAACTCAACTCAACTTGTTCAGTGTTACCGGAATCATTCTTGGTTCAGGAGGTCCATATACGTTTCATCAAGTGTATGTGTACCACAGCAAAAATTATCGAATAAATGCGGTCCCGGGTGTACCCCAGCAAATACCAGGTAAAAAATGGGTGCATATAATGTACTGGGTGCACACTAAATACCGGGAATCCGATAAGAAAGGATTTGAAATTCTTCCTCTAAGGGTAGAATTGCATCCGCATGTAAACGATGTAAATCATTTATTAAAATGTGAAAAATAACACAACAACGCGTAAACCGGGCGGGTATGCTTCAAAATATAAATTAATATTATAATTTATTCTGATTTGCCGCAGCTTCATTATTTAGTTATAGGCAGTTGAGGAGAATATGTTATTATATTTAGGAGATATTATTAATGTTCATTAAAAATAATTTATATAACAAAACAATGTTTACCCGGGTCAGCTATTCAAAATAGAATTTATTTATCTGTTCTTTTCTATATTAGTGGTTCTTTCTTTTACTATTTTTCATCAAGTATATGAGAATCACAGCACAATATACACGAATTGTGGGTGCACAAGGTACCGGGTGCCCACATCAAACACGAGTGTATATATAAATATTTCGTGTATCGTATCCCACACCAAATAGTGGGTTACACATCAAATACCGGGCATCCCATAAGAAAATATTTTCTGAAATTCTTCCCCTAATGGGATGAAAAGCAGAGGCAAAGTTTGTATGGGACAACGGAATTCCTTCGTCCAATCTGCTTCAAATTTTGCATGCAATCGATGTAATTTCAATTGTATAAGAGCCTCGCACGCTAACACTTAGCCACTCCAATGACTATATAACTATAAATATTAAACAAATATATCATTACATTATAAAAAATTATCGATAAAACACGAATAAAATGACATTTTCTAAAAATGATTCCTATAGAAATGAGCCGATTCCGAGATTCCAATTATATATATATATATATATATATATATATATATATATATATATATATATATATATATATATATATATATATATATATATATATATATATAATATTTGTTTTTATCTTTACGATTTTGTTAATGAAGTACAACTATTATTCAAACTATTTAGTTTATATATAACTTTAATTAAAATAATTATTATACATTCAATTACAAAATGATAACATAATTATAAATCTTTTCCCACTCTATTGGCGCAAATTTCTGTAATTCTTATATATCTTATTCTATGAATTATATCGACTTATATAAATTAATTGATGCTGTGCTGTTTAATATCGATGTATAGATATATAGCTATTTTGTTGTGTATTAAAAATAATCGATTCATAGAATAATTTTAAGGATAATTTTTTTTAATAAAATAAAATATGTTTCATTTTTATTTTTTTATAAATTTTTCTGAAACGGGCCCTTTCACAAACATGCCACATATCCAAATAAATTTGGGAAGTAAAACACTATCATTCAAAATGAAATTTTAACCAAATCGTTTGAACAAATTGGATTTAAACTAATCCATTAGTATCTCGTTTTAATCGTTGATTTCTTTTAATTTTTTTTATATTTGTACAAAACGTTTGAGAATTAATTTTTAATCACTGTAGTAAGTTACCATTCTTACCATATGAAGAATGTTATAAGCTTATGTTGTTTTATATTACTTCAAAAGTTAATATTCAATAAAAAAAAAATAAAAGATAACGAAACCAAAAAACTGAAATTGATAAGTGTTTAGAATCGAGCTCCGAAAAAATTTTCTGAAACTTCTGACTTTTTACTAAACTCAGTAAATAACTGCTTTATCAGCTTATAATTTTTAATTTGTTTGAAAATTGGTTTAATATACTTTTTAAGAAACTCAAACTTCCAACTTCTTCAGAAGACTACGAACTTCTCAGAGAGATCTAGTAAAAACATCATTACGAGGTTGTTATAAGACACCTAAAAGAGGTCTTCACAAAGATTTCATTTTGAAATCCTATTGACTTGAGAGTTTTCTGTGTATATCGTGAATATGTCACCGGTTTTTGATGAAATCTTGAAATTTATACGTGATATCCTAAAAAAATTTTTTATACAAATTTCTTCAAAATAAATGAAAAAGCGAACGTAACACAGATTGGGAGATACATACTTCAGTAAAATTATAAACAAACTCGATGATTCATAATATCTCTTCAATGCGTGAACTGTATATTCAATTTTATTGAATGCTTTAGATGTGATTTAGATGTAGAAAATTCATGTTTAACTTAAATGCTCCACATTTCTAAACTATTCCGGAACTTTATATATACATACTTATATACATACAACTTTGTATATATTATATATATATATATGTATGTATATATATATATATATATATATATATATATATATATATATATATATATATATATATATATATATATATATATATATATATATATATATATATATATATATATATATATATATATATATATATATATATATATATATATATATATATATATATATATAATATATATATATATATATATATATATATATTAGCTTTATATACATTATAATATATATAATATATACAAAGTTGTATGTATATAAGTATGTATATATAAAGTTCCGGAATAGTTTTGAAATTTGGAGCATTTAAGTTAAACATGAATTTTCTACATCTAAATCACATCTAAAGCATTCAATAAAATTGAATATACAGTTCACGCATTGAAGAGATATTATAAATCATCGAGTTTGTTTATAATTTTACTGAAGTATGTATCTCCCAATCTGTGTTATGTTCGCTTTTTCATATATATATATATATATATATATATATATATATATATATATATATATATATATATATATATATATATATATATATATATATATATATATATGTTGACGTTTTGGAACTTTCGGTGCAATTTTCGTCAATCACTTCCGAACGAATATATATATATAACTTTGAGGCTAAGAAAATATGAAACAATCGTGAAAAAAATGTAGTGAACATGCTGTCACAAAAATTTTTTATGTGGTGAAACTATTGACTATTTATTTTATCTCGTTTCTGAATTCAATCGATCAAGACAACTCAATCGCACAAGATGATATGGATATATGTATTTAGGGAAATATATTCTACAATAGGGTTTTTCATATAAAGAAAGATAAATCGCAAACCATTCATCCGACTTTAATGGAATTTTTATAAAAATGCGTGGTATTGTTTTATATTAGTGATTTAAATTTTGTTGAAATCGATTATTCTGGATATTATGATACTATAATTTTTCTTTCACTTCACCAATTTTGCAAAAAAGGTCACGTACTCGTTAGCCTGGAATTTGTACTTGGAACTTTAAACTTTGTTTTTGTAAATGGCATCACGAGTCCAACTTGTCCAAAATGGAATTTGTTATTTTTAATTTTTTTTTTTATTATAAAGTGCACCAGATACCAGCTGTGACAGAACTAACGATTCGATGAAAGAGAGATCTAAATTATCTACATATATTTATATACATGTTGAGTACAATTATTCAAATTATGAAAGATTTAATTTTACGCTGAATTAACCACGATTATTTAGCTTTCTCTGGGAAAGTATAACTATAATAAACAAAAATAAAAGTATTATGATTAAACAACAAAAAAATTAATATTTTATTAACAATTTAAATGGTATAATTAATTTTATTAAAATTAAAAATAAATTTAACATTCCCTCACAGAATAATACTCTCACATATATATGATCCCACATTTCCACACATTTAATAAATGTAAATACTGCTAACTATTAAAATGAAAAGAATAAATTAACAAAGTCAAGTCTCTAAACAGTGTGAATAAATATATAAAACAGATTAATATTATGAAACGTGGTAATAGGGTAAAAGAGAAACGAGGCCTATAGGTATAGTAAAGGACCTTTGTATATCTGTATGTTAGCCTAACAACCTATATCATATGAGGTGTTGCTTGTTCATTATAAGCTATTTGGTTTGGTACGTATAATATAATGATATTCGTGTATTTTAACGCATCGTATTAAACAGGTACTATATAAATATTAAACTGACTTCATCTTGTATAATGATCTATTATAATTTATCTCAAGATTTTTGTACAGAAACATTTAGTTTCAGTGTGTCTATAAAGTGAAAGTCACATTATACTGATCTAATAACCGCTAGTTGCTATTGAATTGTAGCAGCTAAAAGTACGGGCAGTCATCAGCTGATAAAGGGTTAAATATAAACTACAAACAACTGATGGCAGTTATTGAAATCCATACAAAATTAAAAACAAAAGAAAGGAATTTTACTTTTATTAATATTGATAAAAAATTCCAAAAAAATTGTTTTAAAAACAAGTAAAATTTGATAAATATGAAATCATTTAGTTTAGAGCATTACACCCTATACTATAGAACTCTAATTAATTGCACAGCATTGTATGGTTGACACAATTAAATGCTTTACTCAAATCAAACAGAGCAAGTTTGTTTAATAACTTTCTATTCCAAGCATTTACAATTCTATCCACCTCTAAAAAATAACAGATTTATACGACTATCAAAGTATCAGATTGAAAACAATTTTGATTATCATAAACAATATTATTGTCGCTAAAAAAATAGATAATCTCAAATGAATTATTTTTTCGAGTATTTTGGCTATTTTAATCAAAAGAGATATCGGCCTATAATAATTTTCAATTCTATTTCTATTGCCCTTCTTTTAAAGTGGTTTTACAGATATATTTAATAGGTCTGGAAAAACTCCATATTGCAAATACTTATTAACAATATGGCTCAGAGGGGGAGGTTAATAATCAGAAGAAATTTTAAGAATATCAACTGGAAAATCATCCCAACTAACCGATTTTTTATTTTTTAAACAAATGATCGTTTAATGAATTTTTGTTGTGTACATGGGTGGAGAAAAATACCAATATAAATTTGAATTTTTGAATAGTTTAGTTTTCGGACTGGTTTATTTATATTTGAGGCACTTGTAACGTTTACAATATGGTGCAAGATAGCACAATATATATTTGATTGGTATTGGTGTGATGTTTTATTATTCTCAAAACAGGTTTAGACTTATTTTCCGAGTTGAATATAAGCTCTCCACGATAAATTTTTTTGCCTATTGTATTTATTTTGTAAGGGTTTTGCAAAGATTTTTATATTCTTACAGTAATAGTTCCGTCTCTAAGATCAGCTGTTCGGATTCCACGGACTTCCGAGTACAGTTATTCAAGTACGATTTTTATTGATTCCATCATTACAGCGAATTTTAATCAGTTTTTTTAAAGATGTGTTTCTTAATTTCTGGTATTGTAGTTTTTGAGAACACCTTTAATTGCCAAGTAGACTGTGTACTAAGACTGTTCTTGCAAATTTTAGTCGGTTATTTAATTGTATACGATAAATCAAAACTATTTAAAAGATATAAAAACAATTTGTTTTTTGCCAGTTTTGTTTAAATATTAACATTGAATCCACAGTATAAATCGTTAAGATTATGAATTGAGAAATTAAAATCAAGAGTTCTTCCAAAAGATTTAAAAATGGCATGAATTCGCTGTCTAGAGTCCTATACATAGTCACATAGTTAAGACCTAAATCGCCACACTTTATCACACAGAATTCAAATATTTGTTTCTACCACTAGATGATTGAAATTTAAAGTTGCAACATTTAAAATATCACTTTTACTGTGTATTTCATCATCCCCACGTTTGTGTTGGGTTTGTAAAAATATGCTTGAAGCTTAAACCCACCCGTTGATTTGTGCAAATGTATTTTTGCATCCATCATCCAATGCTCGCAGAATCTAATAAAATGCTGCTTTTCATTTAGAACAGATATTTTTTTAAGACCTTTAACATTTAAATCTATTTATTTTATTTTATGGTCTAGATGATTATAGATTATTAAAATCTTTAAACACGCTAATGTGATGGATATTTCCATTTTCTAAATTGTCTTTTAAGTGAGCATGTCATGTCTAAATTACAGGCCTGTAGGTAAATACTGGCAGCAAAATCCCATAATTTGCTCTCCATTGTTTGGATTAAATTTGATTTTGGACCGCCTCCTGTAATAATTTACCGTTTTCGATTAGTAGCGGATCTAGAATCATTTTCCTATTGTCTGGACATGATTTATTTTCGTGAGTTGTATTTTTTTTTTTTAATTTCTGGCTTCAGCTCTATTTAGCCATTAACCAAAGGAGATTATTATTATTATTATTATTATTTTTATACAACAACAGTACACAGTACTGCTAGGTGGTCACCCATCCAAATACCGATTGTGACTGCTGTTGCTTAACTTTATTGATTGGTCTAAACCTGTCATTACGTTACGTCAGTCCGGTGTGTTTGAGTGTTGTGTGTTTTAACAGGTGTTTTAATGGTATTATTTATTAGTCTTTGTTATTTTCTTTATAATATTATTTTTTGTTGTGGCACTTGTTTTTTGTGTTTGTTTATCAATGGACCGCATATTTGAACACTAAGTTTAAGTTTACATATAATTTTTCTGAATAGAACATTATTTGTTCTGTAACTTATCTTGTATTTTTTTTGTATTTAGGCTATTTTGTATTTGAGTATTTTTCATTGTTTCTATTATTGTAGCTTGATTTTAAATTAACTCACTCTGATTCTTCATAAATTCGAGACACTTATCTGAATTATTGATAGTTTTCCACTTTATCTGTCAAGGTCTTTAGTTCAGATTTGGCGGTTACAACTGAAAATTGTCCGCAATACCATTTAATATTGGTATTAAATTCGATAAATTTTAATTTAACTGGGTTTCTTAACAGTAAATCCTGTGTAAATTACACTTGTACAGCTAACATTTCCACACTTTAACACTTTATTTCTATTGTTTATCATTCCATAATAACAAATACATCACCATGATATACTAGTCTGTGAATGGTGTATGATACAAAAAATTGATTAAAAAAACATAATTAATGATATTGTCAGTAATCATCCAGCTTATTGTCAGTAATCATACCAATATCAACAATACCATTAAGCTATATTTTTCAAGCCATAAACGTTCCATATGTTGGTATTAGCTACTCCTGCCAGTCAACATAATCATTTGAACAAACCCATTTTGATCGAGTTATGAGTTTTAAGATGGACATTCCCTTTTACCTAACATTGAAAAATAATATCTAAAGAGGAATTCTAATAAAACTTATAAGCTATTCTATTAAGGCGAGCGAAGTCTATTAACAAACCAAGACATGAAAATGGCTGGAATCAGTGAACGAAAATGATTATGTGATATATTTTTTTCCAATTAAAGAAATATAACAGGCAATAATAAAATATATGTAGTCATATGAATATTACTGAATTGTTGAGACCCTCGTACATAATAACAGAATGGAGAGGCTGCTTTGTAATGTGAAAAGTTTTGGCGGATTGGTATAATATCTTCAATTTTAACTTGCAACTTTCTAAACAACAAATTTATGAAATAGTAAATGTCGCTTATTTATACACCTACAAAATATTATTAATGAAGAGGCATTCGTTTCTCGCATAGCTTGGCTATACGTTTGTATATTTTTATATATTGTTCATCAGAATCTGCAAAATTGAAGTAAAATAAATAAGCTGCCCGAATCATATATTAGTAGTAAAACAATTTTAGGAAAAAATTTTTTGCAAAATAGAAAACCAAAAAATGTTATCGCCTTTTTATACAGGAAAAAAAAGACATAAAAAATTTAATTCCAGAACTCAAAAATCTCAGATTGAAACTTGAAATAGCGTTTCTTTTCAAGTAATAAATATCTTTGTTAAAAAATTGTTGTTGTTTTGCAAAAAACTTTGGCAGTTGGTATGGAAGTCTGCTTTAAAATCAATGGCCTTAAAAATTGATAATTTAGCTAAAATCTATCTCTGGCAGTTAATAAAAAAATTGATGCTAAATCTAAATGAAATGAATAGTTAAATAACATTTCAATAGCCAAAAACAGATTTTTCACTATTTATGATTCAATAATATACTACGAATAGTAATATGAAAAGTAATAAATATAATGTAATAACAGGTTCGAACAACCATATAATGCTTATTAAATAATAATTTCGAAATATTTGAAATCAATCAACCCGTAAATGTAAATATGTATGCTCCACATATACCAAATGATAGCAGGTGTGTGTTTAATAGTAAGAAGGGGGATTTGTGGCTCATAGCAGAGGTTGCTTTCTATATATGAGAACCGTGTTCTGTAAGTAAATATTTGTACATTGACTTATTTGAAATAGATATTGACAAATTTCGATTATTTTAAGTAGAGAAATATATCCAATATCAGTCAGAAATTGTCAACTTCAAACATCTTCCTATGTTTTATAAAAGTGTATACTTTTGTTTTATTTTTCAAATTGTTTTATGGAATTCAATAAGCTATTGACGATTTTGTTACAACTCAAAACATCAATATTTAAACTGGCAGTTTTTATTTTAAATTTGACAGTAATTATCAATACCTACCTACTTGAGTCGGTTAAAGAGTTGGAATCATTCGAATATCTTTGGGGTTTTTTCACTCGAAATTTAAATTTGATTTATAATTTAATTTTGGAATTAAATTAATTTTTCTTTAAATTTTTAATCGAGCTTCACATTTGAAACTATAACAGGGTTACTACATATCTATGATATTTCATATACATCATGGTTTATTTTTAATTTGTCACACATTTATACACATTTTAGTGTATGTTTAATTTAATTTTAAAATTTATTTTTAAATGTATTTTATATTGCTCTTAGTTTTTAAAGATTTTTAAAAAATTGAAGAAATGCTAATAATGAAGAATATTATCTCAATCATTATTTTTTTAATCTAATTAATATGGAAGTAATTTTTTAGGTTAAATAAAAAGACGTTGTTTACATTTTATACTGAGCTATAAGCATTAATTGAATTTTCCAATTCAATCACTGCTATTTCTCTAATATATATATATATATATATATATATATATATATATATATATATATATATATATATATATATATATATATATATATATATATATATATATATATATATATATATATATTACGCTATTTAGTAGTATTTTATAATTTTATAATGTTCTCTTTACAGTACTTGAACAAGTTGGGGAACAACAAAACCTTGTATGAAAATTTAAAAATAAAGTAAAATCATAATTACCAATCCAAAAAACTGTGAATCAATTAAATTAAGGGTGAGGAGGTTAGATTACATTATCCGTGGTGTCAAAATTCGAGATGGATTTTGATAAAACATGTGTAAATAAGAACACTGAGAAATGAGAAACTGAAGAACACCAATGTTGTTCGAGTTTTCGCCTATTTTTCGAGTTATCGATACTTTGTTTAGAAATTATCGTATTCGCAATGTTAACGATACCATTAACGACATTGTTATTTCGTGTTAAATGAGTAGAAATTAAACAAAATTCAAGCACAAATGACGGAAATATGTAATTAAAAAGAATCATCTCTAGTGTTTACAAGGGAAAACAAGGTTTACTATTATTTAATCATATTAAAAATTTACTTACTTTCAAAAATTAAAATTGCAAAAAATAAAAAACGCGACAACCAGCTCTAAAAAATTAATTTTTCGTTATAATTATTTTTTATGACATTTTATTAAAATTCAACCGTAGTGATTAAACAACCCAGGTTATTTGTGATGTGTAGTTTGCACGGGTTGGGTTAGTTTTTGAGTCATACGTTCAACCTGGATTTTTGAAGATAAGTTTGCACGGGTTGGTTTGGTTTTGGCCCCTACGTATAATCTGGATTGCACTAGCAATGTGATTTTATCAAAATTAACATTTTATATTTACTTTAAACGAACTTAATAAATTGCAAAAAGACCAAGAAATATAATGAATTTTATAATTTGAAATAGGCATGAAGGATTTAAGTCATCACATTGAGCCCAATTAACGATAAAATGGATAATGAACAACGAAATTTTTAAATTTAAAAAAATAAAAAAGGATTTACATTTAATTGTTAAATAGTTATATTATTTTTATTTGGTGGGGTGTTGCAATCAGATAAACCGGCTAAAAAGTTTCAAATTTTTTAGAAACTATATATTTCAACTAAGTTCATTTCAATATTTTTATATGGCACTTAATCAAAACTAATAAATACCTATTCATACGAATATGTTTACATAATTCGTGCACAGGTACATGCTACTTATTGTCCAGATCAGCGGCATACGATAAACTCAATTTTCAAGAAAACCCTCTCCCCCAATCATGTGTGCAATCCACATGCGATATCAGTGAAACTTCAAAAATATGAACTACAAGATAAAAAGACAAATATAGAATACTAGAAAAATAAAGTGATATCACTATAAATCCAATATTGCAGACTTCAACGCTTCAAACTTAATTTTAATGCAGATATTTAACTATAACTAAATGTTATGAAACGCAATAACATAACTAAGTGCTGTTTTTTCCAGCGATATGTTAAAAGTAAAAAATAAATGATAAGTAAGAATCCATTTTAAATAACAAGCTTTATTTAAATTCACAAAAAAATAATAAAATAATATATTATTATACTTTAAAACTTTTACTATCAACTTAAAACGTTATTACACAATTTATATTATCTAAAGTTTAAAGGCTGACGAGAGATAACTTGATATTATTGATTTAAACTAGAATAATCAGATTGTAATTATGTGTACTCCCGAGCTTGTATATCATGTAAATTGTTTCATGACGTTATGAGTTGATAGTCAAAGTTTTACAGTAAAATATTATTTTTTTCTTTTTAGCGCATTTCAAAGCTTGTTATTAAAAAAAACACATTTTACTTTTAAATAATTTTTTACATTTTAGTCATCACTATTTTTTGATAGACTAGGCAAATCTTCGTTACTTATTTCAATACAACTTGAATAAAGAAGTACGGTTTCATTTTCCTTTTTTTCTTATTATTTGTTTACCTTCATGCTAAAAATTTTGCTGAAAATTGTATGTCAAGGAAAAAATTTTCCATTCTTACTTAAATGTTTGACCTGTAAAAAATATCACTAAGAGTTTTGTAGGAATACAATAGGTTAACAATAAATCTGTAGACTAGAACAGTTGGTATAAAATTGGCGGGATAGATGATTTCAATATTCTATTCATTCGAAACGATGAATTTAGTTACATGTTTATAATTTCAATTTTATATATGCATGAAAGTTGCCAAATACTATATGTGATAGAGATAATGAATGTTACAAAACGTAACTTGAATAATTTCCAGGATTTTTGCTTAATTTGTAAAGCTTCCTATAAAAGCCGAGCAAACATTGAGATACTGATTTCCGTAATTCTTTTTGTAAGCCACACACATAAATGAATATGCTCATATTGAAACAAAGTTCTGAACTGCTTCACGTATCAAGTGTATACAGTTGCATTGCATAATACGCAGTTTCTCTTAACAGTGTAACTAGTTATTATTAATATTAGCGTTCACATATTTTCAAACAAGTGATAATAACCTTTACCTGAGTTGATTGATATTGGACGATTTAGTTTGCATTATCTTTCACAAAGCAAGTACATTTTTGTTTATGGCCATTATAGTTTATGAACACCATGGACATTCTATGTTTTAAATTCGTTATTTTTGTGCGTTTTTAATTTTATCCATTATATTATCAAATTATCACGTAATCTTAGTAACTAGGTAATAAAAATAAACAGTATTTCAAAATGAAAAAAATAAAATGAACTTATAAGGAAATACACTTTGGTGTGGTGCGTCACCAGTGTGGCACTTCTGTTTCCTGCTGTTAGCGAACCTGGTTTAGAATTTCTCAAAGCTTTATTTTATTTCACAAGCAGTAATGTGGTTTTGAAAATAAAAGTGACAGTAATTCGAAGTTTTGAATTACCTGGTGGTTATTTAAAAGAGTGTATTTAATTTGCCCTGATCATTTTATTTCATATCGATTGCAAAAAACTCATGCTTCAATCATAATACTTCTGTATTTTTAGAAATTTTTTCTAATAAAAGTAGCGAGAGGTTGTTATAAAAACATTTGAATTTTCCTATTTACGATGACAATTTTTCTTTGAATGTAAAAAACGCAACTTCATAGACTACACACAATCCAATTTTGTGTTTTTGGAGATTTTACTCAAAACATTAAGGAATGCATTAAAAATTTAACATTTTCCTCTTAGCTGTTATTAAACTTTTTTCATTTTAAATCTACTTGCAAAAAAAAAACATTGTATCGCCATTGTAATATGGATATATAAATAGATAGATAGATCGTCCAGTTATACCTTAGACCTTATCAGGTTCGGTCAATAATTTGGCGAAATAGTATTTTAAGAATACGATTGCCATTCTATATTCAAGTATATCTATGATCACATGAAACCCTAATAAACATTGTTCGTTTTGTATAGTACTACTATTCACAGTATACTCTTGTGATACACAATCAACCCTCAAATGTAGTAAGTACTTCTCTATGGCCTTACTACTAGTGTGTTTAGTACAAGAGCAAGTACTATTAGCAAAGCGTATAGCACCTCCAAATAACGTACCATACATACACATATACATTCATACATACTAACATAGTATTCTACAATGTTCAATGGCACGTTTCTACTACAATTCACTTAATTTAGGGGTCACTAATTGACTTTACCAATTCACTTGTAATCTATAGGTATTTATTTACATACATACCTTATATATGATGTATAAAACAAAGTTAGGTAAGGGTGGTGTGAAGAAGCAACAGAATTAACATTTAATATTATATTATTTTAATGCCATAAACAATTCTGTGTTTTGGTTTATTATAAATATTTGTGAATATTTGAAACGCCAAGACTAAATATTTGTGACTTTATTTTGTGTGTATTGTGTTATAACACTGACATATAATAAAGAATAAAGAAAGCTTATAGGTCAACTGATCTGACATGTGTAGCCAGAAAGTAATTTGAGCTGTGTCAAAAAATCATTTCACGAGCTTACAGAGATAAAATAGATTGTCGAAACCCTTAATTAATGCAGATAAATCTGAACAAATAATTCGGAAATTTGCATAGATAAATATATAAATAGCGAGCAAAGACTAATTTGCCATATTTCACAATTGAAAAATAAAAACTTATATAATAAAATCCAGAAGATTTTTTCTTTTAAAATGAATTTAATGAAGAAGCAGCTCAAAATTTGACCATTCTAATCTAAATAACTTATAATCTTTCATTCAGCAATTTATCACAAATAAATGCTTTCATTTCCAATGGGTTTACATCCAAGACATAACTTAATGTAATACCATATAAGACAACTTATAAATAAATTTCTGGAGGAAAATTTTCAGGGCTTTCGTATAATGAGTCTTAGCTCAAAAATTGCTGAAATTACTTTGTTGTTTGTTTTAGATTATCTGCATTAGTTACCGGTCAGGCTAGCAAGCTTTTCAATAATATAGGCCCTGGGCCACAATCTAATGTTTAAAAAAAATAAAATTCCTTGAAAAATATAATAATCGCTCAACTTCACCCGTTATTGGAGTATACAGATTTATATATGATCACTTGGATGTGGATGAGTATTAAATTTTTATCAAGATCATCCGTAATTTTATGTTTGAATAAAATAAAATATGAATGAAAATGAAAATGATTGTTTAAATAATTCCATATTACCCATGCATTAAAAAATAATTATTTAAAAAAAAACCATTCTTAAAACATTCTTACTAGGTATAAAAACTTTGTTAGTCCTCACAACTTTTAAACAACTCTTGTTTGCAACATGTTTTTATAATTTGTTTAGTTGCATCCCAATTGCAGCAAATACATACACAATTGTAATAAATATTACTGGGTTATAAACGTTTATAACAATATGAAATAAGAGTATTTATTAATAAAATTAGCGTATTTTTGTAAATGATTAACAATTGATTAAAACTGCACTTATGTAACAGGTGCTTAAACAATTTTAGTTGTCTTTACGTGTTTTTTTGTTTAGTATTCTTCTCGTAGCTGCAGTTCAAAAACTTGGATTAATGATTTTGCTCCGTCACGAACTTAAACGCACTGCTTTAACTGTATTAGGCTACGAAAATTTAGGGAGTCCATCTTCTTTCGTTTTTGAATTAACTTGATGATGAACTCGTAGGTGAACTTGCAGACCGAAATGAATTAGAAATTTTTTGATTCTTTGAATGCATTTGTATTAAGATTAAAAAGAGACAAAAAATAGATCAGAAATCAGAGAAATTTTATTTGCAACTTGTCTAATAATAGATTGTTTAACACTAGACTCTAAAAACTTGCCCATAAAATTTTAAAATACATTCGTTCTAAAGAGAAATTTATACAAGAAAATATTATCAATCATTTTCGTATAGAAAATAATATGAAAATACTGAGCACCCATTTTGATCACAAGGATATTCACAAGACAACCTGGGTGTCACCCAGTGGGAATACTTCCAATCAAATAGACCATATGCTTATTGAGTAGAGAGACATGAAAATAGTAAAAGATGTGAGAAGCTACAGAGGAGCAACTAGTAACTCCGACCACTTTCTGGTTATTGCCAAAATAAAACAAAATTTACCAAAAAATAAGAGAGGTGGGGAAGCGACCAGGCAAAGAATACAATGTTTCAAAGCTACAAATAGAGGATACGGGAAACCAGTTCGAAATGATGATATCAGCGGACTTGGAAGAGCAAAGCCAAGGGAAAAATATAGAACAAAAGTGGAAAAATATTCAAACGGTTGTTGGAAGTGCAGCGAAATGTGTACTTGGAAAAAATGGATCAAATAAAGAGAAGGATTGGTTTGACGAAGTGTGTGTAAATATTTTGGAAGAGAGAAATAGAGCAAGGGTTAAATTGTATAACGATAATACACCTCAAAATAGAGAACAATATAACAAAAAGAGAAAAGAAGCAAAGCGTATCTGTAGAGCAAAGAAGAGAGATTCCTGGAATAAAAAAATTGAAAAGATTGAAAACAATTTTGTGAGCAATGAGATAAGAAATTTTTACCAAGAAGTTAATAATAGCCGGAAAAAGGGTCTGAAAACTGCCAAGTACTGTAGGGATAAGGATGGCAATATGATAGGGGAAATAACTGAGAAATTGAAACGGTGGGAAGAACATTTCCAAGAGCTATTAGGCGGTGAAGAAAACGGTAGCATTGTAGTAAATAGCGCTCAGCCAGTATGTGAAAATGAGGAAATCACCTTAGAAGAACCAACCTTGAAAGAATTAGAGCAAATTATTTCTTCATTGAAAAATTACAAAAGCGCCGAAGAGAGTGCCATTACAGGTGAAATGTTAAAAGCAGGTGGTCAGGTATTACATAGAAAAATTTTTGAACTCATCCTGCAAATATGGAAAGAGCAGACAATTCCCACAGATTGGAGAGGAGCGTTGTTTTGCCCAATTCATAAAAAGGGAGACAAATCTCTCTGTGACAATTATCGAGGAATTTCTCTTCTGAATGTAATTTATAAGGTGTTTGCGCTAATTTTAAGATCAAGGCTAAATACGTACATGGAAGATGTAATTGGTGAATATCAAGGAGAATTCAGAAAGGGTAGATCAACGATCGACCAAATTTTTACTGTCAAAGAGATACTTAATGACAGCTTTGATAGAAATCTCGAACTTCATATACTATTCATTGATTTTAAACAAGCATACGATTCGATCATAAGAACTAAAATGATAGAAGCTTTGACGAAACTTAAGCTACCCAAAAAGTTGATTGAATTGGTACTCATGACATTGAAGAAAACATGGAGTAAGGTGACATGGGAAGGGAAAGTATCTACAGCTTTCAGCGTTCAAAAAGGATTAAGGCAGGGTGACCCGTTGTCCACGATGCTGTTTAATCTGGTGTTGGAAGTAATTATTCGGGAATGTAGATTACAGACCAAAGGAACCGTAAACCACTTTCGACATCAGATTGTAGCTTTTGCGGACGATATAGCTGTTATAACCAGAACAAAAAAAGAGTTGATCAGCGTATTTAAAAATCTGGAACATAAATCTAAAGAGTACGGGTTGACAATAAACGAACAAAAAACAAAGTATCTGAAGCTACGAAATCATAATGAGGAAAATGAAAATGGTATACAGATCCGATCGAACGAGAAAACATATTCATTTGAAAGAGTAAGGCAATTCGAGTATTTGGGGGTGATAATTGAAGATAAGAGTGAAGAAGAAACCGAAATAAATAAAAGGCTTCAGAGTGGAAGTAGAGCCATGAGTTCTTTGAAAGGGGTCATGTTGTCCAAAATGGTTTCAAGGAGGGTGAAAGTCCGTGTATATAATACAGTTATTAGACCAACGGTTTTGTATGGAGCAGAAACATGGGCTGTAAATAAAAAAACTGAAAATAAGTTACTCATTTGGGAACGAAAAATACTACGAAAAATCTTTGGAGGCCAAAAAGACGAAAGTGGACAATGGAAACGAAGGACAAATGAGAACTTATATGATATGTACAGTGACCCAAATATAGTAAGAATTGCCAAAGCACGAAGGATCCGATGGTTGGGGCATGTCTATAGAATGCCAAAGGAAAGGATACCAAATAAATTGCTCACTCAAGGAGAAGGTGGTAAGCGGAGAACAGGTCGGCCGAAGAAGCGGTGGTTAGAGTCTACCTTAGAAGATCTCCGACAGTTAGGAATACAGAACTGGAAGAAGGATGCCTTGAACAGGAAAAAATGGAAGCAAATTGTTAGGAAGGCAGAAGCCATGAAGTGCTTATATATATATTTTCGTATTTTTGTATAAAACTTTGGCCATTAAGTAGATGCGCTATTTCAATCTTAAAAATATAAATAAGATTTTTAAATTTAAATTTCGATTTTTAAGAAAAGTTGTTAAAAAATTCATCGGTCTAATAATTTAAAATAAATGGAGAGGAGTTAATTTTTTTCTTATTTTCTCCTATATAGGTTTGTGGAAAGTCACCGAAAATTTGTTATAATGATATCAAATTGACATTATGAATCTTTTTAAAAACTATGAATTACTAAGCTATTTTATAGATTTAGATATTTTTGATAATGTAATTGATCTGATTAGATATCAAAATCAGTAATACTGACGACAATATAATTTCTGCAAGTCATGATTTTATAATATTATTTTTTACCATATTTGGCTTATTGCAAACTATCTATGTTCCTTATCAAACGTTTGGAAGATAGAGGTTTTACTGGAAAAAGTATCCGATTATCAATAAGCGAACGTATGTATAAACTTATGGATATAATAAACAGCAATAAGATTTACTATTCTAGTGCATTGAAATAAGCGAACGCATACCTAAACTCTGAATGTAAAAGATAATTATATCTAGTAAGGTTTGAATGTAAAACACAATTAAATAATTATGAGTGTTGATTTTTATACTATTTCTAAAACGAAGTGTCGTATACAAAAATAATGTAGTTTATTTCCCTTTTAAGTATTTTGTTTGTCTTACAAATTCGTAGTATGTTTATCTATTCAGGTTAAATCAGTTTTTCAGATGTAATATAACTATGTAATATTTTTATGTATAAAATAAAATTTTAAGGCAGTTAAATGTTACATACAATTAAAAGTTTAAAATTTCATTATAAATTGAAACCTCTTTTAGAAAAGGAAAAACGCTATCTGCCAATGGTGACGTAATAATAATATTGACAATACTGAATATAAGACATAATGAAAAAAATACAATATAACACTTTAAAATATTTTGTTACTAATTAAGATAAAAGTTTAGATTGAATTTATGAAATATTTAGATTGACAGATGACACCTAATTATACCAACATGACGCTTAGTATAGTGTCGTGTTTTAGATCACATGTGATAAAGATTTTAATATCAACTTTAAATTTTTATATAATAAATCAATAATATACTTTTATAACTCAAATTCAAAATATTTAAGTATAATTATACAATTTATATATATATATATATATATATATATATATATATATATATATATATATATATATATATATATATATATATATATATATATATATATATATATATATATATATATATATATATATATATATATATATATATATATATATATATATATATATATATATTAATTTCATAAATAATTATTTCTGTAAAAGTATCATATTATGATAATTATTGTACTATTCCAGATATCTTAAATTTTAAGGGAAAGTTTTTTCTAATTTTTTTTTATTGTGGTTGTTTTTGGCGCTTCTTTTTTGTAAGTATATCTTAATCAAATTTATGATTAATTGTAATTGATAAATTGTATTATTCACGATTATTATATTAATCAAAATTTATTTAATCATCACTAAATTTTACCTGATTATAATTTTTTCATTAACGATTAGAAGACTTATGCCAACACTGCTCTTATTTAGCGCTTATTAGAAACGATTTCTCTTTGTTGCTTTATTTACTTAGTAGGGGCCTCGAGAATATTTAAATCTTATTTCATGATATTTGAAAGATACAATTTTCGGCAAAAGTGTATAGAATTAGAGTATGATGAACTCATTGCTTCTTTAAAACATGAACTCATCTATTATTACTGTACCTGTTAATAATAAACAAAATTGTTGAATTCTATGCCATTAAATCTTAGACCAAATAATTTTTTTTTAAATTGTTTTGTCTTCAACGACTTTTTAGGTGAAATTTAAGATATTTTATTAAAAAAACTTTTGTCTCAGCATGTAGACTTATATAATTATACTTTTAAAATGAATCCTTTCTGAAACCTATTGTTATTATTATTTTAAATAATTACGAATAATTAGTAGCATGGCTTGACATTTAATTTATAAATTTTCATTTTTTTTTTTTTTTCATATACAAATTATTGAAATATCAAAATTTATTTGTTCTTAAATCGTTCCACCGTATACTTTTTGATTAAGTTGGTAAAATTGAAAAATAATACTAACAGTAAATAAAGTTTTGCGTAGTTGTATAATTGTTTGTTGTATTTAATGAGTATAACTATTGTAGTATAAACGCTTTTTTATATTGACAATTTACACTTTATTTTATTCTTTTTAATTTATATTTTTTACTCTGTTATGTAACGTAAATTTTATGCGAAACGCAACCTATAGTCACGTTTTATTTAATTTCAATGTAAAACTGGATTGATTACACTTTTTCTTTTTAAGGATCTCAGAAAATCAGTTGTGTTACAACCTTTTAGAAAATTTAAATATACCCAAGAGTGTCCTCTAAACATAAAATATTAATTTTTATACCTTGCGACCTTTATTCTAAGATATTTGTCTGTTAAAGATTGCATATTTAAGCTAACATTTTATTAGATTTAAAAAAAAAATAAAATAAAATAAATAATAAAATCTTTAACCCCCTTTTAACGTAAATGAGTAGCATTTAATAACAACGTAAAAAAGTTTTCATTCAAAACATAATCTGTAATAGAAGTTTCATAAGCAAAATCTATTTTGAACATTTTTATTACTTTTTGTTTATATGGTCTTTATGCCCTAAATGTTTATTGTCCATACGATGTTTAAATATTTCATTAACATATTTTTATATAACCCTTAATTTTTTTAAATATTTTATCCGATACAATTGTATGATTTGTAATTGGTTTCCATAAGAATATGTTAATTTGTTATAAACAAAAATTGTTATAACTTTTGAACAAGATAGTGTTCCAAAATTTTTGAAGTAGGCATAAAAGATCTGAAAAATATTGTGTACACATCTTATTGAAAACCAAATTTTAAAAATTCTACCAATCATCCTTACTAAATAATCTGATGGCTACTTTACACATTTATAACTTTAGCTGTATTACTTAATTGTATGAAATAAAGTAAATAAATAATCTATCTAAAATCTGCTTTCAGAACAATAATAAAATTAAAATGTTACAGCTATGTAATATTCTTATGTATAAAAGTAAAATTTAGGGCTGTTAAATGTTATATACAATTAAAAGTTTAAAATCTCTAATTTTTTGTAATAAAGTATGAAAAAGTCACAGCAGTAAACATTTTATTACATACTATTAAGTAGTAGTAATGCCAAAATGTATAAATGTGTGAAGTAGCTGTCAGGTTATTCAGTTAGACCATTTTGAAGAAATTTAAAAATTTTAAAGTCTAAAACTCAAAATATTCTAACTGATTATTCTGACGGCTACTTCACACATTTATAACTTTAGCATTGTTTCTATAAGTACGTAAGTACACGTATAAATACGTAATTAAATGTTATACATGTACATCAAATTAGCACTACTATTTCGAAAGATTTCAATTTCTATTAGTGGTTTAATTGCTGCTTAATTACCGTTAAATTATCGTGAAATCGAAAAATATATCGCTTTCGTATTTAATAAAGTATTTTTTTTTTAAATTTATTTATTTAAGTTCACATTGGCATTTAATGGATGTATTAGTGAAAAACCTTACATATTTAGGAACTTTTAATTAGATCTTAATTACTTCTTTAGTTTAACGTATCAATTTTAAATGTATTTTCATGTATAAAAAATTTAATTTTATTATTTGATTTGTGAAATTGTCATTTTTAACATTTAACGCTGTTTTTCTGGGAAGGATTGGAGCACTGAATTCGGTAATAGGGTTTTTAATTTGATCAAAATAAAGTAAGCAATCTACTGACTGTTTTCACAAAGTGTATATGAAAAAAATTAGTTACAAATCATGTAGTTGATTGAATTGCCAATTAAAATCTAATTTTGTACCCTAATATCGAATTTAATGGTAAAACTTTTCCCTGAAAAAAATTGAAATACAAGTATCAAATGCTTAATATAAAAAAAACATACTTTTATGTATAAAACATATATATATATATATAATATATATATAATGAATTAAATTATTTTTCAAATTAAATTTTGGAAAAAAATTTCCGAAATTGTGAAATTCTTTTCGGATACTGCTTTGTCTTCCAGTGACAGTTATTTCAAGTAAAAGAAGCTAAGAAGCTTTAGGAAATAAAGCTTTTTAAAAAAATATAATACTTAAGACTATACACGAAGAAAGGTTTAGCAGTTAAGGTTTCCTTCCTATAGAATCAAAAAAGTTTTCTGAAAATTCTATCATTAATGATGTTTTACATTGAAGAGCTAGAAAGATTAAAAGTATCGCAATTTAATTTTTATTTACTCTATTTCTCCTTTGAATTGAGCTTTATTTGCTTCGATTTTTTTTCGAATTGTACTGTAGTTTATTTTGTTATTTTGTATTGAGTAATCTCGAATGCATTATAAATTTATTTATTTTGTTTTTTGTTTAAAATATTTATTAGATTATTATTATATTACATACATAAATTATACATAAATTTGATACGCACAATTTTTGTGATACAATAATTTAAAAAAACTTATTTCCGAACAAAGTGCTCGAATTCTTTGTTGGGAAAAACTGCCCTTAGAGCCTTAAGTAAAAAAACGTTAATTTTATCGATTTAAAGGTAATTTTACGATAATAAAGTGAAAATAATCCAGTATTCAAAATTGAAATTTTCACATTTTTTTTTTTTTTTTTTTAATCAAAATGCAGTAATTTTTTAGATTTAACGGTAATTACACGGTAACTAAGCGGCAATCAATCCTCTAATCGAAATTGTAATATTTCGATATGCTAGTGTTAACTTAAAAGACATGTATTATACTATTGTGACTTATGTAATTAAAAAAGAATAAAATACAGTGTTAATTGTCAATATAAAAAAGCGTTTATACTACAATACTTATACTCCTTAAATACAACAAACATACAACTACGCAAAACTTTATTTACTGTTAGTATTATTTTTCAATTTTACTCAATCAAAAAGTACACGGTGAATCGATTTAAGATCAAATAAATTTTGATATTTAAATAATTTTTATATGAAAAAAAAAAATTTAAAATTTATAAATAAAATGTCAAACCCTGATTCTTATTATTCGTTATTATTTAAAATAATAATAACCATAGATTTCAGATCTTAAATTTCACCTAAAAAGTTGTTGAAGACAAAACAATTTATTAAAAAAGTTAATTGGTCTAAGATTTAATTACATAGAATTCGAAATTTTTTTTATTATTTATAGGTACAATAATAATAGATGTTTTAAAGAAACACTGAGTTCATCATATTCTAATTCTATACACTTTGTATCTCCCAAATATAATGAAATAAGATTAAAATACTCTCGAGGCCCCTAGTAAGTTAAGAAAGCTACAGAAAGAGAAATCGTTTCTAATAAGAGCTAAATCGTGCAATATTAAGGTTCTCAGCAGTGTTGGCATAAGTGGTTATTTTAAATTTCCATTGCAGAAATTAATACTTGTTTGACATTTGGTGGCTTTTGTTAACAGCTTTTCTTTTACAAAGAATTTCGGTCTATAAAAAACCGAATTTTTAGAAAAAGCACCAATAGTTAAACCGACATTTTTTTAATTTGGTTCTCTCTTTTTAAAAATAAAGTTTTTTTAATTATACCAAATTGATATTAAAAATGTTTCTTCGCAGAACTTATAATAGATAATCATATAAGATATCTGAGCGAAATAACAACTGATGTAATGTTTAAACATAAATATATTTTCGAAAATTTTGTAATAAAAAGGAAAAACAATTATATTAATAAATTTTATTCGGACGAATTTCCTAAGGATTTCGCGAAAATTTTATCCTTTAAAATAAATGGTGTTACAACAATTCAAAACCTACAGTTTGAAGCTTTTAATAAAATTCAAATAAAATTCAAAAATTTTACAATTTTTCTTGTTTCTATAAACATATTCCAGCATTAATAACAACGGAAAATTAAAATTTAATTTAAAAAAAAAAAAACACAGTTTTGAATAATAAAATAAATGTATGTGTCATTTATCGTAGAATAAAACATTTCAAACACTGAATGAATATTGAGAAATAGACGGATTCCATATTGTCGGATTTCACAATTGATACATTCCAGTAAACAGTATAATTAATATTTTCTATAACAGCATAAGAACAGGCAGAATTCCTACATCGAGATGCCGCACCGTTTGTCTATGTTATTCCTCGTAAGTGTGTTTGTATGTATATATCTATATGGTACTGTGTCGAAGCGAATGAAAGATAACTAACATTTATTTTTACACTGTTTCATGTGGTCCGTCTGTGTTTGGAAATTATATTTTAACTATATAATTTATTTCCCGTTGTGTGAAAAACTTGAAATAAATAATAAATATAAGTTTTCTTTTTTTCTATATGTGGTTTCTTTTTTGTACGATTTCGATTTCAATAATATACGGAGGACTATATAATAAAATTTGTATTATTTTTAAGCAATAGACATTTATACATATATACATATATATATATATATATATATATGTATATATGTATATATATATATATATATATATATATATATATATATATATATATATATATATATATATATATATATATATATATATATATTATATTTATATTAAAAGGCCTCAATCGTTATTATCTTTTCAAGGATTCTAAAAAACTGAAGAAAAAAATTAATAACAATAAATAAAATTATTCTCATGAGGTAATTTTAATTAAAAAAACGTACAATTTGTCCGGGTATATTTTCGGTTCCAATTTCTGTTTGTTAATACAATCAGAATAATCAATATGAACAAAATCACTGATGTATAACTGTATAATGCACGTACAATACATATTTCATTAAAATTGGATGAACGCTTTACGAGATATTTAATTGAAAAAAGCCAGTTTGGAGCCGAAAATATGTCCCGACAAAAGTTTTTTTAATCAAAATTACCTCATGAGAATAATTTTATTTATTTTTATTTTAGTTTTTTAGGATCCTTAAAAAGTTAATAACTATTGAGGCCTTTTTACGATTGGATTTGTAATTTGAATTAATCGCTTAAATGTTTTTCCCTTAAATGATCATAGACACTAATCATCCAACGTAAAAATAAGTCTTTTCACAAGAACAGAAAAAATTTTGTTCTTGGACAAATTTATCTATTAGCATTTTTTCATAAAAATTATTTTAGGCTCTTCATTATTGTTTAGACAATAATTTAATACTTTATTAAGATAGCATTCTCCCCAAACTTAAATGAGTATTAAATATCCATGACTTTTAAAATTATTTAATATGTTATACTTAAAATGCACAATAGGTATTTTTCGCAGTAAGGCGGATTTCAATGCAGTTTGGTGCGTTAGATTCGTGAATCTCTAGAAAGTTTGAGAACAAATCTAATTATATAAATATAATTCTCTAGAGGAATAGTCTTAGAATGTCCGTTGTGAGCCACAATCACTTCAAAATGCACTTCTAAAATGCCTTTGAGATCTTTAAAATTAGATTAGTATACAACGTTTCTAGAGTTTACACAAATCCAAAGCAACAATCCACATTAAAATCCACCATACTGCGGAAAAAATCAATGGTAAATCCTATTTTTGTAATTCAATTCATCGAATACGAGAGAATTGCGTATAGACGATGCTAGGCCAATGTTTTTAGTGTTGAAATCTTCTATTTTGATTTGATAAACTAACGTCAAGTGAGAATCTAAACACATGCACATCATTAGTATTAATTATTCTAATAAAGAAATACAATTTTCAAACAAAGTTATAATTATTTCCAGGTCAACTAGCACCATTGGAAGAATTAGAACCGGAATTTTTAGCACCACTTGAAAATCATACAGTAACCCAGGGTCGTGATGTTTATTTCACATGTGTTGTAAACCATCTATCATCGTATAAGGTAAGTGGATATTTACAATATGTGTATTTTTTATTATATTATTATTATTATTATTTTTTGGTAGATTAAAAAATATGTATTATGCCTTAGGATTTCAAACATACTAAAGTCAAAAGTAATAATTTGATCCTGAAAAAAATAAGAAAATTAATAGAAATTATAAGAATATTTATCCATTTATCCGTTTTAAAAGCACAAGTAGAAAGTGTTTTATATATGAATTTCAACTTTTTATATGTTCACTGGCTCAAATAAAATTCTTTGTCAATTACTTTTCTCTCAGGAAATTTCAACTCTAAAACTCTCAATTATCTCCTTAGAATTTTGACTAATTTTTTCGGATACAATGGTTGGCTTTGAAATATAAGTTAGAAAAAGCAAGTTCATAGCGAACTAAATAAATGTTTTAAATACCATTTTAAATACCGCAATAGAATATAAATTATTAGCAGTACAATTAGCCGGAAAATGTAATTAATAGTATAAGGAATTAAGAAAAAATCGACCAAATTTCATAAAATCCTGGAAGAGGCTTCTTTTTTGCCATTTGCGGCTAAACTATGCATATATCCGAAAAAGAAAGACGAGATTAGTTGAGTACATGAAATTACTTGTATAATATAGTATTATTGTGTGAGTATTATCGTTTTTTATGAATGCAAACGTATATTTATAAAAAAAAAAAGATACTAATGGTTTTCAGTTTTGAATGGTTTTCAGAAAATTTTTTTAATTAGATTTTTCTATTTATTGATTTTAAACGAAATTTTTGTATATAAACTTTTGTATATAAATATTAGGTGAAAATAACACTTAGGTGAAAATTAGGGCTTTTCTTAAAAGTTTCATAAAACTCCGATTTATTAAGTTTTTTAAATTTTTGCTTTGAAAAGCTTTGAAAAGAACATTTTACCGATTTCAGTAAAAAAAAAAGAACAATTAAATAAATAAAAACCAAAAAAAATTGTTTTTTGCATTTTTCTCGATAATTTTGTAATACTATCTCCATCCGGGACCTACGAAATTTTTGTTGATTTTTCGTTTATTACTTACACTATTCAGGACATTTTTCGATCATTTTTATATGGTACTTCTCATAGTTTTATTATTGGCTAAAACATGGTTGGCCCTTATATATATATATATATATATATATATATATATATATATATATATATATATATATATATATATATATATATATATATATATACATATATATATATATATATATATATCTATATATATATATATATATATATATATAATTAAACTTTTAAAAGTGCATTTATCAATTACATAATTTCATTAGGGATACCGACACTAAGCTCGCCCTTCGTTTACCATGATACAAAATCATGTCTATTAATAACTAGTGTCTTGTCTTGAGCAAAGCAGTTATTTTTAAAATTATTTTTATAATAATTTGTTCCTGATAAAGCATATATAAATATATATATATATATATATATATATATATATTTATATATATATATATATATATATATATATATATATATATATATATATATATATATATATATATATATATATATATATATATATATATATATATATATATATATATATATATATATATATATATATATATATATATATATAAATATATATATATATATATATATATATATATATATATTTATATATGCTTTATCAGGAACAAATTATTATAAAAATAATTTTAAAAATAACTGCTTTGCTCAAGACAAGACACTAGTTATTAATAGACATGATTTTGTATCATGGTAAACGAAGGGCGAGCTTAGTGTCGGTATCCCTAATGAAATTATGTAATTGATAAATGCACTTTTAAAAGTTTAATTTGAGTACTAAAAATGGCATAATTATCATTAGTGTAACATTATTTTTATCTACGTTAATTCAAAAATAAGTGTTTTCTTTTTCTAATTTCGTTACATTTTCGATTTCTCCCATTGGCTAAAAATGGGCGGATATCTGGTTTAATTTTTTTTATTGCTATTGGAAGATTATTTAAAACAGATCCAAAAACAACTTTCTCCAACAAAATTGGATGTCCTTTTACCGACAACATCCAAATGGAAATTTTTGTCTTCCTCTTATTATAAAAAAGAATCTATGTCTCTCATTTTTCTTCAATTTAAAAATTTTTCTGGCCGTTAGCTCACAGTGGGCATGAAATAATTTTCTTGTAGATATCAATTACATATGAACTCGATACAGAGATGTTTGTGTTTAAATAATATTTTTCAAAAGAGTAATTTTGGTTGATATAAGGGCAGCTATTTTTTCTAATTTGTATATTTGTATATATTTTAGCTACATTTAAGCTCGATAATTTTCCGTGAACCGTCAACCAAATGAACATCTCAACCAAAGAAAATAAAATATACACATATAAAATAATATAAAATATTTCCTAGGTAGTGGGAAACATGAATGTAATCAAAGGCACTGTATCTTATTTTGTATTCAAACAAAAGTTTTTGCATCCTGTTTGAATCAAATATTTTGCTATTGATTACCTAATATTTTTTTATATAATCTCATATTTTTTGATTATCCACAAAAAGTAGCTAAAATGGCATCACATAGTGAGGTAATGGCCGGTATTATGTTTAATTTTCCGGAATCAACTAGTGTACTGACATGCGTTTTTTTAGATATCAATTATTTAAAATGAATGAATCTACGACTATCCTTGAATATATATTTTTCTTGATAATCCATGTTATTTTTCTTTTCAATTTTTTCGTTTTGTCACTTCAATCAATTATTACAATACACAACAATTTAGTATTTTCTCATTTTATTTTTTTCTTTTCTAAGAACGATAAAAAGAAAGATTTGCCCCATTGTGCTGCCCAGACATAATGTAATGGACAATAAAAATATATATTTTATTTTTGGAAAAAATGAAAAAGTATTATTTGTATAATAAAAGAATTGTGAGGAGAAAAAAAGTTATTATGCTCATTTGATCTTTAAAGCAATGTTTTAACCCGAGATCTACTGACAATTTTTATTATGAACAAAGTAAATCAAAGTATATAAAATAAGAAAAGTGAAAAAATTCGATGTAAGAAAATACGACAGAAAATAAAAATTTTAGATATTGCTGGTGTTGTAAGGACTATGAGGTTAATCACTTATTTCGATGATCAGAGCATCGTTGACTTAGGCACATCGCACATGACGCGATTTGTGTGAAATCGGCGATATCATACATATGATTTGCTTATGGAAACCAATGTATAGTCGCACACGACGTGATTTTCGTGATTTGAAATCATACATGTGATAAAAAAATCGTTGTTAAAATCCTTCGTTCTTAAAATCATACGGGCAACTTTTTTTTATTCTTGTTTATACAGTCATATAAATCAATGTTTATGACAAAGATAGAGAGTTAAATAATATTTAAAAATAAAAACTTGTCAATGCTTGTTTATATACAAAAAAAAAAAAGATTAGATGCATGTCCTGAACCATATAGAACAGGCTTAATAGGTGCATCTTATAAAGCAGATCATAAATTTTTTTAAATACATACATATGCTTTAAAGAAAAGGAACGAAGGGTAGCGAGTATTAAGTAAATGCTTATAATATCCTGCAATATTTATATCGTTGAATACATGCTATACTTTTATCACATATATGGTATTGTTGCAACTGTTGTGTCGTATACGGATAGAGATTACTTTCCATAAGAAAATTACATGTACGAATTCGTACTGTGTAAGATATGCATAATCAAATACTGAAATCGTAAGAATTCCATCATGATGCGACAACAATCGTATGTAATTTTACATTCGTAAGCAACGTTGTCAAATACATAAGAGCTTTCACCTATAGTATTACTCAGTTAAATGCTCAACCTAAAAAATTTCTAGACATATTTATTATTTGTGGATAGGAAAAAGGGAAAAAGGGAAAAACATATAGGAAAAAAAAAAAAAAAATATATATATATATATATATATATATATATATATATATATATATATATATATATATATAATTTGTAAGACGAAATGCGAATTTCAAATGGGTTAAAGTATAATCTATTATAATGTATATTATTTATTACTTGATGTATTTCATCCTTTAAGACACTGTATATACATATTTTGTTATTAGTAAACAAACTATGTATTACCCCTTCTTCAAGAAACGTTACAAAGTCGGAGCAACTTCTGTTGCTCCGTGTGCGACTAAAATGCTGTGATATCGCTGATATCGGCGATATCGCCGATATCGGCGATTTCGCCGATTTCACCTAAATCACCTCATGTGCGATGTGCCTTAAATGTTGTACTCTCTGCATTTCAAACAATTACAAAAGAAAAAATGATTTAGATGATGGAATGGTCTTGATTATCCGCGACGCAAGATAGATCTTAATGGCCTAAAATGGGAGAGGCCCTTACCCACTTACTGGGTAGAAATTACGCTTTATTATTATTAGTTTTTTTGAGGAAAGTGAAAAAAACTCCATGAAATCGAGCATTGTGCTTTCCATTTTTCTTATATCCAGTAATATCTCCACTATTTTCATCAGCCAGAAGAGAAATTTTCTTATTCTTTTGCTTTCATCTTTCTTCTTATAAAGGCAAGAACTACTAAAGGCGTTCAGTTGTTTATTTTTATTTGAATAGTTACCAATGATCAAATTGTTTCGACCACGGTTAACAAATCGATCGTCCGTAATTTAAAAATTTGGAAATGAAGCTAAAAACTAATAGCGTTTCTTGTGTAAATACTCGAAATACAATCAATTTTTGAATTAGTTTACATTATTGGCATTAAAAATATAAACACATACATATTGACTACAAAAAAGCAAATGAACAACTAACTTATTTTTTGTTGTGTTATATACACTATAATTATATATGACCTGTTAGAAATCTACAATTTGGGGTAAAACTGTAACCTGAAACCACCTTTTTATACCTCTTATATTTGAGTAGGAAGAACAATCTAAATAATTTATGTACTCAATATGTGTTACTCGAATACCAATATTAGATGGTACAATAATTGACTTTGACCTTTTATTTTATGACCTGCTGTAAACAAATAATAAGTATTAAAGGTTTTTTAAGCCTCAAATACCTAAATACCAAGTTTCATTAAAAATACTTTATAGGATGACTTTGTCTAACTTTTTTTACGTAAAAATAAAGTTATTTTAACAACTTCAAGACTTAATTTGAATATAAATTTTAATGAATTGTATACAAACCTTCAATTACTATTCAATTAATAAATAGGGGACTTACTTCGAATGTACAGAAATTCAATAGTAATCAACTTGTTTATTACTGAACAATAATACGCTTCTTTTTCGATAATGTAAGTTCAAATTCAGCCAAAGACAAATTGGGCTTTATGTTTACGTTTTATATCCAAAGCTCGAAAACAGTTTCGAATCATCCTCGACGATAATTTTAGTGAAACCGATTTTTTGATCATTTTGCAAAGTAAATTATTTTTTAATATAGTTTTTTAATTTAACAGATATACATTTAAACAAACTGAAATGATATTATAGCTCAGGCACAATTTTCATTCCATCTGTTTGAACTTTTCTAGTAACAAATTTTTAGTACATAAACTATTTCGTGAATTTGAGTTTCAACTTTAACTGGGACATGCGGTATGTAACACCTTCATATTATTATATAACATATTGATCGTAGCTGAATGGATTAAATATTTTACATGGGAAACTACTGACTGGCAGGTATTTAAACAATCAACACAGGTAGTTGTTTTCTGCACTTTATACGTATAAGTTTGGTCATGGACTCTCGAACTACTTGTCCCGTAGACATTATATTTCAGTTTTATTGTGTTTGAGACTTAAAATTATTTTATGTATTCTTTAGAGGTGTCGGTCGATCCATTTGCAATGAATATCGTTATATTTACCTGTGATTTATAAAATAAATGTCAATTGTCAATAATATGTCAATTGATATATAATTTTTTCTATTTAATATTGTAATTATTGATTGATTTTCTAAATATAAAAATATTACCTTGACCTTCGTAGAATAATTCATATTTTTTTAAGAGGAATAAATATGTTTCCAGCAGAGTAACTATAACAATATTATATTGAATTTTGACAAACGTGGTTTACATAACGCTTTATTTGTTCCAACCATTTTCGTTTACACAATTAACAACTTTCCAAAAGCGTAAAAAAGAATTTTTGCAACACGAGGCCTCCCCAAAGTTGGGAATTTTTTGACGATAATTGTTTGCACGATTGGTTATGCAAACGTGTACAAAAGATTCCCACAAATCTATAAAAAAATTGAAAACTTGGGAGGGGGGGCTTACTGCAGTCCATTTTCGGCGTGAGCATAGTTTATACCTGAGGGTAAATAAAATAAACACCTATAAAATTGCCCAATTTTGGGCGTATGCAATGATACTACCGAAAATAAAGAAATTTTTATAAAAATAAAACATACATGATATCTTAATCACAAACTATAAATTCTACATTTACCAAATAAAAGACTTCATTATTCATTATAAATTACAATGATGTTTTAATAAAGTTCACGGTTTATTTTTAGATAGAAAGTTAACGTTTTCACGGACGTATATTTGTAGATAGAAATTTAATGTTATAACTTTGCGTTTTGAAATTGGTGACTACGTTTTGAGTATTTAACTTAGGATTTCATCTCACAAACGTCTGTTAAATCATAGTAGAGTTAACGTAGTTCATAGTTTATTTTTATGTTTTTCTATTCTCAATCAGGTTTTTGTTGTTTTTATGCATTACTTTTAAATTTTCTTTTTTGCAGTTGTTTTTTTAATTTTTATATTATTTATTTTCTCTATTTTATATTGTTTGATATGAATAGATAATAATTTTATTTTGTTACACCTTTTCTATGGTAAATATATATCACAACAAGTAAACAAATACCAAGATGTTCTTAAATAGGTTCTTACCCATGGTACTGAAACAGCAAACTAGTTGCTTGAGGCTTTATATAAATTGGAAAAATGGTAATAATGGATTGAGGTCTGATCAATCCTGTACCAGTTTTTTTTCTTAAAAATAGTTTGTAAAAATTTAATTTAAAAAACTTTTAAAAATAATAATTCTCCCAGTAATTTTCTCCAGTATTTACGTGCTTCCAAGTTTGTGAGCAAAAATTTAATGAAGAACGAATGTATGTGTTATGTAATGGTATCGAATCAGGATACCATTAACTGTAGAAGAACTGTCAAGGCGGGAGCAACTGTACCAAAACGGACTAAAGTCTTTGGGCGAGATTTTGAATATCAAAGATGTATATAAAGCTAAAATTGCCGGTGCTTTTTTGAACGACTAAAATACTTCTAAATAAATGGGCTGATAGAGTGTGAATGTGTATTATGTTGTGTAGTGACAAATTTGAAATTCCCTCTTTATTTGAGCAAATTTGTCAATGCACAACATATAAAAAAATAACATAATAATTATGTTCAGACCTGTTGGTAAAACATATTCGACCTTCTGAATGTACTACTATAAACTTTACTTTTTTTGATATACATCGTGGTATCGACATCATCTCTAATAATAATTTAGTGATAAGTGTGATAATAATAAAACCAAATTTTTAGTACATAAGTGATAAGTGATCCAATGAGTTGAAGCTTGTAAATAATTCATAAAAGTGTTTAATGTATTGAAATTTACTCATATACAAAATAAAGGAATTAAATACAATTTTATATTTATTTTTACCTGGAGACTTACACCAGCAGGTACACGTCGAGGGTGTGCGGATTAATGTCCGAACTGCATATTCCACGAACTGACGAAAATTTATAATTGGATCGCAGCGATATAAACAGGAATTCGTGCATCAATAATCGGAAGACACATTGATTCGTAACTTTCAAGGTAAGACACATAATCTTAAGTGAACCCACAGCAATTTACACCGATTTGTGTGTACCACATTTGCCACAAGAAGCCTCTGGGTAGAGGGCGACTCTGGATCTTTGTTTCCACAACTTAAAACCGTTTTAAGGCAAAGAGTTTTGCCCAAATATTAATCACCACCAGGTCCCCAATAATTGGGAACCTAGGCAGCTACACAACAATTATTTACGCATTATTTTATGTATCATCCTTGTTCATCCAAAGTCATATAACTATTATATTGAACACATTAATTAAGCTTTCTTTTTCTTTAAAAATGTTGGCCTTATTATTTAGTGGTCTGTATACCATTGATTAATTGAATCAGTTAGTACGACACCTCAGAAGTATAAGCACCCAAAGCGCGATGTCATAAACCGTATCAATTGTATAAACCATATATACGAAATAACTAATCCATTGAACAACCTAAACAATTTTTTATTTTATTACTTATAGGTAAATATTAATAACAACTATAAAATTTAATAGTTCGACTAATATTGTAAAAAATCAGATGCAATGTCTTCTTTATGGAAATTATTTTTCTGCGTTGCTATGAACTTAAGGAAATACCTTCGAAAAGGCCTTATACACCAATATTGATTCTATACATACTTAGTATCCATCTACGTATAGGAACTAGATTGTATTATAGAATACATATAAATATATATATATATATATATATATATATATATATATATATATATATATATATATATATATATATATATATATATATATATATATATATATATATATATATATATATATATATATATATATATATATATATATATATATATATATATATATATATATATGTATATATACATAGACTTTTAAACTTGATATAATCTCATTTAGTTTGTTAAAACTTAATTAGTTTTATAAGTAATTGGATAATAACGTTCTATATCTTCCTTACGGATGTGACGTAGAGAAAGAGGTATGAAGAATATAAACCAAATAGTACAGTTGTTTTTTTTTTACATTTGCGTCAATAATATTGAATTTTGAAAAAGTAGCTTTAAAAATCTAATTAATTTGTTAATAAAATACATTTGAGAAATAACATTTTTCCAAGTAAGTTAAAAGTAAAATATTAAGTATCCTAAATTTTGGAATAAATATTTATATTAACCACATTTTCAGGTCATCGTTTTTGAGTGGGAATGTTTTCTGTATTGTATTTTTTTGTAGAAGGATTATAGATTTCTATTCATTTTCAGGAGTTGTTTATAAACTCATCAAAAGAAACCGTATTGTGATTAGTTATCCTGCAAACCGTATGTAACAAATTTTTGGTAGAAATTTATATTTTTCAAAAAAGGTCATTTTTGAAAATTTGTAAATGGTTTTCAAATTTTTACATGGGAATCGTGAATAACGATCTCGAACATTCCAGAGTGCAAATTTGTTAAGTTTTATTAAATACAATAATTTTCAATAAAATTTGGCCGTATGGTAAAAGAAATCAGCGACCACGAACATTCGTAAAATGAAAATAAGAAACGAAATTGGATATATTTTAAATAATTCTATTTCTGAACTTTTATAACTGATTACAAAAAAAATAAATCGATATTACGTAATTCGAAAAATTTGGCAAAATCTAATAATTTTATAATATTTTGACTATAAAGATTTTATATATATTTTTAAGCGTTACAAACTGACTTCATCATGATTTTCAGCGTAGCAAAACTACCATGTTTCATTCAATATACGGAAAAATGTATCTGTTTTCCTTTCTATCGTCTTTCTTTTTATCATTTCAATATAAATAGTAATAACACGCATATCCATTGATATGCAAACATTCATTTCTGACTCTAAAAAACTGGTATTATGTGTATTATGACAGAAAAACTTAATTGTATTATCTGACAATCACATAAACAATAGAAAATTTGAATGTGTTCAATCAAGCTAGGATTATTTAGTATTATATTAGAAAATGTCAGGGAAATAAAAACATGCCATTCTATTTCAGTTATCTTCAAGGTAATAGTCCGTTGTGATCGGTTCAAAAAATCGCTTTTTTACATTTTTCAGAAGAAACACAAATAAAAAATATATGCTTAGATTTTGAAACCAAAATTTAGAATATTTTCAAAGTTATAGGCAAAACAAGAGTGATTAATTAATAAAAGTAATATATGTTTTCAAAACATAAAACGAGTTTTTCTCAAAACTATGTATTTGAAATTTCGGCGAAGCACTGACTCGAAACTATTTGACCGATTTGGCTACAAATTTATCTAGTTATTCTAAATACCCATAGCTAAATACCTAACCTTTAAAACATTTAATTTTTTAATAATAAATTAATTTTTTAAAATGCTAAACAAACAAAGAATTCGATTTTAAGTACCTTTTTTTTTCACAAGTCCGCCTATTTTTTAATATACATTTAATTGGTTAGTTCCTTAGAAGAAGGTCTACACAATAATACCCTCTTTCGAGGACTCCACTTGAACATTAAAAATTAAAAAAAAAAATTAATGTAAAAATGTCAACAATTTTTTTTTTATAAAAAAATCACGAAAAAATGTAGAAATTTCGGCCGCTAACCCGAATTACTACCAGCGAAAACTATATAATAAAAATTATTAAAGACTAAGTCTAAACCGAATGTAGGCCTACCTGGTTGTTAAACATAGTAGAATTACCCGGAGAAATTTTAGTATGTTTTGATTTATTATTTTCTCTAATGTTTGAGAACTTACGATGTAAATGATATAAATAACCTGAAAATTTATTTCACTTGATATTTTTCACGCTTTTTTCATATTCTTATTTAATATGGGATCTGGGAAACGATGCCTCGGGGACCACCTAGTACAAATTTCTTGAACTTTACATTAAATAATACACACACAATTTCTTTACGATATTCGAGAATGATCTCTTAAATAGCTACATGTCAAGCACGTCTACAACGAATTAGCTTCAATTTGGATATGAGTTGGTATAATGCATTTGTTAATTATGTTTAATAACACAATTAACACAATATTCTGTTAAAGTTTTTTTCCGTAAATATATAAAATAATCAACTTCAACAAAATTAAAGTCTCTGCTGGAAATCTACATTAAATTCAAGCCTCTACGTTAAAATGTTCTAAAAAAATTTCATCAAATTCAGATGAATGGTAAAACTACTAGTAACTATTATTCGGAAATTTTAACAAAATTTATGTTTATAATGTATCTACTCATAAAATTTCATCAAAAACGGTACAATATATTGCCAATTACGTGAAAATATTCATTATCGATTGTACTTATTAAATTAGCTATATCTTTGGATCGAAATTATGAAATTTGGACATACGAAAAAAAAATCATTTTGTAAATAACAAATCGTAACATAAATGACAACCGTTCTTACCAAAGTCTTATACAATTTTATATTCGTTATTATGGACAATGCCTAGAATTTAAGTTCATCGAAATTGGTAAAACATACTTTATTATTTTATATTAATTGCCTATTAATTTCGTAAGAAGTTTTCGTAAGTTTATTGGTTGAATTGTGGGGCAAACCAAGTATACCGATTCGGAGGTATTTTCAAATATCAATTCAAATATTTTGATATAATTTCCAGATTATCTATTATATACTTTGATCACTAATTGATATTTCCTTTTGCTTTCATTAGTCATTGGGCAGTTATTTACCACCTTTAATAATTATTTCGTTTAATAAAACTTCTCCTACGGCCACTTCTATTCTAGTTATTATTAAGACATGAATTTGTCACATTTAATCGAAGAAGTAATCGTTCTTACAGAGACTAATACTAAGAATATGTATTGTAACAGTTAAACACAGTCCACACTATAGATTTAATTATCTTTTGTTCTTATTGGTGGTTTTCTTTAAAATATCCATTGCTTATCGTTTTTATTAATTTGCATATTTAATACATCAATAAATTAATATGAACGATTAATAAATAATAATAGAAGTAATATTAAAAAACAATGTTAATTAATATTAAATTTTTTTAATTATTTTATAGTAGATATATTATTTTTACTATATTTAGAACATCAAATTTTTCAACATTTCTTTTATATTTTATTTTCATGTTAAACGCGTTTTGTATATAAGGTAAAGCGGGTAATTCTGGTTAGTCGATAATATCAGTCAACACTTTAGCTCAAGAAGAATAACATACGCGCTTCACATGTTTCTCAATAGGTGACTACCAGTGGGTAGATTACCCGTCAAGCCAAATATTTTAGACATGGATTCTATTTGTTGCTCGTTTTTGATTGTACCCTAGAATTAGAAATTATTTCATTTCAGTATTAACTGAATACCATTAGAGAGAAACGTATGTTAATTGTTTTAGTATTAAATAATTATATTATTTCCGATCCAAAAAAATAAATAAATAAACAAGAAAGAGTTTTTTTTTTATTCATAGTTTTATCTTTTTATATACAATTTTAGCTTTAAAATTATTTTGTTGAAATTATCTGACTGCTCGAAAGAAAATGTTAACATTAAATAGACACACAAATACATGAAAGTGTTTCAACTGAAGAAGATGGAATTTAAAAGAAAACTTGCTAAATGAATTGGTATATCCATTCTTAATAAAATACTAGAAAGATTTAGAAGAAAGACTTAAAAGTAAAAATATGAATACTATCTATTTTACACAAACTTTAAACACAAAACTAAATAAATATTACGGTTGAATAGTTTAAAATAAATGACGCATTAGTTATTTGAAATTTGAATTTTATCTAATTAATTAAATAATAATTTAAATTTATTATTTTTATAATTTTTTTTTATGTTTTATTGCCTAACAGGAAGTCGATAAATATCAAAATAACTACCTACAAATAGAATAAAAATAATATTATAATATTCCATCCTTAACTGTATCTACTATGTATATGAATGTTCCTTACATTTATTGTATAATGATATTATTTGTTACTAGTTCAAATAGGAATAAGGAAACTCTATTTACAATACTATTATATATATATATATATATATATATATATATATATATATATATATATATATATATATATATATATATATATATATATATATATATATATATATATATATATATATATAAAGTTAAGTATTGTACTAAAATGTAATATAATACATACATGATATAGTTACCATACAGTATGTTATAATATACCAATGCCTATGTTTTGATACACAAATGTTTTTCAAACTAACATACATAACTATTTTTTTTTTGCAACTATTTAGTATTCTGAGAAGAAAATAACTGTGATCGATCATTTTTTAATGTTTTTATGCTCCTAATTTGGAACAACTTTCTATATTCATAGCTGGGAATTAGCTCGTTAATTCGTCAATCGTTTAATTTAGAATCTTCTGAACAGATTAACTTGTTATCTACCGTAAAAATAACCTCTGTTTAATTATATTTTTTGTTTTTTAAAGAAGCGTTATCAAAGCTATCAACCAGCGGTTTTAAATTAACTAATCTCGTAAGAAGATGCCTTTTTAATTAAAATAATTTAAAAATTTAATTAAATAGCACCTTTCTACGAAATTATATTATTAAAAATGGTGACACCAAACATTTTTTTAATTTTCCGTTTCTGTTGGTCAATGATATGATTTTAGATAAATTGACATTCAAATTAATTACTTAAGTATGGACACAACTGGTGCTCCTCAAAGAAATAAAATTAGATGAATGCCTTGGCAATATTTAAGTGATTGCTTCGTAATCCAATCAAGTAAACGAAAACCGAAAACAGTTGAGTGCAAAGTATTTTGTCAAAAATTTGTATAATTAAGACTCACGTTTCAAGCCATAATCATTTTATATTCAAATAATCTATAAATCCCAGCCTATCGTTCAATAAAGTTTATCGAAAACGAGGATGTAATGGGGGTTTTTTGATCTAGAAGATCTTTTTGATTTTCTATATTTATTTACGAACAAAATGATGTTTGATTCAAATCCGTTCAGCTTTAACAAAATATACATTTTTACCTTTTTTTTTCGGACGGCATCTATATTTATTATTTATTGACGCAATAATTTAGATAATATTTACTATGAATATCTATATTATAAAGTACAGGTCGTATTTTTTATACAGTTTTTGCATTTTGCTCAGTATTAGACAAACGTCTACCCACTGTGGTTCATTGCTTTTATTATTTTGCCTTTAAAATAAATAAAATGCATACATAAAGTGCATTAATTTTCTAAAATCTAAAAATCAATAAGAATTTATGAAACTCACACAATAAGGATTTTTGGTGATTTTATGACGATAAAAATTTTGACTAGTATTATTTAAAAAACCAGTAGTTTGAAGCGCTTATGCCAAATCATCGATATCCTATTATTGCTCATGCGTTCATTCTTTTCTACCAGATCAAAGTAAACACATCACTTTTTATGCAATTTTGGAGCATCCTTCTCCAAGTCTAACGAAGTATCCTGGAGTATTTTTTGGCAAGTGTAAAAACTCCTTGAAAATATAGTTTACCTGTACATGTTCAATTTCTCCAGGTCGTAACACCCACAGAAGAAAGTTTAGAACTATTGATTCGTATAGCTGTATCTAGCAGTCCAAGATTAACATTTTGATTTTGCCAGTACGGGCATAACTAAACTAGGTGTTTTAGTTATTGCTGGTGATATGAAAATGCAATTTTACATGCAGTTTTAAGGATTTTTTTAAAATCGTTAAAGAAGGGGGTGAAAATTAACAATAACTAGTTTAAATTTGATCATTTACAAAAAAAAACTCAGATGATTTTAAATTTTATCACTTGCTTTTGGTGTTAAATAATGTACTTGTGTATGCAGTTTTTTGTTTTTTGTTTTCATGTTTTCATGTTTTCATGTTTTTTTTTTTTTTACTTTTCCCAACGTAAATGAAAGTTTTGTAGAGACATAACTTAATTTTTCTAATCCTTGATCATTTTCTTTTTCATTATATGCTACTTTCAGGATTTGAATAATTGTTTCCTTTGCAAAATTTTATAATATGTAAACAGAAATGAATTTTTAAACTTGAGTACATGTAAGTACATAAAATTTTAAATCATAATTTTTGTAAAACGAATAATGAAAACTATATGTATGTTAATGTTCACCCATTTTTTATTATTTTTTAAATGGACTTGTATACTATTTATAAAAAATCATTATTATATCCTCAGCATGAACAAAAACGTCTGTATTGTAAATTGTTAAAAGTTTATTACCATTTTTTTAAGATTTTGGAAAATATTTAAATACATAGTAAATGCAGTTAGTTTTTGGTTCTAATTAACATAATAAGCAACAAAAATTCCTTATGTATTGAGTTTCATAAATGTTTACTCTTTTTTATACATTTTAGAAAAATGATACACTTTTTGTATGAATTTTATATTAAAATGTATAATACATGCAGTTAAAGTAATTTTTGAGTCTAATACTACACATTTTATCATGATCAACAACTGGAAAACCGTTTTATATTGAGGTTCATGTATTTTGATTCGTATTACAGATTTTATAAAATCTTGTATGTATTTTATGTTTAAATGCATAATAAAGTCAGTTAGTGTAATTGTTAGATCAAATAAACATTTTTTTTAACCATAAGCGACCTTGAAATCCCTTATTTATTGAATTTCATAAATTTTTTTTTAGAGATTTTAGAATAAAATTCACATTTTGCATGCATTATAATGCAATACCCAGCATGTCTCTACGAACTGTATTTTAAAATCGAGATATTATTTTCTAAATAACCGCGTGTATTATCTAAATTTACATCGTGATTATTGCTTAAACATATTTCCATTTTTAGTATCCGAATATATTAATATAAGATAAATTTCAACTAATGATAAAAGAAAATCTTAATCACCAGTATTACATCAGAATAACATTTATGTATATACTTTTTTGATAACTAGAGCACTGTTCGTGCACATTGAAATATGCCTGTACGGCGTAATTAAAAAAAATAAATCATAAATCGTAAATAATATTGTTAGATTTAAAAAAAAAAAATCAAAGCTTCTTTCAATACTTTGATTTATACAATATGGCAGAACTTGTAATGATAGAAAATATTGGCAGCATATCAAATTTTGGTATAGAGTGTTCATAGAATAATCTTTTAGTCCATTTCCATATGTTCGTCCGTATATCTGTCATCCAGATAACTCTAAAACCAAAATAGATAGCTAGTTGAAATTTTGGTGATGTATTTATGCATGAAAAGTAAGTTTAATTTCGTGAATGTACAAAACCAGTCTAGGGGGTCCAAAGAATCCAATTTTTAAGTCATTAAATATAGAAGAACAATTAGACAAAATTTAAATTTTGTTTATTTTCTTAAAACTTTTGCTTGGAACATTTTACGTAAATGCTTGGTGAAATTTTGCTTAGAAACACATGAATAATTATAATACATTTTATTATTATATATGTATTTATAGCTGTGTAGATTTGATATTGTATTTGAGAATTTAATGAATGCTAATCATTAAAAATAGTTAATCGAAACAATTAACTTTGCTTGTTATCTTCACATATTTTAAATTGGTATATAAATCAATACCTTTCTTTTAAAATTTATGCATGGTATTCTCAAACAAATTTGCATTCAAGTCTATGGAACATTTTGTATAGTACGAAGTAACTAAATTATATTTTTATTATAAAAAAACTGTTCATTTTTTTGAAAAAGTATATTAGTATAAATACGAACAATAAATAAGAGATAAAATGAAAAAAGCAACTCAAAACATATCTCAACTTTTTAAAAACAAAGTTTAAAATTTTATTCAAGAAAAATATTATGAATAACATTGAGCATAAGGTTACAGAAGAACACCAACATATTTCATGTATATATATATATATATATATATATATATATATATATATATATATATATATATATATATATATATATATATATATATATATATATATATATATATATATATATATATATATATATATATATATATATATATATATATATTATATTTTTTAGATCAGAGATGCTACTATATTAAAATTAGATAACTTTCATCTACTATTTTATATTCTACCACTATACTAGTCTCTGTGATTAGTTAGCAACAAACAAACGCATATTCCAATGAAATTTATTCATTTTTCATCGGATCAAGTCATTAAATATCACATGGTAAGCAAAACTGCATTCTCTTAGGTACCATAGAAAAAATATATATTTTGCATTAAATCGCATCTTTTGCAAACTACCCCAATGTGCCATCTGAAGAGAGTTGGTATTATTTGTATACAATTCATTATTGATGCTCTGGTAGTCCCAAACTGTATTAAGGAGGGCTGTGGTCACGGATGTAGATAGACCACAACTTATATAGGAAGGACGGGCATTATGAATCTGGCATATTTCAGTTTTTGCAATGCTTATTTTAAAGAAGTCGAAAATCTGGGATCAACGGTATTCAGTCTCAATATAAGCATAATATATTAATTTTCATACGATTCTGAGATTTATCTAGTAATGGAAAAATTTATTTTCTTGGGTTTTGCTGAACTTTGCTGAAAATGTGTATCAATTAAAATTAAATTAAACATAAAATAAACAAAAATTTTCAAATGATTTAAGGTCCTGATTTAAATAAATATTTTAAACAAGAAAATTTTTTTAAATAATAATTGTTTCAAAGTCTTAAAAATTAAATACGTCTTCATTATATTTGGTCCATTTTTGAAATTTTATGTTAAAAAAAATTTTGGTATAAATCTATCTATAAAAGCCGATTATGAAAATTATATATTTTGAATCTAAGATCGTTAAAATTTTATTTCACTTGATCATCGAATTTTAGAATGTAGAAAACGTTATATAAAACACTCTATTTCGAATAGAATAAAACAATGTAGGTTTTGATTTGCTTGAAGTCAGCCAAAGAAATAAATTACCTCTAAAAACAAGTTTTAAAATTATAAGTTTAACTTGAGCATGTAAGAACAATAGAAATCGGAATGCTTTCAAAGTAAAAATTTCAATTATATCTAAATATTTGAATTTTTAGTAAATTTATAAATTGAAAATTATTCAGTACTCTAACTTAAATTTAGATCTATTATTATTTGGACATATTTGTGTGGAAGATTGAGAATAAAGAAAAAAATGGTTCTGTTTATAAATTTACAAAGTAGGAAAACTATATTATTATACTACTAATGCATAAATAAAGTAAAACTTACATTTTTATAAGCTTCTTTTTTATAAATTTTTATATATTACAGAGGTTATTTGTTTTTGTAAAGAATTGAATCTATTTTTTTCGTACATCTAACTGTTTTAAAAAATATTTAGAAAGCAAAGGATGGCTATGTGACTTTTATTAAGGACGTTCCCAAAAAAAATGAGTTTACTTATAACGCGAAGGTACAAACTTGGAATTTTTATTTTGGAATGAGATTGCGTTTAATTATTGTTTAATTATTGTAATTATTGCAAGAAGAAAATATCCTATAGGGTAAATTATATCTATCTATATATATGTAGGAGACTTTCTATAGATATAGTCACTCATCACGATATCTCTGGAACTATAAGACCTAGAGACTTGAAATTTGGCAGGAATATTCCTTTTGCCGAGTAGAGGTCAGCTAAGAACGGATTTTACGAAATTCCACCCACAAGGGGTCTTGCGGTTTTCGAATACAAAATGTTCCTAGCTTTGAAACATATTTTGCCTTTTTTTCTCACATGTTACAAATCATCATTTCCATAGAAACCAAAATCTAATATTGAAATTCAAAATAAAACTTCTTTATCTATTCAAAATAAAACTTTTTTATCTCTTCTCACTAGCAGTTTGACGAACTGTCAACTATATAAAGTGTGCATATCGCATTGTTCAAGTATTACCGGAATCATTCTTGGTTCAGGAGGTCCATATACCTTTCATCAAGTGTATGTGTACCACAGCAAAAATTATCGGGTGAACGCGGTCCCGGGTGTACCCCAGCAAATACCAGGTAAAAACTGGGTGCATATAATGTACCGGGTGCACACCAAATACCGGGAATCCGATAAGAATTTTATATCAGTTGGCTTATTTGTTATTGTAGTCCAATGTTTACTCGATGTTTTAGCAGAATTTTAACTTACGGGTCGCTTTTTAATGAAGGCCTTCAGGCGTATGCCCACGAAGTATTTCAGATTTATAAACATTGAATCCGTTTCATTTAAATATCGTGGCTATAAAAATATGCTATTTTATCTTAGAAGCAATAAATATTTGTAAGTTTTGTATTTTGAACGATTTATGAGTTTTTAAGAGAATATAAAAGGATATTATTATTGCCTATTATCTTAAAAGCAATAAATATTTGTAAGTTTTGTATTTTGAACGATTTATGAGTTTTTAAGAGAATATAAAAGGATATTATTATTGCCTACTATTGATTTTCTAAGGTAATTTTTAAATTGCTCAGAAAAAGTATACAGGCGGTGAACTCATATTGAAATTGTAATTTTATAACTCAAGAACGGGTTCACCTATCCAAACCAAATATTTAGGCTTTGTTCGGACTATTTAGCAGATTGTTTATGTGAAGTTTGCACAAAATCGGCCGAGCGGTTCTCCATTTATCATATTTTTTGTAAGAATTGAATTCAATAAATAGCGGATCATTTTGTTAATGGGGTTTTTAAATTGATATTACTGTCAGGGGATTTTCGTCAAACATTGCCTGTTATTCCTCCATCAACTCCGGATGATGAAATAAATCCCTGTTTGAAGTTCTTTGTTTGAAGTTTCCTACAAAATGATCCAGCTGCAAATGAGTTTTCAAAACAATTGTTAGAAATTGGTGATGGCAAAATACAAATCGACAGTACCAAGGGATTGATCGCTGTACCGAACAATTTTTGTACAATTGCGCAATCGATAGATGAATTGATTGAATTTGTTTTTCCAAACATTCTTTCGAATTAGAGAAATCATGATTGATTGACAGAACGCGCCATTTTAGTACCGAAGATCATTCATATCAATGTCATTAATTTTCAAATTCAACCGAAACTGCCAGGTGTAGTCACGACATATAAATCAATTGACAGTGTTATGAATCAACATGAGGCAATAAATTATCCAATTGAATTTTTAAATTCATTGGAACTGGTGGTATGCCATCGTATTGCTTGAATCTGTAAGTTGATTCTTTGATTATATTATTGCGAAATATTAATCAACCAAAATCCCCGTGTAGCGGCCCTAGATTGGCAGTGAAAAAACTATTGCCAAATTAGATTGAAGCTACGATCTAAACTGCTGAATGAAAAGCAGAAGTTTTTTTGATACCGCGTATCCGTATGATTACAACTGATATGCCATTTGAGTTCAAACGATTACAATACCCTGTGCGTTTATCATTTGCGTCCATTAACAAGGTGCAAGGGCAAACACTTTACGTTTGTGGTGTGAATTTGCAGGAGTCATGTTTTTCACATGGCCAACTTTATGTTGCCTGTTCCAGAGTCGGTACACCCAGCCGTTTGTTTATTCATGGTTAAAATGGAAAAACAAAAAACATTGTTTATCCAAATGTTTTGCATTAAGCTTTAAAATAGATATCAATTAATAAAATATTTATAAATGAATTTGATGTTCCAATTAAATTTTTTTATTATTTCAATTATACGTAGCGAAGCACGTACCGGGCCGCTAGTACTTTATATAGCAATATGGTATTTTAATAGTAGGAGGCAAGATAGCATATTTGGTAGAGGAACTGCAGTCAAAATGGGCTTTAGGTGTTCTGTTCCCGGTCTCAACTTATTTTAAATTTTATTTTTTCTACAGTTAATATATATTGTGCACTATTATTTAAAAATAGCATCTGTAAAAAATAAAAAATTAAAATAGTCATGACCGAGAATCAAACCCCGAACGCCCAGTTCTACCAACTAAGCTTACTTCTTATCATTAAAATAACATATTAGTATAAAAAGTTAATAAATCTGAAATCAAAATTCGTCATTTTCTCCGAAACAAATGAGCTTTGCATTGTTATTATTGAAAAGGCAGCACATCCTATAAGAGTACAATAATAAAACGCAATTTCATTCCAAAATAAAAATCCAAAGGCCGTAGCTTCCTCTTATTAGAAGCTTTTATAAAATTGGAACGCACATACTAAGAAGTGTTTTCTAAACGAAGAAATGTTTTTTTTTCCATATCTTACTGAACTAATTTTTATTAAATTTTCTGTTAAAGATTACATATTTATCATGAGTTTCTTTTCTGGTTTGAGAACAAGCTTTTAATTAGATAACAAACGCAATTTTCTTATAACCGTCTGAAATAACTGAAAATCATTAATTGAACGCATAAAAATTGAATATTATTGGCTCAATTGGCTGAACTCTGGCAAACCTTTTTATAGACTTGCAATAAAAAAAAAAACCACAAAAAAAAACAATGTAATATAAAAGTAATAGTAAAGTTTTAATTGCACTGGAAAAGGCTCAAAATTATTTAATTTGGAAAATAAAAATTACAGAAATTTAATCAGCTTATTGGCTTAGTATATTAATAAAATCCTTCAGTAAATTTTGTATTTATAAATTAAGTATTTTCTTTATAAAAGAATCCTATATTCAAAATAAGAAAAAATTTCAATTAATAATATTTTACAAATAACAATTCACTTGAAATAATGACTATATGCGAATTCAACGCCACTGACCAACGATTTACTATTATTGTCGCATGATTTTATAACGTAGCAATCAATTTTATAAACTACGCTTAACGCTCTCCCTGGCTCATATATGTATACTGGTCTTTGGAAATTTCGTTGAAAATAATAATATTTATTATTATTTTTTTTTTTTTTTTAGATTATATAACTATTTATCAAATTAAAAACTGTTTGAGATTTGTCTAGAATTTAAAATTTAAATTTAAATTTAATTTGATTTACTTGTTTCAGAATAAAATAACATAAAAATTGAAATATTTACTTTTAATAAAAAAAATATATATATTTTTTGATCATAATTCCTTTTAATATAAAAGAAAAAAATTTTTTGATCGTAGTTATTCTTTTAATATAAGCCTTAATAATTTTTAAATTTAATAAAATTTAAACCAGGGGCGTATTTAAGTCTTAGTAAGAAAATTGGTAAAAAATTCATCAATCAATATATCTATAAAAAAAAATTTTGACAAGCGGTATTCTTTAATTATAAAAAGGAATAAAGTAGGCTACTTTTGATTTTTTTCAATCTTTTTCTAGACAAGAGTAACATTACGACCCGAAGAATGACCAAATTAAATATCTATTGTATTTATGGGCTTCGAAGAGTTATGGAAAGAGCTCAGTGAATCATTGTTTTTCATTCGTTATTATCAAAATTTAAATGGGTATAATATCTCAATTAGTTCGAATCACCCTTAGGAACTCTGTGTTTAGTCTTATATGATAATATAAGAAAATATAATAAACATTAATGATGATATAGGTTTTCTATCGTTGAAATAATTTTTGGAATTAGTTCACTAGTCCAAATTATTATCTCTTACCAAGAAAACAATTTATATGTTTACCTTTATAATTTAACGTAAATAAGAAGTATTCATTGACATTATAAAAAGTTTTTCATGAAAAACGTAATCTGTTATATAAATTTCATTAGCAAAATCTATTTTTAATACCAGCTTTGTAATAAGCACACTCCTTTTTGTAATATTTTTCAATATTTACGAATAATTAACTAAAAAAATAATTATGCAAAATTTTATTTGTTTCGCACAATATTCACATTGTTTGCAATATAAACATGATATTTTCTCGAAAAACCATTTCTAAATATAAAATAAAATTTTAATTTTGACTTAGGAAATTTGTTTTTTTATACATTAGTGAGTGTGCTTATTCCACTGGTAGCAATCCCCTACAAACAGTTTTAAATCTTTAAATATCCAAATTTGATTGAGTATCATTGTTTGAACTATTTTTAATTATTATCAACATTGAAATACACTGAATGTGTAATCAATACATTTATGAAATACGTATATTAATATATTATATAACTTATTTCAGTAATTTATAATATATATTTTAATTAAAATATTAAATAACTATAAAATGTTTCAAGCAAAACTTGTTTCCTTGTAAACATTTTTTATATTTAAAACTTTATTGTATAATTCTCGGTTTTGCATTTGTATATTAGTGGGGACATAGACCACATGACCATATGACCAAAATGACCGATTCACCAAAATAGATACTCTATTGATAACACATGGACTGAAAAGTCCCGGGCCTAACAGAGAAAACGCAGTTTTTTTGGTTCAAAATAACCTTTATTCATCAACTTAATCTCCATCAAGCAATCATTTATATATATATATATATATATATATATATATATATATATATATATATATATATATATATATATATATATATATATATATATTATATATATATATATATACAATATATATATATATATGTACATACATATGTATATATAATATATAAATATATATTTACATATATATATATATATATATATATATATATATATCCCTCAAGAGAAGCACTACAGCGGCTTCCCGATTGAGGAGCACATGGGTATGCCATACCCGTATGCCTTTGATAATTAATATCTTGCGATTTAATTATCCGTTTTAATTAAATTTTTTTTAAATTAAAGCTCGAACAGTATAGAAAAAGACTATATTTAGAGAATGTTCTAAAAAATATTAGTTTTCTTAATATTTTCGGGAAAAGCAGCAAAAATTTATAAAAAAAAAAGCCTAAATGAGGGGTTTCATTCAAACTATCATATCTGGGCGGAATTAATAGATAAAAACTTTTTTCCAACGACATTTAAAAGAGGACATAATGTACTTTTAGACACTTATTACATAATTTAGCTTTATTAAAAAACACATATTTATTTAGTTAGGAGAAGTTCACTGGTTTTAAAATAGAAGCGCTTAGTCATTAATTTTTTATTGATACAAACACTTAAATTACATTACAAAACTTATATTAGGAACGTATCAATGCTAAAAAATATTAAGAAGACAAGTGAATGCAACAGTCTACACAAATTTTAGCAGTATGTCCTATAGTGGCTTTTAGTTTATCCATATCGACTACATTGTGATGTGATTTTATTTGTATATTTCTACTATTGAAGTCTGCAATTCGTCAATTTATTTCTTCATTTGTATGTTTTAAAATAATTTTTAAAATGTCTTCGTCGAAAAATACGCTCCACGCTTCTAATGGACTTGTAACTTTACTTGCATGTCCTATCGGAGTTGCAGTGTATACTGGTCTAGCGCGTTTACCACGACTCTCAGGTATATTGAGACACCATTTAAAGTTATTTTTTCCTCGCAGGTTGCTTCGTCGACCACGTTTTCTTTTGTCTGATGTACTTGGTCCTTGCTCGGACTCATTGCTCGATGATTCACTTTCAACAGCTTCTACCTGCTCCGCTTCGCTTTCGTCTTCATCAGTCTCCTTATGATGCTCTTCAAAAACCGATTCAGTCTCGCTTTCACTCTCTTCATCGTCAAAAATATCAGCTGCCTCATATAACGCTTCTACTTCAGACGCACGGCGAGTACGAGAACGCGTGTTCATTTTGAAATCAATAGAAGATAAAAGAAAATTTTTGAAAAATAAAAAATCAGTTTTTAAAAAAAATACTATAGAAAATATCATATTTATAATTTACTCACCACAAACTTTCTCAAAATCGAGAAAAATACACTATTCTTGCAAAAAAGTTAATCACATAAATTGACAAAACACTGACGCAACAACAGCACTGGGTGGCGTATACCCATAGACTGGTTATGGTCGCTTGTATTTTTGTTGGTATTCACATTTCAAGGTGGCTATGGTAGGGGATCTGTAGTAGGGGTAGTGGAGTTTTTTGTCCCACTCAAAGTCATCCCTTCCACGTAACCATTTATGAGAGACAAACACTTAGGCACATCGCACATGAGGTGATTTGGGTGAAATCGGCGAAATCGCCGATATCGGCGATATCACCGATATCAGCGATATCACAGCATTTTAGTCGCACACGGAGCAACAGAAGTTGCTCCGACTTTGTAACGTTTTTTGAAGAAGGGGTACTACGTAGTTTGTTTACTAATAACAAAATATGTATATACAGTGTCTTAAAGGATGAAACACATCAAGTAATAAATAATATAGATTATAATAGATTATACTTTAAGCCATTTGAAATTCTCATTTCGTCTTACAAAAACGACAAGAGATAGCTAGTTGAACTTTTGGTGTCATATTCTGGATCTTAAAAGTGACTCTAAGTTCGTGAATTGACAAAATCGGTATAATGGGCTAATTAGATCTATGATCCAACTTAACCATAAAAAAAGATTCAAAACAAACACAAAAAACTTGTATGAACATTTTTCGGATATAATAAGAATCGGTTATTTAGCTTAAACTGTGGCGAACAATTATCGTTTTGAATCTTTTTTTATGGTTAAGTTGGGTCATGGATCTAATTATCCCATTATACCGATTTTACACATTTACGAACTTAGACTCGCTTTTAAGATCCAGAATATGACACCAAAAGTTGAACTACCTGTCTCTTGTCGTTTTTCAGTTATCTTGATGACGAACGGGAGACTGAGATGGGTTAATACTAATATACTCTGACTTAACCATATATATATATATATATATATATATATATATATATATATATATATATATATATATATATATATATACATATATATATATATATATATATATATATATATATATATATATATATATATATATATATATATATTTATTTATTTATTTATAACTGTATAGATATTAGAGTGTTTTTTGAATGCTAATGATTAAAGTAGTTCAAACATTGATGCTCAATCTTATATCGAATATCTAAAAAATTTATTCTGTTATTTGTTACCTTAACTTGTTTTATTTGTTTAATGTGATTAGAATAGATACAGATTATAGCCACTGTACAATTACTGTATTTCTACAGTTCATTTTGTAAACATATTAAATAATAAAAGAATCAATATATATAATATTTTTCAGTAATAGTATAAGATGTATTGGCTTAATTTTATAAAATAAGTCTAAAGTTCATTTCTGTTTATTTACTCTGTTATTGAAATGAATGAAATTAATATTGACGCTTGAAAAGTGTTATAAATAAATTTATAAACTCTTGCAGAACGTCATTACGGCCATAATGAAGAAATGTTGTATCTATTGCAACGTTGCTACAACAATTAGGAGACGCATACCTAGAGAAAGAGGTTTTTCCCTTTTTGCTATCCACAAATAATGTCTAGAAATTTTTTAGGTTGAGCATTTAACTGAGTAATACTATAGGTGAAAGCTCTTATGTATTTGACAACGTTGCTTACGAATGTAAAATTACATACGATTGTTGTCGCATCATGATGGAATTCTTACGATTTCAGTATTTGATTATGCATATCTTACACAGTGCGATTTCGTACATGTAATTTTCTTATGGAAAGTAATCTCTATCCGTATACGACACAACAGTTGCAACAATACCATATATGTGATAAAAGTATAGCATGTATTCAAAGATATAAATATTGCAGGATAATATAAGCATTTACTTAATACTCGCTACTCTTCGTTCCTTTTCTTTAAAGCATATGTATGTATTTAAAAAAATTTATGATCTGCTTTATAAGATGCACCTATTAAGCCTGTTCTATATGGTTCAGGACATGAATGTAACCTTTTTTATTTTTGGATATAAACAAGCATTGACAAGTTTTTATTTTTAAATATTAAAAAAACATTATTTAACTCTCTATCTTTGTCATAAACATTGATTTATATGACTGTATAAACAAGAATAAAAAAAAGTTGCCCATATGATTTTAAGAACGAAGGATTTTAACAACGATTTTTTTATCACATGTATGATTTCAAATCACGAAAATCACGTCGTGTGCGACTATACATTGGTTTCCATAAGCAAATCATATGTATGATATCGCCGATTTCACGCAAATCACCTCATGTGCGATGTGCCTTACAACTCACCCCTGGGTATCCCATACACAGTGCTTCTCTTGACTGTTAAATATATATATATATATTTATATATATATATATATATATATATATATATATATATATATATATATATATATATATATATATATATATATATATATATATATATATATATATATATATATATATATATATATATATATATATATATATATATATATATATATATCGAGCCAAAATTGTAATCAATTTTTCTAGGTATTCAATTTGATTCGACGCATGTATGTATGTCTTGCATATTGCAATAAATTGGAAAAAATTCGAAATATTACTAAACTGTTTACATTACAAATTAAGACATATTGAGACAAAAAGTATTGCATAATAAAAACATATGTATTATGTGCTAAATTCTCCCAAGTTTATAAGAGCTACCAATTTTTGTATTTTCATAATGTTTAATTTTCAGCATTAAAAAGATATATTGGGCAATAATTACGATTGTTGTTTGCCATCTACACTTGTTATTACATAAAATAGTAAAACATTACAAAGAATGTCTACACCATTTGAAGGTATTTTCTCACAGTTGTTTATCTAATAAAAATGTTATTTCTCAATGAATAACATAACGAATAACATCAATTCTGCCCTAATTATAATCCTTAATATAACCTTTTTTACGTTAACCATACAATATATGAAGAGGTAGGTGTGTGTATAAAGTAATAATATTATTAAAAGAAAGAAGAAAAAACTGACACAAAAAATAAATCCACAGTAGCAAAAAGGTACAATATTAAAATGATAGTAAGTAGGATTAAATTATAATTATTTCCACACTACATTCACTTCCATAATTACTTTTAATAGATAATGCATGCTCAGATACACATAACTATACAGACCAAGCCAATTAAAAATTTTCATTGATTAAATATTAAGTACAAACGGATGCCAAATTGTGGTAAGCTAAATCCAAAGGATGAAATAATAAAGATCTACACCATGATTTTCAGATGTGGCAAAATGACGATTGGCTAAGTCATGAAAAACAAGTTTCGTATAATATTTATAGATATTTAAAAACCTTCTGTTTATTATTCTATTAGGATAGTTTTTGATATATAACTTTTTATATATCAAAATGTTAAAGGCTCTTGGTTCCCAGTTACAAGTTTATTGCAGAACTAGGAGTGGATTTTTGTACATATATGATTTCTGTGAGAAAATTGTGCAAAATAATATTTATATCCTTAAACTGTTGTTCATACATCCACACCCGATTTGCACCGTTCTTCCACTGTTTTATTCACCCTAAGTTTTCACATTCAACAATATTACTCTATCGCAAAGATTTCTATTATTACCACAGGTAAACCAATATGTGAATGTTAAATCCACAAATTGAAGTCAACGAAGCATAGATAAGTCTTGGACCCTTTAAAATCAAGCCTGTGCACAATTTATTACGTAACTTTCATCTTACCATTGCCACAGTACATCGGATAATAGTTTTGTATAAAGTTTGCTTACATTGGGCATTAAAGTAACGCCATTATTTAGAAAATCGAAAGAACGAATCGTTAATTTTGCATTAAAAGGGGAATAATCAGGATAAAAACTATTCTGTGTTTTAACAAGGAACAAATCACACTTTTTAAAAACGGAATCAGTAGTTTCAGAGTCTATTGAGGAAAAAAACATATATATCGACGATGTGACATATCTAAAGTTTAAGATTTTATTCGAAAGCTAGTGCAATCCATATGTAAAATCAAGAAAGTAGGGACTATTAGCGAGCTATTACCTGGATGAGCTAGTTCGCTCAATTCCGCAAAAAGAGCACTCTTCCGAACTGGAACTTTTATAAACTACCCTGATTTTAACCACAATCAGACATCTTTGCGTTCTCATTTTACAAAATTTGTTTAAAAAAGGCAATTACATTTATTTTAAATTAAAAAAAAAGCAATTTTAAATATAAAAAATTAAAATACATCCATAGAATAAATTAGAACTAATTTAAAAAACTTATTATTTACTTTAACAAAATCTTACCCAAAAATAAAGAATTTGCAATATTCGAAAATAAGGTATTCCTCTGAAAGTTCGAAAGTAGATTTCAAGTTTTACCAACATCTAAACTTGGAATACCACACAAATGAAATTTAATTTTGGTACACATCAAGTTAAATTCGGCGTTAATCGCCGATTTGGAAACTACAGAAAGCTTTCCTCCCACAGTGGCCTATAAAATGAAATAGATATAAAAATATGTCTTCAATTAGAAAATTGCATTTTGTTCTGAACTCTTCAAATTGTCTTAATGTTACACTTAGCATACACCTAATGATAATTCTTGCTTTGAAAATGTTTGCCTTAATACTAGACATCGTTGCACCATGACTTTCCAAATTTATATTATTTTATTTTTTTAAGTTGGTAATGCAATTTTTTTTTTTAATTTTTAATTATTTCTTTTAACGTGTTTAAAAATTTATTGCCTAATGGTAATAATTTTAAACGATAAGTGAGTTATAATATCCGTAAACGTTTTTTCTGAGGAGGATGACTCATTTGAACATATAAAGTTTTTGAAATCTGTATTATGGAAGTTATATATGGATGTATTGAAAAATATATTAAATAAAAGGACATATAATAAAGTTAACGTAACATTACAATACATATATGTACACCCATTCACATTATTATATGTGTAACAATACATTATAGTAAGTTTAGCATGAAGGTATATGCTTTATAATCTACTACTAGTTCTACTTTAACAGCCACCTGTGTTGGGTGAGTTTCTTCAAATAGAAAGGTATGGACATAGTAGTACAAGTAATACATCCAACCTCATACATGGATAATGTGCTCTGCATTATATTTTATTTTATTTCTAATCATACAATAGAATATGTGAGTTGACAAAATAAAAATGGTGCAACTTTTACAAATTAAGTAACAATAATTATAAATTGTAAGAAGATCTGGCATATAATTGAGTGTCCTTATTTCAACCATTTGTAATAGTATTTTATTATTCAAATACAGAATATACAATTCAAGAGAGCTATAATAAAATACCAGTTGGAGAAAATATCCACGGAAAATATAACCGAAGAACAAAATAACCGGATGACAAAAAACAGAAAGACAACATAACCACGGATTACCATTATTATTTATTATTATTATTATTATTATTATTATTATAAATTTAATAATCATAAATCTTAACCATAAATAACATTATATTTAAATTTCACTAAATGGGATTGACTGTACAAATATAAAATTCCAAGGAATTAATAAAATGCAAATTTCGTACGACATCAAATAAGCGAATTAATAATGAATATTAACAATACTTATGTTAAAAAACATGTTACATAAATTAATACTGAATAATTAAAACAGAATTTTTTTCTTGAGAAAGGCAGAAGAATCAGGAAGAAATATCGAAATTTTTATACGTTTCTGTTCTGGTTTAAAATAATTTGCCTTAATACTATGGATGTTTGGGAGGTATATAAATATACTATGAGAAGACTGAAAATTTGATAGAAATTTCATCATTCCATTCTAAATCCCCTGTATAATACATGGACTGAAAAGTCCCGGACCTAACACATAGATGGTGCTAGTTTTATTGCAGTCACCTTTTTTTCAGTTAATACTAACCTTCAAAAGACAGCTGTTAAAATTTCATAATATTACTACTTTTGTTATTTTCAAAACAATGGATCAAAAACAATTTCGTGTTTTAATTTTACACTGCTTCTTGATGTAATGAGGACTCCGCTCCATCAGAAACACAATAAAACGTTGGTTTGCTGACTTCAAACGTGGTCGTAGTGATACCGATGATGCAGAACGCAGTGGACGTCCAAATGAGAACACCAGAAAACATAAATAAAAACCCACAAAATCGTTTTGAATGATCGAAAAGTGAAGTTGCGTGAGTTAGCTGACATCGTAAAGATATCAAAAGAACGTGTTGGCTGTATATTGCATGAGCATTTTACAATGTAAAAGCTCTGTTCAAAGTGGGTGCCGCGTTTGCTTACTGTTGACCAAAAAACGAGAACGTGTTGATGATTCTGAGCAGTGTTTGGCCATGTTTAAACGTAACAAACCGGAATTTTTGCCAGATTTGGCTCCCAGTGACTACTGGCTATTTTTGAAATGATTAATTGCAACACTGAACGCCACATATTATGAATATAGTGTAAATGTTGCAACACTGAACGCAACATATTATGAATATTGTGTAAATGTAATATTATGATGTTTTAATATATAATGTACTCTGTACTCTGATCTTGTCAATTATATACAGTTTTTTTGTTCAACACGTGTTATTAATTTAATTACCTAGTTCAATCAAATAAATACTAAAATACTAACATATAATATTAGGTTATGGGCTATATATGTCCGATAGTATATTAGGAAAGTATTCGAAATATAAGTGCTGTGATTCAAATAGATTGAAGTTAGATAACCTCTAAAAACCAACGGCATCACAAATATCAATGGGTACAATTGAGAAGCTAATTGGAAGAGAAAATTACCAAAGTTGGAAGTTTGCCGTGAAAAACTACCTCGAACATGAAGAATTGTTGCAGGAGGTTGAATCTGATCTAGGGTATGTATCTGATAGCAAGAATAATACGAAAGCAAAATCGAAAATAATACTGTTGGTAGACCCAGTTAATTACGTCCATGTACAAGAGGCTACAACAGCGAAACAGATTTGGACCAAACTTGAAAAAGTGTTTGATGACTCAGGGCTTAGCAGAAAAGTAGTTTTATTGAGAGATTTGATTAGCACTAACTTGTACAATTGTTCGAGTGTCGAGGAATATGTCAATAAGGTAATGTCAACAGCTCACAAGTTAAGAAATATCAATTTTGTAGTAGGAGACGAGTGGCTGGGTGCGTTGCTGCTCGCTGGCCTCCCTGATTACTACAAGCCAATGATAATGGCTTTGGAGAGCTCCGGTGTGAATATTACTGCAGATTATGTAAAAACTAAGTTGTTACAAGAAGTTAAGGTATCAGATTCAGCTGCTTACTATGCCAAGTCATACAATAAATAAAATATTATGTCAAAGTCAATGCCAAAAAATCCTAATAACCAATATCAGAGGAAGGGCAACCCAAAGGGCCACGGTGCTTTGTAGGTAACAAGTATCGTCACATGAGTAGGGATTGCTACTTTAAAGACAAAAAAAAGGGTCCGTCAAACAATGACAATTCTAATAGTGGTTATTATGATGCTTTTCCAGTTGCTGCTGCATTGGATGGAAGTTGCTGGTATGTTGATTCCGGAGCATCACTGCATATGTGCAATAACAAAAATTGGTTGTATGATGTATCCCGATCAACTATCTACAATATAAAGGTTGCAGACAATAAAACAGTAGCATTAAAAGGCAGTGGCAAGGTGGATTTTCAGATTAGAGACTAAGATGGCATAATACGGACAATACAGGTCAGAGATGTTTTATATGTACCCACATTAACAGTTAATTTACTTTCTGTAAGTCAAATGGTAAATAATGGCTGTGAAGTGAAATTTGAGAGAGATGGTTGTGAGATATATCAAAATAATAAGTTAATATTGACAACATTACATCGCAATAACATGTATATATTGAACAATGTTTCTGAAGCACCGGCATTGCTATCAACAACAGATGAGCGAGATATAAATTTATGGCATCTAAGAATAGGCTATCTCAATTTCACAGACTTACAGAAAATAACTGATAGTGCAGAAGGGGTTGAATTATCGAAAAAAGGTAATCAAGTTTGCACAACTTGCTTAGAGGGAAAAGTGAATAGACAACCATTTAAAAATACTGGCTTCAGAATTGCTCCAATTAATTCACTGAGATTTATGTGGTCCGATGGAGACAAGTTCTATTGGAGGTGCCAGATATTATGTTACTTTCATTGATGATTACAGTAGGAAAGTATCTGTCTATTTCATGAAGAGCAAGTCTGAAACTTTAGAAAAGTTTAAAGAATTTAAGAATTTAGTAGAAAATGAAATTAATAAGAAAATAAAGACATTGCGCACAGATAATGGGAAAGAATGCATAAACAATGAGTTTAAATTTTTTTTGTGTAAATCTGGTATCCAGCATCAAACAAGTAATCCATATACGCCACAACAAAACGGTATGGCAGAGCGTATGAATCGCACATTAGTAGAGAGAGCTAAATGCCTAATTTTGAATTCCAGACTACAGAAAATATTTTGGGCTGAGGTGATTTCAACAGTGGCATATATAACAAATCGTTCACCAACAAAAGCTTTGGACTACAAAACATCATATGAAATGTGGACAGGTAAAAGACCAAATTTAAATAACATGAAAATATTTGGTTGTCACGCAATGTTTCATGTACTAAAAGAAAGCAGACGAAAATGGGATTCAGAAGCTTCTAAGATGATATTTGTGGGTTATTGCGAATACACTAAAGGCTACAGATTGTATGATGAGAGTAAAAAACAAATATACAAAAGTAGAGATGTTGTTTTCTTGGAACACACAGCTAGGAATAATTGTGTAATTATGCCACTCACTTCTTTGCAAAGACAGGAAACGACAGCTAAACAAGAATCTGATACCGATACTTTAGTAAATGAAAGTTCAGAAGAGGAACAATTGTATGATACCAGCAGTCATATATTAAATTCAGAAAGAGATAATGACCAAGATTACACACCGGAAGGACTTCTATACCATTAACAAAAATATAACTCTGAGGCCAAGGAAAATCAAACCTACCACTTATTTTTGTTACAAAGAGAAATCAGCAAGTTCATCAGCATTATTAAAGGAACCAGATACTGTGGAAGACGCTCTTTCAAGCCCAAAAGCAAAAGAGTGGAAAGAAGCTATGGATAGCGAGTATGAATCGCTCCTTCAGAATAATACATGGACATTGGTAACTCTATCTGAAGACAAAAGAATAATTCCTTGCAAATGGGTTTATAAAATGAAAAAAGATGCAAATGGTGAAGTTGTACGATACAAAGCACGATTAGTCATAAAAGGATTCAGACAGAGGAAACGAACTGAATATAATGAAATTTTTGCTCCGGTAGTACGTCATACTTCAATAAGATATTTGTTTGCATTAGATGTAAAAGAAAACTTATATATAGATCAAATGGATGCAGTTACAGCATTTTTGCAGGGAGATATAGATGTTGAAATATATATGAATCAACCACCTGGCTATGAACATGGACAATAAGTTTGCAGATTAAATAAGCCTATTTATGATTTAAAACAGGCGAGTCGCCAATGGAATTTGAAACTTACTTCTGTTCTCAAACAGTTGGAATTGAAAAGTACGTCTGTTGATCCATGTATTTACTACAGAAATGATAATGGAAGCATCATCTTTATATTGATATATGTTGATGATTTATTAATTTTTTATAATAATGAACATAAAGGCAAAGAAATCAAGCTACAACTAAAAAGTAAATTTAGAATGAAGACGCTTGGTCCTGTCAATCATTTTATTGGCTGGAGGATAAGTCAAAATGCGGCCAGAGACCAAATTTATATTGATTCTTACTGTGCTCGCAGTAAACATATTGATTTGAGACATCATTTTCTCCGAGAAAGAGTTGCTGATAAGGTAATTCAACTCTGCTATGTTGGGATTCAAGATATGGTTGCCGACATACTTACAAAACCAATTTCTCCAAAGAAGACTGATGAATGTTCCATGGCTATGGGTTTTAATTTAATTACCTAGTTCAATCAAATAAATACTAAAATACTAACACATAATATTATCTATTTTGAGGCAAAAGATAAATCGTTCTACAAAAGTGGTATTGAAATGTTAGAGCGGCGCTGGAATGATTGCGTTGCTCTTGATGGAGATTACATTGATGAATTAAGCTGAAAACAAAAAAACTGTCGTTTCTTTGTTAGGCCCGGGACTTTTCAGGCCATGTGTTAAATTACAAACCGATTCACTAAACTGTTAAAAAATTATTGCTACTATTCAAAAAGTGTTAAATTACATGTAATCTTATGGAGATTCGTTTGCCGAACAAATTAAACTTAATTTTATTAACTGTAAAAAGCTACCGGGAATTTCAAACTTTTATAATAACTTGTTCTCAGGGAACTAATTTAGTATTAATTTCTTAAAATGCAGAAAATGGTTTTCGATAAACAAAAGTATAACTGACTGATAATGACGTTTTAATGAAAAAATTAATTAGTGAAAAATTAGTTTCTAGCAATTGTTTATTTTAACTACTTTTATATAAATTTTGTGGAACATTATTTTATTCTGGCATCAATACAACCATTATTTAGGCAATTGAAGAATTTCAATATTTAATAATATTAATAAAAATCTTTTTAAAAAATATTTTTAAATGTTATGGTTTTAATTTGACATATTATAGAGAAAGACCGCATGTTATTATAAACACTATATATTGATGAGAACACAATATATATTTGACGATTGTTCCGACATTAGAATTATATAACTCGTTTGGGTGTTGTCTACATTGCATACGATAAAATAACATAAGATTTTAATTAATTAATATATGAAAATTTGCAATAAAAAATAATTAATCATTCTTGTAAATATTTGTAATGTATTGTAAAATAATTTAACCATACGTTACAGCTTATAAAAATGTAATATAGTTTTCTGTCTAAAGTTGAATACAAGTCTACATTCTGAGACGAAATTTTTATACAAGATTTAAAATATTAATAATCTAACTTGAAAGACGTCGAATTAACGTTATTTAATAAAACCTGAGTTGGAACATTTTTTATTTTGATATAATAATACTCGTTAATTGAAATAATGTGTTCATTCCATAAATCTTTTCTGCCACTTGCTCTCGCAAATATTTTGAAAAACGTCCATAAGAATTTTCCATCGAGGAGGCCTTAGGTTATTTTGTCGTAAAGCTACTTTTTTGTCCTTTGGGGAATTTTTCTTTATTTTGTCCCAGTCAAGCAAATTTTTTATGCGGTAATTGCGGTAATATAATATGTATGATATTTAAAAGATATGCTGTTGTATATGATGGTGTCCCTGCATATACCTGGTGGGTAAGACAGTATTTTTGTGGGATTACGAAAATGCAAAAATGGCAAAAGTAATAAACATCTTGAAATATCATATTATCGTAAGTTTGAATATAAAATCAAATTAGTATGTACAAATGAATGCTATATGAGACATGTTTTGTGATACGCTATGCAGAAATCGCTTTATTTTTGTATATGTCGAAGTTTTGGAACTTCCTGAGCAATTTTTGTTTCGTGTCCCTCAGTTTATTAATATTATTCAGACGGACGCGCATAACTTCACAACTAATGATTGAATCAATATATAAATTTGTTGTAACTAATATTGATTATGTTTATTTTAGGATCGTCCCGTTTTAGATATATCCCATTTATCAATTAGCGTTTCTGGTGTACGGGGTGAGTTTTAACGCTAAAATACGGTTTATCTCGATTTCCGGCAAAACTACAAGGCCTATGAAAAAAAATTTAGCAGCAAACTTATAGGTAATAAAACGATCTACAACTTTTTCATTTCCACAATTTTCAGATTCTAAAAATTTTTTTCAGATAACAAAATTTTTTTCAGATAACAAAACTTTTATCACATAACAAAACTTATGTGAAAAATAGAAATAATCTAGTTTTTGGTTTTTTATATCTATCATTTACAAAAAATTATTTTTTCTCGAAATTTGGTGACAAATTCCTTTTTATTGTTCCAAATACAGTATACTTTTTTGAATTTAAAATATTTATTTTTTCATCTCATTTTGAATAAATATTGAGAAAGAATCCTAATTTTCAATCGAAAAGCCTAACGTCGAAATATCTACTTTTCAATAAAAGTTGGTGGGCTTTTTGTTCAGCTTTATGGAACATATTGTGATCTTGCCACTTATTTTGAATTGATCAAAGTACTATTCTAGATTTGCATTTGCTTTAATCTTTAGTACAAATGTTATCTTTCTTATCTTATAATTAATATGTACCAATCCATGTAAAATAAAAATTGTATGAATTATTATTATTCAAATCAATAAACTTCTGCAAGTACTAATACTTTTAAAATAATTTTAAACTAAGTTTTAAGTAAGTATTAAGGCGGATATCGTTTGTAACGTCTGAATGTAATAAATAGTCGCCTTGATATTGTAAGGAGTTACGAATAAGCCAAACACAATGTATATGTCAGATGTAGGAAGAAGTTTACAACATTCTAGTAACGAAGAATCAATTTCATTATCTTTCAGTATTATTTTATAGTGATGATGATGTTCATGATTAATTGTCTTGTTTGCACCAAGCGTTGAATCATACCATCCTATTTTTTCCTATTGTATGCAATTTGTATGTTCATTTTTTGCACCTTCAATTTATTTCACAACTGTCCTATGGATAATTTTTTTAGAACGGATTGGAAGCTTACTTTTTTCATCTGTTAACATACTTTTATCTATATTTTCAAGTATCTCTAGGATGCTTGAGTTTTATCAAATGCTTTGCCATTGTTAATAAATTTGTCTTGTCTAATGAACGCGTTTGATACCTCACTTTTGACCGATATTCATTTCTATTTTGTCTAACATAATCAATCCAATCATTTGTTGTGTAGATGCTTGTATTGTGCAGTTTTTGTTTTGTATAATCAAAGTTTTTCCCGAAACGCAATCATATCTACAATTATTGGGAGGTTTATTTTGCTTTTTTATATATGATGAATTAAATCTTTCTCATTATTGTCAATGTTTCACAACTACTTTTAGCAAATTGTTTAATTCTGGATTCATTGTAAAGCTATAAATTGTAGCTTTTTTATTAAGTAATTACTTAATAAAATAAAGAATTTATTAATGTCTTGTTGGAATTGAACCACCTTTATTTGATTATACAACAGTCTTGTATTTTAACTAATAACGCTACCAACATAAGAATTCCAGATTTTTAAATTTATATCTAATATACGATAAATTGAAGGAATTAATGAATTTATTTTGTAACCTTATATCACAAGCCAAAATATATAGTTGTATTTTTCGCAAATTTTCTCTTTAACTGAAAATATTGCACACACTTAAATCAATTGAGTTATTAGACAATAGAAACTGGAATTATCTATTATTATATGATAGTACTATATACTAGTCCACTATGAATTTCTATTCGGTTATACACTTATTTGTATAAAATAAAAGCTAAATCTGTGTATGTTAATTAAGCGAAACAACTTTTCCCAATTCAATTCCAAATGGGTTCTTAATTAGTCATTGATTAATAGTGTAAAAATGCAATTTTTTTAAAATATTCTCATAATTAGCCGGTAATTAATCATAAACTAATTGTGGAAAACAATTAATTTTTTTTAATTTTTTTGTAGTACTTTATAGTTGCTTTAAATTCGTAAATCAATTTCTAGGCAAGCAGAGTTTGTGTTGTTATTAACGTCCTATAACTTAAAAAGTATGGACATTAGAAAAAAAAGTTTTCTACAAGTTTGATAAAATAAATTGTTTTTAAAAATGGGTTGATATATTTTATGAATTACCTAATTCAATTTTTAATCGGAATTATTGGCCGAGATTTAAAAAAACAACCGAAAAAGAAACACTGGTTTATTAAATGGGCCATGAATCGTAAATAGTAAGTTTTAAAAAAAAGTTAATAAGAAACAGAAGATGCAGACAAGAAGGAAACAGAAAATTTTATTCTCTACAATAATGGTCTCTATGATGTTTACCCCAACGTCCATACTTTCCGAGATATCAGCCAAAAACATTTTTCAAGATGGCGCCTGAAGTTTCTACGAAATTTGTCCACATTTTGTGATTTTATACTCAGTAATTGATCCCAAACCATATAAAAAAAAAACTTTATCGGAACCTTCATGAGTTATTTTAGGTGGCTTAAATAACGGCTATGTTTTCTGTGGTATTTACTAATTCTTGTAAAATGAATCACAAATATCTTTAATTATAAGAAAGACAAAGAATGTGTAAAACTTGATGCTTTATAAGTGTTATTTTAAATTATTTTCTGTAAGTTTTACCCTTTTTGAGATTTAAAGCTTTTATCATTTTTAATGCTTTTCCATAGATGTCGGGGTCATGGATTGTTTTTAATCATTTTTATTTCGTGATATGCGAGGTTGTAAACATAAAGTATCAAGGTTACATTGCAATGGGAGTAAGGTATATTCTGATTTTTGGTTAATGGTCTATTATTTATTCCTTTGAATTGCATAGGAAAGAAACATTTTTAATCATAAAGAATTTTGTATGTATTTTATGTATCATAATCGAATGTATTCAAATTTGATATTATGATAACACAATGATTACTCATTTATTTCCGTGGTTAGTTTGAATAATTTTTTATTTTCTGATAATCGAAAAAATATTCATAGATGTTCATTTGAATTGTATTTACAAATTATACACATTCCCATATAATAAATAGACAATTGAGCAATTGAAGAAAACAACTAAAAGTGATATTTGTTTAGTTACTCGATATATGGTTTAGTATCAATTTTTGAATTTTATTTGATAACCATTTTCATTAAAAAATAGCCTTAAAATATAGTCATTATAGTTACAAATATACATATAATAATAAAATTTAAAAAAATAAGATCGAATGCGATCTGTATTTCATATATGTCTAGTTTATAAATCGATAAGTTCGTTGTTCTCAGGTCTATTAAAAACGGTTGAGAGTATTTTTTTATGTAGTTTTTATAATCAATTTTTAATCAAGGTCTAATAATTGAAATTTTAAGGTAATTTACAAAATATGATTTGCCCTTGTTTGAGCACCTCTGATATAAATTTAAATATGAAATTGAAAAAATCAAAATAATTTTCAGAATTCTATTTGTCAATAAATAAAATTCAACAGACTGCAATAATATTATAAATTTGTTCGCGATATAATAATTTAACGCCAACAAAAACTCTTCTTACAAATATCTACAAACATAAAGAATTCATGATTTTAGCGCCTATGGCATAATACAAATCATAGTACCAACTGCTTACACACACACACATATAGATAATTCGTTTCAAAAATATCTCATATACTTTTCACAAAATTAAATTTATTTCAAATCATAAAAATTGAAATGAACATTGAATTGAATAAAAGGAATACTAAAAACACAAACCATAATAAGACGAAAAAAAAAATTACTGAAAAAAAAAACATGGATATAGAGAAACGTAGAACACAGGAAAATCCTTTATTTGTGTGAAAAATCGTGTATGAAGTAGATATGAATGAGTACGTAAGTTTTCTCTCATCTCAAATCATCATATTGTTATAACAAGTGGAAAGAACATTCATACATTAGATACAACACAAAGTGGTCATATATAACTAACCATCATAAGTCTTCTGGTTTGGTGCCGTTTAATTTTGAAAATTCCTTATCAGATTCTTTATGAGACATGTAAGAAAAGTCTATAATTGACTTTTCCTATTGATTAATTTTGATTATGTTCAAAAAAGTTAACAAATTTATAGTGAAAAACCTTCACTATGCTTTGTTTAAAATATTATGAAAGCACAAAACAAACAGATTTTTAAGAAAAGAAATTATTTACAGAAAAACATAAATATCTCTTCATTCAAAATAAGTTTAAAATACATAAGCACTAACATCTTAAAATGATTAAACGTTTAAATCATTTAAAGTATATAATTAATTTGAAGATTGAGCAGAGTATTAAAAATTTACTCATATAAATTTCCAGCCATTGAGCATAACCACAATAGTTAATTACCTAGATACTCTATATATGCTTCAAAATCAATGTTTGTTCAATTTTTAATTATTAGCATTTATAAAGTAGTCTAAATATACAGTCCATATAGTTATAAACACCAATATAATAGTATTCAATGGGACCATATATATGTCTATTAGCTAAATTTCACCTAGAATTGTGGCGAATACAAACAACATACAAAAAATGTTTCAAACAAAATAACTTGTTCTAAAATAATTAACATTTTTGGCATTTTAACTCGTTTTCTATTATATATTTTATAGTTTAAAAGTTGGGGCAAGGATAATTCTATGAACACCTAGATCAAAATCTCAAGAAATCAAACCAGAAAACAAAACAGTGTTAATTGTTTATATACCTAACATGTGATAGATATTTATCAGTATTAATATTCATTTATTACAATAAATTCCATGTAATTTTCAAATATGTGATATGTTATTATATGTTATGATATTCATGTCGGGATTTTATAGCATTGGATGTCAAAATTGCTCGAAGAAATACATAGGACAAAGTAGACAAGTTTGTTACAAGATTCTGTGCTCTTTGAAGGCACACATTAAATTTGGAAGAACTGATAAATCATGTGTAGCCGCTCATGTTATTGAAAATAATCAAAAAATCGACAAATCAAATCTTAAACTTTTAAAACTATCTACATTCAAAAATTTAGCAAAGGCTCGATGAACTTAGATAAATTCAATTTTTTATTTGAGACTTCTCAACTGTCAAAATCACGTTGTACAATACTTCAATATCATCGGCCGAACACTAAACACGTGATCGATGCTGATTAGTTAACATAGCAATTTGTTAGATACTTAGAAAGTATAAATTGCGTATACACCAACATACGTTTGTATAAACTGTCATCAAATTAGCAACGACTAAAATCTCTTCAGAGAATTATTAAAACTAGGTAATTCATACTGATGATTACTAGTTTATAGCTAAGTTCATTTGTTTGGGATTTAAATATTTTCAAGCGTTTCAAATCTTAGAAGAAATATATGATATCTTACTAATGAACAAAATCAAAAACAAATTACGCATATCCATAGTTCAATCTTATAATCAAAGTCACTTTTTGTTTTCAAAATTTTTTAGGAAAGTCTTCTAATATTTGATTGTATATGAGTCTTTATATAACCTATTATGAACATTTGAAAAAAAGGAAAATAGTTCTCGCTGTTTTAGTTTATCCATTACTTATAAATGAGTTTTAAATTTGTATATAATAAATACATGTCCAAAATTGATATGTGTAGTTTTTACAAACTGAACAGAAAAACGATCACAAAAATACAGTTATCGTTTTCATAAATCTCCTAAAACCAAGAATATTGACTAGTTCTTTTATGGGTCAAAATTTTTATGGAACACATTATTGTAGCATGCGATTGAAGAGTGGTAGCTCACACTTGGAACTATAAGTAGTTAAAATAATCTTAAATAATTAGCATTTTTAGTGTACCTTCTGCAATCAAGATACACAAAAGTCATTCAAAATTGATTGGACGAAATGCACCAAAGACTAGAAATGATCAAGGCCTCTATATGTATAAATTATACTTGTTTTCCACCATGTATATGTCAAACTTGGGGGGGGGGGGCAAAACACGCCTGTTTAAAAGGCAACTAAGAGGCAACTACGGGAAGGTGATGTTATCAAGTTGAATGAATCGTCATATAGCTGGATTTATGGACATATGTATAGATAAACTTCAGAACTAATTTTATCAAGACAAGAGTATTGCATAAATTTGAGTTTCGGTAAAAAATACGTTGCATATCATTTATAACCACTGCTGGCTGACTTTTGGTGTCATCGAGTACTGTAACTTAGGCTAACGCCAATATCGGACGATATATATCACTCTTTCGTTACTTACCCAGCATATAAAGATTACAATGAAATAATACCTTAGCAAGTACCTGCTTTATGATTTATCGAAAGAAGATATTCTCAACATCAGTGATATTCAGTATCTAAATGAGATCTATATCTGCATTACTAGTGCATAGAACATAAGAAGCCGTTCATATCTTACATTTTCGTCAGTTATCCCGTTGTGAAAATTATACATTTGAAATAAAAGAAAACAATTTATAAATCGTGACAAACGATTCCATAAACTAAAATGAATAAAATCTTCAAGATAAATTAATTATACACATATTTGCCTAAACATTTTTTCAATCTGCTTGAACTTTGTGTTTTACCTTATACTGTTATTGTTCTTACTATAGACAATTTTAATTTTGTTTTATTATTACTAATACTTTTACTAATTGTAGCTAATACTTTTGTTCAAAATATTGTTATTTGAGTTTATAGCTCTTGTACTGTACCGTTACTTATAAATACTAAAAATTTATCCAAGTTTGATTCGTCATTTATTCTTTTTTGTTTAGACTTTTTTGCTTTTGTTAGCTTAACACCCGATTGCATGTTTCTCTAAAAAGTTTCTTATGTCAGCTTTTAAAAAATAAATTGAGATATTATTTACAAACACAATAAAATAGTACAATCTATTTGGATTAGCGATTGTTTGTTAATTCTCTGATCTATTCAGTAGTATAAAGGTACTTTTTATTTAAGACACTGTGTATTTAACTTATCATTGGCATTATGGTGGGAAAAAAATCAACAGAAGTGAGAAGTAACACAACTCTAAGGTTTATATTCAAAAAAAATTATATTGCTATTTTTTATCGAATACGTGTGTGCTTGCTTATCGCATATTCTATGTACTCCATAGTTCGTAGTCAAGTAGCATGAAAAAACAGAGAAAAGCTTTAGTAAGAAACTTTAGTAGATAGAGAGCGATACTATAAAAGATTGTCAAGTTAGAAAGTTAAATTTGTATAATAATCAGGTAATAAAATATAAAATAAATATGTCTTAACTAAGCTCATTTTTAACATGAAAAAAACTACCAGTTACACTGAACTATAACATGGAGGCTGGAAATCTTGGACGCCTCTATATAATAAAAAATAATATCAATTTTTATAAGGACATTCACAAGAAAATAAATTTTTTAGAATTTAAATAATATTACTTAGAATTATCCTCTGAACGTAGAAAACGGTTTTACGGTGACGGTTTGCAAACCGTCACCAAATTAGTAACGACTAACGAGTAACATCTCCTCAGAGAATCTTTACAACTAGCTAATCCATACAAATGACGACTACTTTGTATTCGCAATAAAAGTTTATAAAAATACAAAATAATTTCATCTAGGAAATTGGGGCAAAAAATCGAAATTTATTCGAAAAATCCTAGAATCTCATTAATAATTATAAAAACATATTTTCAACGTAAATAAAAATAATTTTTTAACATCATAAACAATTGTTCATTCAAAACATTAACGAAACGTTCACGAAATTTCATAAGTAAAATCTATTTTTAACATCAACTTTAGAAACGTCCATTAGGTAAGTACCTTAACTTATAAAACAACTTGACAACTTAAAAAATATAAATCAACATTTTCCACTCCTTCCTATTTTTTTGTCCAATAACGAAGCAGTATTTACGATTTTTCGTAAAAATTCCATTTTAATTACGAAAACTAAGAAAAGGGCTTACGTGATTCTTTAGAAATTTTATTATTATTATTTTTTTGTTTTTGGTAAAATAGAGAGAGTGAGTTTATTTAGTTAAATTTTTTCCATGTAAAAAGGCACATATTGTCAAGATTTTTATTGAAAATCGTTCAAAATCTTTCATTTAAAACAAAATAAACATTTTAAATCAGAGATGACTAAACCTAAAATGTTGTTGACAAAAACACTGTCTAAACTTTTCGAGCTCAAAATTTATTGTTTCATCGATTTATGTGTCATTTTTAATTTTCCTAAAATTAAAAATGACACATTAATTGAAGCGGATGAGAGGGAACGGTGGGAATCACATAAAATAAACCGGTCAATATTTTCATAATTTTTGATAATTTGTTTGTACAATTTAATTCAAAAGATTTCACATCAATTATTTGTTAAATATAAACTTAAGTATTTATCGAAAACCAAATCAAAATCATCTTCATAATATTGGCATATTGTAAAAGCTAAAACTAATAATTTTTTTATTTTACGTCAGCTACTCGGTATGATGAGAATTGTAATTTGAACTTTTAACTAAAAATTTTATTATTGAAACTTGTTCTGCTTTTAAAATTTTCGAATACCTTATATGATTAAAAATTTTTCATCATTATAATTTCAAAACTCTAATTTATTTTCAATGAACTTTAGGTTCAATTTCGATGTTTACAGTTGCGCGGCTTTGAAATTCACATATATTATCTACATACTACTTTAGATACAATGAACATCATTTATTTAATCCTTCATCTTCGGTTCTTCAAATCAAAAACAATTGACTTCACTTGAAATATTTCTCTTTTATTGTATAAAAATTAAATTTCCTGAATCTTCTCGTAAATATAGCAAGGAGCAATAATAATACACTTTTATTCGAATATCAATAATAAAAAACACAGAAGTAAAATCATACATCTCGTGAGTGATAAAGAATAAAGAATATCTTCATCATATAATAAAATATTGCAAGAAATCTGACAAACAATAAATAAGTACTGTATGAAATGAAAAGAAAAAAAACTGAAGTACATCTTGCTTTCTTTAAAATCGTTTTGTAAAATATTTTTCAAAATAAACACAATTGAAAATGGTTATCTTGAAAATGTCTAGCTAATTTAAAAAATATTCCAATTTGCTAGCTGTTCAAATTTTTATACTAATTAAAATGTTTTACAATTTAAAAAATTCAAAATTAGTAATAGTAATACATACGGTAGGTATACATTATATTCCTGATTTCTCAAAAAAATAACATTGTTGTGTATTGCAATTGACAGTACAAAATGGAAAGCTTTTATTGATTCTTGGTGTGCAAGACTAATTAAAAATTTTTTTCATATTAGATTATTGAAAAACAAATCGATGTTAGTTTTTTAATGCTTATTTATTATTCGAACGTTTACTTGATCATGTCGTTTGGAATAATTGCCTTGAGGTCGAAAAACGACGCCAAAAAAGTGTATCTCTTGCTAAAATTATTAAAATAACATTTTTTGAATAAATTGACTTTTGTAGTTACATATTGAGGAATAGGGGAATTTTGACGTTCAACGGTGTTTTTGCATTACAGATCGTAAAGTTTTCTTTATGTTTTTTTTTCTTTTATATTTTAATATTTTATATGTGCAACCCTCCTACAAATGTGTAGATTCACGACCTAGATTATGGAATAAATTTCGATTTTTTTCCCAATTTCCTAGATCAAATTATTTTGTATTTTATAAATACGTATTTTGGCTACAAAGTAGTCATCATCAGTATGAATTAGCTAGTTGTAACGTTTCTCTGAGGAGATGTTATGTAAATTAGTAACGAGTAACATCTCCTCAGAGAATCATTACAACTAGCTAATTCATACTGATGATGACTGCTTTGTAGTCGAAATACGTATTTATAAAATACAAAATAATTTGAACTAGGAAATTTGGGAAAAAATCGAAATTTATTCGAAAAATCCTAGAGTTCTCATTAATAATTATAAAAAAAAAAAAACTAGATTTTGGAAATTCGTACGAAGTCTTTGGAGGTGTATTAAAAAACGCAATAATTTGAAGGCGGTCATTTTAATTTAATTTCATTTATTAATTTTAATAACTATAGTAGTTATTAAAATTAATAAATTAAGTTTGTAATTTATACAGTTGTATGACAATAAATTTTATGCTGGTTTCGATAAAATTATGATAATTTTAATTTTATACTTATTTTGTAAAGTTTATTATTGAAACAATCAGATGATGAGTTAATTGTTATATTTTTCTTATAGTTGATTTATATAAATTATACCATTAATTTTATTTAAGGATTTTGATTATATACAATAAAAACGACGACTTATTCGACACCGTTTTAATATGAATAGTAAAAAAAAAAAATTTCATTTTACGAATGAAAAAACTTTTCCAAAAAGTTCATCACTAATTCACCGTTTTGAATATAACAATATCATTATTTGACAGATTTATTTTCATCTATTAAGTAAGTGCCTAGCCTTCACAAAGCTTACACGATTTTATTTATTTTCTTATAAAACGAATGCATGTACTACTATATCGAAAGTATTATAACAACAAAACACAAAAATTGTGGAGGAAAAAAGATGAATAAACAAAATCAACACATTGTATGATGGAAAGATGCTTATTCACTCTGCTCTCCGCTATGCGTCTCTTGATGGTAAAGTATCTATCATATTATAAACTGGTAAGTTTTGTTGAATATGAACAACAAAACCACAATCAAAACTTATTGAGCTTATATATAAAATAACAGCGTGTCGCACATAAACTCAAGTAACAAATCATTTTTCTTGCAAAATCGATAATTTAAATTTTTCACTAAAAATTTACATTTAAATGAAAGCATATTTTTTTTGGCCTATATTTTGAAGTTTTTACAATTTCATTTTCTTCTAACATAATTATATAACATAAATAAATTTTCGGTAAAAAATTTCGACATATGCACATTACAGGGACAAGCGATTTGCAATAGATTCTTCAATCGTTATTTACTTACTGTTAAACTGACGACGAGTGGTTATCGATTTGTTATTCTATCAGTCATTTTATGAATTTCAAATACATGAGCAATTTTCATTATTATAACGTCCGGAAAATAATTTAAAAACTTCAAACTATTATCATAAATAATATAGTTGGGCTAATATTTATGAAATCCTACTTTATGGTTTTAATATTCCGATAAATTCTAATGCCGTCCTGTGTACTAGCGATGATTTGCTATTTACTATTCTATTTACCAATCAAAATTTAATACCGTTCAATACCCATTGCAAATCGCTCGGCGTTTAGTTATCATGAATTATAATAATGTTCTCTATAATGATAATATAAAATCTTTATTATAATGGAATTGTATGACACTGCAATTCTGCTGGATTTTCATATATATGAACCATTTATATAAATCGATAGTTAATAATCATGTGAATAGTATTATCTCAGAAAGACAGGTTTTTAATTGCTAGATTTTAATATGAATTTCGTAAGTAAATGTAAAAATTAACATATAAAAACAAAACTAATAAATATAATTTCTTATTTCAGGTATTTTGCCTGTATATTCCATTACATAGTTATAATATAAAAGGTATTCGAATCCTGAAATACATAATGGGAAATGTGTCACGATGTCGCACCGCCACAAGTGTTTGAGATGTACTAATGTTTACAAATGGTTGGATCTTGGTCTAAGTGACCACGGATAAAAACTTGTCAACTAATTGCTTGCACTTGCTCAAAGATTATTGGGGTAGAATTTACTTGTAAGTGGCCATACTGGAATGTGCTTTTCAATAATCATTAATGCATATCTACCACATTTTGTAGATATTTGTGTCAAAATTGTTAATTGACAATTTGACCTCGTGTCCAAGTTGTCAATTTGTCAGCAAGCGTCCAACAGCACTTAATGGTAGTTTATCGTATATATAAATTATTACCGTCGGTACTCATCATATTTAGAGAAATTAAATCGAAATACTTTAATGCTATTTAAATAAAAATCTATTTCGTATTCTTTTTTTTTGTTAAAAAATTCCCATAAAAATTCAGCAATTATTCGTAGTTTGACGCATACATTAAAGAAAATATTGTATTATTATCGTCGATACTGATCATATTGAGAGAAAGAAATGAAATCGAAATTATTTTATGCTATTTAAAAAAAAATCTATTTCATATTTATGTTTTTATCAAAAAATATGCAATCTAAACGTTTGTTATGCAGTTAATCTACCACGAAGAATGCAGGAATAACCGACTTGCGGGATACAAAGAGGGTACTTCTTCTGCTTCAGTAAGTACATCTTTCCATTAAAATTCAAATATGGTTGATATAGGATTAAAAACTAACTTCTCAAAATAATTTCTTCAAATTGTATGCACATAAAGAGACACTCAATATTTGTAGTTACCTACCCACTCACAAGTCAACATACATTCGTCTTATTTTTATTTTACTTTTTCTTGGACTTTTTTTCCTTTTCTTGAAATATTTGACTCTACTGACTTCCCGCTGCTTAGATTATAGTTACTTTAAAAGTAAGATTGTTTACTTATTTATATTATTTCTGTTTATATACGCTGCCTAGAGTTTGAAAAGAATTTTTTCTTTTTGTTTAAAGGAAAAAAATTCAACGAAAACTTATAGCGTTACAAAAGAAGTAATAAAATAATAATATTATGATAACGGTATTTAGTGTTTTGTTTAACTCTGGTATTATTTATTTGTTAAGATTCACAAAGGCAATAAAACTGTATATAAAATCAAACCAACTTAAGCTGTTCCGAGACGTTAGTCGGCTCCTCCGTTAGTCAAACCAGAATAACAATATTTTTCTAATAGTTTCGTTAGCAAGAATACTGGAACATATTTGAACTTGACTATACAAACCAGAGACCGAATCTGATTGCAATTTGTTCACATTTTGTTATACCGCCAAAATTTTTGCAAAGAACTTAAAAACAAATTCAGGTCTATGAATTACACTTTTTATTGTAAAGATAAAGAACGTAACATAATATTTGGAGTAACTGAAAAATAAGAATGTTGTAAACCACAATAAATTTGTGCGGTCGGGGGACGTCCCTCAAGAATGAAGTTCTATACGTTAGTTATTGAACTCTAAATTTGATTGTATTTAAAGATTTTTATTAAATTCGTTTATTTTTGTAACCCCACTTTCAAACATGTCATTTATTATTTGAAAAAAATAGTAATTTTTAAAAATGGTAACCATGGTAACTATGTTACTTTAATTTTTCTGTAAATTCACCCTACATAGTCTTCGTTAAAAAACTTCATTCTAAAAACATTATAACGGAAGCTATAAGAATCGGCCCGAACATCATATTCAAAGCAATCGAAATTATTTTCTTGTTTATATTTATCGCCCGATTAGTCTAGTTTCCGTATTAAGATTATTCCAGTGTAAAACCATTTTTCGAAAGATTTGAAATATTTTAAAAGTAAGTAAAAATTGGAACCGTAACCGTTCTCGACATATTTAAATTAAAAAAATTAACTTTTATCTTCGGTATGTAGTTTTCCTGCTGTAAGTAACACGAAAGCAATTTTCACATCTTACTCGCATAATTTCAAATTGAGACAGAGAAGTATTTTTTTTCTATATATTTAAAACGTACTATAGCAAGTGGTTTTACGCTAGAACTACCTTACCTTACATTACCTTATTTAAATTGTGTACTAGTATGTTTCCAAGATATCACGTATGTTAAGGATATTGGCTCATATTCGAGTATCTTTATATATAGAGTATGGTAAGAATGGAGAAAACGTGGTTGAATTATATGTCGATCATAAGTATGATTTTTGTTTATAGCATAATAGCTAGGGGTCGATCAGAGTATCCCACTTAGCACAAAGGTGAAAATTTGTAAATTATTGTTTTAGAACTTGTAAAACCGAAAATTAAGATATAGCGACAGGCGGATGCATCATCATCTTGGAAGCTCTCGATAATGTAGAAATATATATAAAGCAAATGAAATTTAGAGGAGTTGTTTTTAAAGTGTCTGCTAAAATATTAACTATATGATGGCATATTTTCGAAAACTGGAGAGCCAAAAAAATACAGTTATTTTTAGTTTCATAGTTGGATTTACGAAGTGCCTATCTTTCTCGTGTAGTATACACACTTTACATAGGCATGCTATCCAATTATTAAACAGACGGGCACTATCGTTCGGCAGAATGACCAAGATTTAATATTTCTATATTATTTTATATTCTTATCTCATACTTGCAGGATTATGTAGGCATTTTAAGAATTACCTATCTAATATATATGTATTCTTTATACAAACAAATAACCAATAGATTTTTGGTGCCAAATAGGTATTGACATTTGCGAAAATGGACTTATTTTTTACAACCAATCTTAAATTACTTAACTGAGTAGTCCCCTAAAAATTTAGACTTTTTATAATCCGTGGAATGCCATCTATATATTTGTAGCCTGACATGCATTTTTAATCATTAGAATGCTTTTGCATTCTTAATGCATTTTTGAAACTCTTTAAAGAACACTCCCTCAAATTACTGAGGAAAAACACCTATCTAATATACTTGTATATACATAATAACTATTACAGAGATGTATCGCGCAGTTTTGAATATCCAGGTTCTTTTTTTTTTATTTTAATAATTGTTTAAAATTTTCAACTGCCTTGCTAAGCGGATGAGTAATAATGAGCTAAATGGTAGATAATTTTTAACATGCTTCTAAAAGTCTAAAATTTTAAGGTAGTACTCACTAAAATATTTTAAGAATTTGTTTAAGAAAGAAGATCATTTTAGCATTCACAAGTTTCTGTTTGGAACCAAAAATTGTATTATTTAATTAAGAGTAAATTACTTTTTAAAATGCATTCACTATCCTGCAAGTTTGAGATGGTAATATTAAATGCTCCTACTGCCATTCTACTGCTTGGCCATGTCTACCTGATAATAATGGGTAGCATATCTGTGTGATTATATAACCATTATATAATACATGGGCTAAAAAGTCCCGGACCTAACACATAGATGGTGCTAGTTTTATTGCAGTCACCTTTTTTTCAGTTAATACTAACCTTCAAAAGACAGCTGTTAAAATTTCATGATATTCTATTCATTCGTTTGTGAGTTATTGTGCTAAGAGTGAGGCTACTTTTGTTATTTTCAAAACAATGGATCAAAAACAATCTCGTGTTTTAATTTTACACTGCTTCTTGATGGGAAAAAATACCGTTCAAGCGAAGCAATGGCTTGAAAAGTGTAATGAGGACTCCGCTCCATCAGAATCAACAATAAAACGTTCGTTTGCTGACTTCAAACGTGGTCGTAGAGACAAAGATAATGCATGCAGAACGCAGTGGACTGGAATGATTGCGTTGCTCTTGATGGAGATTACGTTAGCTAATTTTGAACCAAAAAAACTGTGTTTTCTTTGTTAGGCCCGGGATTTTTCAGTCCATGTGTTATATTGTGTTTATATATTCATATCGCATTCAATATACTCTGTTCGAAAATTTATTGATAAAAGTATGGTTTGTATACAAAAAGGAAAAATTTTGATGGAGTACTCCAATGTGCTTTAAGTTAATGTATTTTAGGAGGAAAGCTACTTGAAAGATGGTCTAATTTCTCTCTACCTTGTTCCTGAATATTAGACAGGAATATCGTAAAACAAACTAAGTAACTGAAAATAATTGCTTTTTTACCTGTTCTTAAATTTAAAAAAATCGCACAACATGAAGTATTATAAATAATTTAAATCTACGCAAAACAAATGAAATTAATATCCATGTTAGAATTATGAGTTGCGCAAAAGTCATATTACAATTTTTATTCCATAAAGCAATTACCAAACTGTGGGAGGTGGTGAATTTTGACTAAAATCTAGAAGAACCCTTTTCACAATGGAAATTGAATTCTGAGCGCATTGAAATTAAATACGATAAAAAAAAACAAGATTCTACTCGTGACAAAACATCGTTACAGCGTTTCATATCAGTGCCTTTCATCCAGTCGAAATTTCAATCAACAATAAAGATTTTCCAGGTATTAAAGCTCCTTTTTTTGAGAATACAATTAAAATTTTGTGAGGAAATATAAAATATAATAAAATCATTTTCGGGTAAAAGTTTCATACTTTCCTTTTGTAAAATCTTGTTCTGCAGTAAAAGCTTTATGGTTCCATTTACAAATTGAAGTTTACATCAAAAGTCCATCGTCCTAAAGATAAGTATACTTATATTTAATATTTATATGAGATTAATCATATAAATCATTAATGCCACAAACACATTTCCAACTTCTTTGCAAAAGAAAGATGATTTATGCAAACATACCATGTACATATTTTACCAACGGCCGACATTCGCCATAATAACGTGGCTTTTTATATAAGTTCTTAAAATATTTAAAAAAATATTCCTTGAAAATTTCAGCCTTGTCGAAACATTTCAATAATTAATTTTGATTTATATATACAATCATTTATGTAATACCATCTATATATTTGACGAATGGCGGACATTTGTAGTCGCCACAATAACTTGGCATATTAAAAGCGTTCGTATAATATTGCGATGTATTAAATATCAACTTTGCGGAGATAAGTTATTTTAATCTTTTTTCTACTTTTCGAAAACTTTCGAGATGATGATACACCGGCCTGACCCTAACCATGTCATTATTTTCAATTTTACCTAGTTCTAAAATATTAAGTTACAAATTTGTAGCTTTGTGGTTAGTAGAATACCAGGATCGAGCGCTAGCCCATATAATATTATGTTTTCGTTTTTGATGTTATTAATAGTTATTAGCAGATGAATTAATATTCGATGTATTATTTATAGTTTGTTTTTGTCTGATAATATCTACAAATAATATTGGTTGCTAACCCTTTATACCAATTAACATAAAAGGGCTTTTAATATTTTAGAAAAGCAAATTACCTAAAAAGAATTTGATGTACTTTTTAATAATTAAATTTCCTTAGGGTTTTTTTATTAGTTGTACCTTTTTTTTTTCTTCATTTATTGAATAATCAAATTATAATTTTCTTTTAACTTAATTTTATTCTTCAAATCAATTTTAACAAAATGAAGTTATATGTAAAAAACACAAAAGAAAGTTGTTCGTTATTCTTTAAACTAAAAAATAATTAATTATTTAATTAATAATTTAAACAAAGTGGAATTTCGAGTGTTTTAAAATTCGATATGTCAAAACAATTTTTTCATAATTACCTATATGTGTTATTAGCCGAATTTTAGCCTAATTTGAGCTAAAATTGTAGAGAACTCAAAACATTTTACAAAAAAATGTTTCAAAAAAAAGTCTGTTTCAAAAAAAAAAAAAAAAATGTTTTGTATTTGAACTTTTCTTCTACCTTTTATAGTTTAAAATTTGGTTAAGGATCCATTGGACACATTGTTCCGATTTTCCTCATTTACTAACCTAAACTTACGTTGTATGTTTAGAATACGTCACCAAAATTTCAGCTCGCTATCTCGCTATTTCTTTGAACTTACGTCACCCAAATTTAAGATCACTATCGCTTGCTAACTGGGACAGTCGGAAATGGACTAATTAGGTTTTGCTATGAACAACTTAAAGAAAATTTTGTTTGTGCGGTCAATATTTGGTATCGTTATAAACTTTAGACAAAAAATAATATACTCTGACATGTTATGCATGTCGAGTTAAAAAAAAAAAAAACCTAAATTGTACTTTCAATTATTTGTAATATTTGACACTGTTCGGTACTCTATCACAAAAGTCTACCTTTCCATATCTCGTGTTTATACAGTGGATTTTAATATATTATAAAATATTACCACTTGGTAATATTTTTAGGATTTTCTTACTATTTTAATTTTATTGAACTTCATTCAAATGTTTTAATTTTTTTGTCCCTAATTTATTCTTCGAAAAATCGTCTTACAATCATAGATACACCGTACATTATGAAAATTTGTTTATAAAGTTTCGTTAGAATTTTTCGTAATTTTTCACCCCTTCAAATTCACTTCATTGTTATTCCCGCTGTTCAACTTCGCATATTGTTGCTCTTAATTATTGCGTATTTAAGGCTTTTAATTTATACAAACATTTTCAATACAGTAAGTATTTAATGTGAAAAATAGTCAACCCGCTTTTCCAATCCTATGGCGTTAAAAGCTGTAGTCTCAAGAAACCTTATGTTAAACCTTTTGCAACCGATGTATTTTTTTACACATTTTAAGTTTCTAAAATGATTTTTAAACTAAGAATTCATAAAAAAAAAAAATATTTGCCATATGGAACCCAAAAATTTACCCGAGAACAAATTTTGAATGGTTTTAAAATAAAAAATTGTAGTTTTCACAGCTTTTTGTTCCAGTTTCAAAAATTTTTGTACATGTGAGCGTTTTGGAACGTCCTGAGCAATTCGTGTCTTTCAATTTTTTCGGTCTGTGATATTCTTCTGACGAACTTACAGGGCTTCAAATTTATTAAACGAATGTTTTTCAATTTATTGTGAAAATGTTCCGGATGGTTTCGTATTTTAATCACCTCACCTCTCAATTACCGGAGATAAAGCACTTGAAACTTACCTCTTTTTTTCGGAGAAAATTGTTTGTGACTTAAATGTAGAAAATATTTTATTGAAATCAATCGTGCATGATCTTCAGGGATTAATTGTTCAGAGATTTTAGTTACGTAAATAGTACCTATATTCGATTTTGATGAAATGATGTACGTACACCCATGATATTTACTTACGTAATGGTTTTTAATATGGTTAAAACAGATTCTTCTGGCTATCAAGAAAGAAGTATAACAAAATGTACCAAAAAAATAACGTAAGGTTAGTAGGCTAAAAATATAAAAAATACAACTTCATTCCCTAAAGTCGTTCCGTATGTATATACATACGGCACTACTATACTATTTAAGTAATCATATTCCCACAAAACGAGGAAGTTCTGTGTCCATTATTGATAGAACCTTTTGTTAGGATCGGTAAAAATTGGTAAAAATCGGTTGGAAATTAGTTTTGCATTAAAAAGTTACGTTTATTATCAAAGTTAGTTCTTGCATGATATTTTGTACAATTTATTACTATTTGAAATCAAGTGGTTGTAAAGTACTATAAATGTTTTTTTAATTTAATAATCCCAATATTCAAATAAATATTTCATTCATAGTAGTTTTTGTTGCACAGTTACACATAATTATTACACATTTCAATACTTGAGTGACTGAATGAGTGACATTTGGGAAAATTAACTAGTTTTCCTCCAAAAATCAAATTATCTGATTTTTTTTCCTTATATGTCAGTTTATAAATGTTGTATATAAACTTACTATACTTATGTATAATATGTATCAGCAGTAATGATAGATATTTGACTTATCAGTAATAAGTTTCTAGTTTTGATTTTCTAAAGTATATCTCAAAATCAAAATCGGATATGTCATATTTTCAACAAACGGCGTCATCTAGTATTTATTCGAGTGTATGTATATGTTTGTCAGTAGTTCAGTTGAAAGTTAAATTAAGAGAAAAGAGACCATGTAAGAGAGGGGATAATTGTCAGTACATACGAAATCATATACATATGCATTGACTCTTTCGTATAAGCGGTATCATTTTAGTTTGTTCTACTTACATATAATGGAAGATATTTGTGTCAAAATTATTGTGTCGATTGAAGTGCGGTAAATTTGTACCTATATTTCTTAATGATTAATGTATGTCATAATTAATTACTCGTAAAAAACGACTTAAACCAATCTTAAATTTTAACCGTAGATTGCATCCATGCGGTCGGTATCACAATCATTAAAATTTGAGCAAAATAGGTAAATCGGGGTCCCATGGGTCACTGACCCAGCTTAAACCATAAGAAATAATTATTTATAACACAATTAACAACCAAAAATGTAATTTCAAATTCATTCAAGCTACTAGGAGAAAATTACGTCCCATACTACGCGGCTCTGCACAGTTGGACAATGTTGTATTTCAAACAAAAAACTTTACTAAAAACTATAGTGTACCTCGTCCCTGAAGTTAAAGGCTTGCTGTAAAGTAAATATAGGAGTATTTTCTGGGAATACTCCGAAGTGTGGTATCTATATACGGAAGTGATCAAAACATGTACGATATAATGTTTGAAATGAAGCAAAAAAAAGCGTGAAGCTCAGAAGCACTAATATTCGATTATTTCCAAATATATTTTTATTTTATTTATTTTTTCATTGCAGAAATAATGCCTTAATTAAAATGTAAATTTCACTGAGATAGTTGTACGGCTTTGCAAAATTGCATTTAAATTAAAGTTAACCCATTATCCCGGACTTAATACTTGAATCAATATATTTACAATATCTTCTGTGTACATAAAAGGAAACTTTGATTTATTGATTGATCTAGCAACGCATAGCTGAAATTATTTATCGAATTGGGTATACAAACAGATTCTGATAATGACGTAGACATCTACTAACAAACGGTATTTCGAAAACAAAAATGGTAAATAGTCTAGAAAACATGAATTTTAAGAATTGAAGGGCGTTAAATACAATCAATTGAAAAAAGTCCTAATTTATCATATTGCATTGATCTTAATAACAGATTTTTGTTCCATTCTGTCTGAAACATCTTGCAAATACAATTCTCTTCAGTGAATATGTTTGAAACAATCTTTCTGTTTCGTCATTGATAAATGAATTTTAGAAATAGATGGATGAATAGATGTGTTATGTGATGCTGAATAAAGTAAATGTTCCTTCTATGTAGTATATATGCTACAAACATATACTACCAAAAATACTAACTTACTACCAAAATAATAAAAGGATATAGATAGTACATCGAAATACGAATATGTTTATGTGTGTGTATATATTGTATTGCATGTATATTGTATGGATGTACTTTACTACAAGTTGTGATTTATGAAGCCTCATTCTTTTTAAACTCGAAGCAACTTTAAACCAATTTTGTAAACATAGAAATTGTTAAACAGTTGTGTATTCACTTCCGTTATTATATTGATTTTTTTTTTGTGTTTTTGGTTTATTTGAATTAAAAATTATTAACTAAAAAGGTAAGCCTGGAGGTCATGGAAGAAAAATCAACTTCTTCATGGATGTTAGTGCTAAGATTCAATGGAAAAGGCGATCGAATATGTGTCGAGTAAGTAACTGAGAGCAATTAAAGTTTCCATGCTGTAAAAAGTTTACCAAACGATTTTAAGACGTTTGGCAGCTAAAATAAATCTATTAGTTTATTAATTGTCTAATACAAAATTTGGAAGAAAATCGACATTGCCTGAAGAGCTAGAGAAAATATCAAACAGAGGCTTATTTCGTCGAATTTTGTTCTACAGAACATCGCAAACATTTGTTCTTTTATTTGTTGCTTTTATTTTTCATGGTGGAGAAAATTTCCCACCATCTTTTGGGCTCACTTCATTTGTGTTCTATTGGGCCCTAGGCAATGATGCCCTACTACAATTAAATTATGGTTAATAAATATTACGAAAAATGTTTATTAGAGTTTTGATTTTGTTGTTTATTCTGTTTAATTAAGCATTGTTGATTATCATTAAGTTCAAAGACAGAACTTACCAATAAGGAATGTTTTATATAGTAAAGTTTGTGTTTAATATTAACAGCGAAAAAAATAATCTTGTCTTCAAAAAATTATTTAATTGCAATATTCGATTCTTTTACTACTTCAAAAGTATGGATGACAGCATTCATTGCTTACTTATTTATAGCTAGAAAGAAAACAGGCTTTGAATTCTTTAGTCATAAAAAAGTAATAAACAAAGCAATCAAATATAGTACTATTTATTCTACACAAAAATATTTTGCACTTCTCACAGACTTTAATTTTTAGCTTCAAACTTTTGATTAAAAAAATCATGAAATGAAAAAAAAAACATGGATATTAAAATAAAAAAAGTTAAAAACTGAGAATAAAATCGGAACATTAGTTTTTTCGTAAAATCATTTTTTTCAGATGCGTACGATTTTTTTAATGGTAAAACCATTAAAATGTTTATTGAGAGTCTAAATAATATCAAGAAGATTTTTAATTGGTTCATTAAATGCCATAACCCGAATACCCAGAAATTTCTTCGATCAACTTATTTGACTATTAATTACCCTTTTTCTATGAGATTTTTTGTATCAAGTTTAATTGTGAAAGTAAATTTCTGTGAGTGTAGAATATTATTGCTCATTAATAAAAATTAGTTAAGTAAATGGCATCTAAATTTCAATTAAAAAAAAAATCTAATCTTATATTAAAAACCTAACTAAAGAAATAAAATAACAAAACATGTAAGATTTCTCTTGGAAGTTAACCGATGCAATATAAAATATTTCACTTCGTAAATGGTTGAAAAATGTCTGTATATATATGGCTATGTGTTTATGTGTCCTTTCTATATTATGTTTGTATGTTCGTCTTTTTTAATAACACACAATAAAATGAAAAAATAAATAAGGAAAAATAATGTAACAAACAGAACTGGTAACAGTTAGTTAAACAATAAGCAAATTGTCATGAGAGTGACTCTACATAGTCGCGTCATGAACTTTCGTAGAATAGAATAATTTAAAAAATAAAATAACCGACCCTGATAATATTGATTGGATAGGAATTTTAAATAAAAAATATTCAAAATTTGAATAGGAAATGATTTCGTTTTCAATCCCATTCAAAGTTTAGAATAGGAAATTTTGAATAAATTGAAAAGAAAATTAAATTCATATCCAATCTTTCCTTTTCTATAGAAATTGAATAGGACTTTTTTATCAGGAGTTGTAAAAAAAATGACACGAAATGAACTAAAACGACCGTTCCACGCTTAATTAAATTTAAAGCCTAAGTTAAATACCCGCTTTTATTTAATAATCAATAATTAGAAAAATATTATTTCAGACTTGAAAGTGTTCCAGAACACTTTTATAAACAAAATACATTGTATTACAAACATTTTAAACCAAGTTAAAATTTTTAATGGAATTTAAAAAAATAACTCATATATTTTTGTAATTCCTTTTTAATTTCCTATATTTTGATATTCTACTTGATAGATTTGATCCATGTTTTTATTAATGTAGTACTTGTTCGCGCCAAAAAGTTAGATATTTTTTGGGCTCGATTACGATATCCGTGGCGCCTCGATTTTTGTATGGATTTTGGTAAAACAAGCCAAAATCAAACGCAAATGTGGAATACCAATTTTCGGGTTTTCGCCTATTTTTCGCGTTATCCTAGGGTAATTTAATCACAGGTTGATCGTAGGGGCCTAAAACCAACCCGACTCTTGCAAAAAAGACCCCAGAAATTCATGGGTTAATAACAGTCAAAAATGGCGTACATGTATTTATAATAGTTGCATTAAATATACAAGTGTTGATTTTTTTTTAAACGAATTAAATTTCGGTTATTTGTGCTTGAATTGAGTTTAAATTATAGTCATTTAACAAAAAATAATAAATAAATCTTGTATAATGTTTTAAATTATGGTAGAGTAAGGTCCACCAGACGTCACGTATTTTCTGACGAAGGAAATGTGGACGATTGAGTAGTGTTAGTATGTACTAAGAACGCATGCTAACCTGCTAGCATGCTTAGCCGGGCAATTTTCAGGTATCAGGTAATCAAGGTACGTAAAAACATTACTTACCTCACGTAAATTCTCCAAGCTGATTTTTACATATAGAGATATGAGAGCATCCCCGATTTGGATTTTCGGGTCGATTCCAATCATTTCCTTTATATGAAACCTTGTTAACGATTATTCATTTGATGAATAGCTGAATTTCTGGTTGTTGTTCAGATATTATACTTTTTAAATTCTGAATTTAAAGGTTTTTAGATAATAACGAAAAAAAAACTACATTATTTGAACAAAAAAAAAAAAAAAGAAAAGAAAAAACTATAAAGTTATATTTAGACGTTGTTATAATTTATAACAAAATTCATCGACTTTTTAGGGAAGTGGACCACCAAAAAATATGAGTATGTTTGTATTTTAGTCAACTGAAATAAACATTGTTATTGCGAATTGTAACAGATAACTACTTAAAAGATTGAAGCCTCAAATAGAGTATTAGTATTGGTACATTTAGAAGTTGATAATCAGTCCATTTCCGTATGACCGACTTTAATGCATAGTTCATTTCTACACAAAAATTAAAAAAAAAAAACCGAATATAAAATTTGTTTTATTTATAAACGTGACAGTAATAACTGTTCTCAAATCTTCCACTATTCTAGGCATATTTTTCGCAATTCGTACTTCAGATTTTTAATAGTATTATTTGATATACACTGCAAATCCAAGTGTTTTATTTTAAAACACTTTAAACGTTTAAATACTTGTAGTCACCAACTAAACATATTTTAGTGTTTAAAGTGTTGTAAACATTTTAAACGTTTAATTTTAACACACATGAAGTGTTTTTGATAATAAGGCACCTAAAGCGTTTAGGCATCAGTACACACTTTAAGTGTGTACTGATAGTGATGTTTTTTTAGTGTCATTAATTAATTATATAAATATTTTTAAAATAAAAATAGTTACGTTAATAAACAATAGTAATTTAGATTTATTATATGAAAAATTACATACATTAATAATGGTTAAAGATAATTCTATTACAAATGAATATTGAAATGAAATATATAAAATATTGTTGTGCTTGTAAAATTCCAATGTCTTCCACTTTTTTCAGCAGTGAGATGTGTCAGTGATGAAATAGGTGGTATCATGTCGTCTTGATTGATTTGAAGGATCCTTTACTTGTATCGCTTGAACTTGGCTTCTCTGAATTTTGGTAAATTTTCTGTAATGCCAGTAAAATAAACTTAATTACAACGTTCTTAATAATGCATTCAATAAAAAACAATTCTAGTATAAAAATAATCCGTTTATGATTAGCAATATTTCATATATAAACATTTCTTACACGTAATAAAAAAATGTATATCTTCTATAATTCTTGTTTTGACCTGAATCTTCAACTCATTTGAACAAACAGCTATATACACAACCTCTAAATCCATGGTTATAGATTTGTTTTCTGGCACAATATATGATAAATCACTTTTCACTGAATGTTTTAAAACAATATGAACATTACTTTTACGTGGAAGACATTTTTAAGCTAAACAATAACAATTCTAAAATAAAAACACAGAATGGCGTGGTTCTGACCATTCGTTATTTTCCACCATTAAACACACACTCCATAATACACATTTTTTTTTTTTAAATTTCCGGCTTCAGCTATTTTCATTAATTGGTATATGCATGTCATTTACGTTACGTCAGTCCGGGGTCCACATTACACAAGCTAATAAACAACTACAGTAGTTGTCACTAGAGGCACCACGATATACTTTTATAATATACATATTTTGTAAATTAAACGTTTATTTTTGAAAAAGTGTTTAATTCCGGAATATCCGTTTTAATTTAAAACACTCGATGTTTTTTTAAACGTTTAATGTAATAGTAAGCGTTTTATAATAAAACAGATGGAAGTGTTTTTTTTCTTTAAGCGGATAAAACGGTTCGGATTAAACACTTAAGTGTGTTACGCGAACCTTTAAACACTTCAAATGATTTATGCAATTGTTTAAACGTTTATACCGTTTTATTTCTAAGCACTTAAGTTGCAAAAAACACTAACGTGTTTAATTTTAACACACTGAGTTAAACACTTGGATTTGCAGTGCATTCAAATCTTTTTTACACAAAAATCACTTCTTTTAAGTAAAGCGAAGTAAAGCATGCTTCTGTTTTTTAAAAGCCTTCTAGATTCAAGCATCAAAACATAGAAATATATTTAATTGGACAAATAAAAATACGTCAAAATTAGATAAATAAATTAGTTAAATATGATTGTGACAATAGGTTTTTGGATGGATTCTTATGTAAGAATGTCTGATAGAAAATATGATAAATAAGTTCTGCAAGAGGACTTTCTGGTCTATTTTATTTAGAAAATAAACTGTGCATATTTTATAACATATTACATGTATTTGTAGGTGCTTTTTGTTTGGAAATATGTGAAATAAATACTAACAGTGTTCATTGTTTAATAACTATATTCACGAACCTAAACTCACTTTAATGAAAAAATAAAGCACCAATATTCAATAGTTATCTCTTTCTATGATTAAATTAATTTTGATGATAAACGGATATATATATATACATATATATATATATATATATATATATATATATATATATATATATATATATATATATATATATTTCATATATATATATATATATATATATATATGAAAAAATGTTTTAAATAAAAGTTGTTACATTAATAAAAAAAAACATGATTTCTTCTATGGATTTAAGAAGTTGAGTCATGGATTTATTGGATCCAATGGACTGATTGACATTCACGAACCTAAACTCACTTTAATGAAAAAATAAAGCACCAAAATTCAACAGTTATCTCTTTTTATGATTAGATAATTTTGATGACAAACAGGTGGTCAGACAAGCGAGCATGCGGAAATAGATGCGGTAATTCTGATACTAAAATTTTTATTGTTCCTGAAATATTATATATATATATATATATATATATATATATATATATATATATATATATATATATATATATATATATATATATATATAATATTTCAGGAACAATCAAAATTTTAGTATCAGAATTACCGCATCTATTTCCGCATGCTCGCTTGTCTGACCACCTGTTTGTCATCAAAATTATCTAATCATAAAAAGAGATAACTGTTGAATTTTGGTGCTTTATTTTTTCATTAAAGTGAGTTTAGGTTCGTGAATGTCAATCAGTCCATTGGATCCAATAAATCCATGACTCAACTTCTTAAATCCATAGAAGAAATCATGTTTTTTTTATTAATGTAACAACTTTTATTTAAAACATTTTTTCATAAACTGTTGGACCACAATTTCAGCTGAAATTTTGCTAATAAGCACATATATTTTCAAAACATACTATTAGTACAAATACTAATAATATGTTTTAAAAAAAATTATAAATATATATGTATATATACATATATATATATATATATATACATATATATATATATATATATATATATATATATATATATATATATACATATATATATATATATATATATAATAGATATAATTTTTTTAATTATAAATATATATATATATATATTTATAAGTCTTTATATAATATCTGTTATATATATTTATAACAGATATTATTTATTAGTGCTTTGATACAAACAGATAGTATTAAAAAAATTGAAAATAATCTAAAATTGAGACAGCGGATGGTCCTTAGACCATATATCTAAATCATATGCAAGTATATCTACCACATATATAACAATATATAAAGCCTATTTAGGGTAGTCGTATACAAATTTCATCAAAATATTTTAAGCATCAATTATTTAAGGGTTTTATGATGTAATAGATATAAAATAATACTTCCCTATTATATAATTAAGTACTCCAAATGATATAATAAAATTGTTTAATATTACTATGATATATAAAGAGAATAATTATCATTATACATTATTATATTTAAATCCATCAAACATTTTGATTCAAGTTTAAGCCTTTTGCATGCATATATGTGAAAGAAAGGCATTTAATTCAGTATGAGGTGATCTTATAGTACAGAAAATTGTTGAAATATTAATAGAACAAATGAAAATAATAACGAATAGTGTTGTTTAAGCACCCGAATGACTGAAAACAATGCTTACTTGTTCTACTTTTATTTGTAAAAAAAAAAAAACCGAATCTGAAGATTAGACAGCTATAATAGTTTGTTATATGATAATATGTATCTCTATATGCAGAAGGCTGACTGATTGACATATCAATTTAAGGCCAAAACCACTTAACATAAATGACAAATAAGAAAGAATTCTTTAAGGTGTTGAAGAAAAATTTTATGTATCTATTAATGTACTGCCCAAATCGCTTAGTTAAAAGTTGAAATTAACACCCGAAGTTCGTGTTATAACGTAGGCAAGACCATAGAAAAGTTTTGTTGGTTGTAATTCAATTTCAAATGGGGGGAAGGATTTCAAATTTTTTAATTTCGATCAGTGTACAACGCAAACTGTTATGTGAGGATTCTTTCAATTTTGAACAGGTGAGGGTGTGAATTTTGAAGTTCGCAGTTGTTGGCTCGTTGATCATAAATGGTAGAGCATCCTTTTTAATAATTTCTAAAACATGTAGTCCATTAATAATAAATAAGTAATATCCATTTTTTTGTCCGCCCTTTAAATATTCGTACTTCTTAATTCTAGAAATATTTTTACTATGATATTTCAATTTTTCTAAACTACTTGGCCTGGGTTTGAAGGGAGACCAACTTCAAACAGTAGAACTTCTAAAACAGTTCTAGAAATATTTTTACTTTGATTTTTAAATCTTTCGAGACTCGGAAGAAACTACTTCGCATCTTTATCGGTGTACGCAACCCGAATGGTTTCAGATTCATGAAAATATTCTACGTTTGTTTTAAAGAAATTTGGTTAAAAAATGGTTATAAGTTGGATCATATGTATATATCCCATTGGACACATTTTGCCGATTTAAATAATTTGTTACATTAGGTTCAGCATAATGATGATCTCTTGGTAGCCAACATTTAAGAATAAAGAACTTCTATTTTTGGCTTTACGCAGTTTGTTATTATGTAAATTCGTTTTTTTATGTTTTTTCTCTTACAAGTGGTTCTATTTTCCAGTGGGACGATTTAATTATGTAATCTCGTTTAAACCGAATTCTATGTTATTGGAGAAAACTATGACGAAATACAAATTTTTGATGATTGTATGTCGTCCAAACGATACAATGATATTGGTTGTATATATCAGTAAAACGTAAAAACCGGGCTGACGTAACGTAATTACAGATCTTGACCAATCAATGAAGTTAAGCAACAGCAATCACAGTCTGTATTTGATAAGTCAAAAAAAAAAAAAAACTTTTTATGGAACTCTCTACACTATAGTTTTATCTTATGAGAGTAAATTCAAAATATAAATAGGAAGTGAAACTTTTCATTGCATTCGGTATTTGAAAACAGTCCATGTGTGTGGAAAATGTACAGACTATCCCGAATTAATTACTATGGAAGTTTCAAGGGTATAGAAATACAAAAAATTTAATTTTTTTATACGAATTTTTCTCATTAGCAATAATCTCGGTATTCTTGTCTATAAAATTAAAAACCGTTTTGCCAAATTGAAAAACAGCCTTATTAGACATAAGACCTCTATAAGGAATAGGTACTTTTACCACTTTTTCAGTTCTACTATGTATACATCGAAAAAAGTGAAGTGAATAATTCACTTTTTCGAAGTATACATAGTTTTGCAGTTGGTCGTTTGAACGCACTGTTTTTTGTTTTTATTGTAGTTTTTATTGGACGATTCCATCTAGACCCCAGAATGAATATTGATAGCACGGCATAGTTGCCAATGGTGGCAAATTATCGGCTTATCACTAATTATCCGGGTTGTAATAAATTGTCTTTGTTTTCCACTTTACTCTTGTTGGTAGATCACTTTGACCACCTGGTCCAATCTGTTGAAAATGTTGTAGTTTATTTGTTGGTGTGTGTATTAATTTTTTTTCGCGGAATTGTAGTTATTGCATCACAAATAAGGGAATGACCAGGGGTTAACACATTTAGGCCATTGGCATCATTTAATATGAGATGAAACGGTCGAGAATCGAAACATGCTTCTATTTGAGTTAAATACAAATTGCTCATATGTTATTAATGAATTTTGGGTAACTCTAATAATGTGGTGTTTTGTAGATTTAACAACAGCTTCCCAAATACCTCTAAAATGTGGGGATTTTGCAGGTTTAAAATGACATTTTATGTTTTGAATTTTCATCTGTTATATTGTCTGAATTCATCCTAAAAACTGTCGCTGGTTGAGCACTACAACGATTCTTTCCAAAAAATATGCAAATGTATGATTTTGTAGTTTTATACCCTCGAGTTTTTCTATCTCTTATTAGAGTGGGCCAGAGTAATCGACGCCAATATTATAGAATTTTCAAATATGTTTGGTTGCTTCCTAATTCTAAGCGTATTGCCCTTGTTGCAATTCACACAAATATGCAAATGTATGCGGTTGTAGTATTATACCCTCGAGTTTTTCTATCTTTTATTAGGAATCGACCGGAGTTATCGTCGCCACTATTATAGAATTGTCGTGCGGATGTTACTATTTCGGGCTTTTATTGACGTGACCCATTAAATATTCTTACTTTGGAGGTTTGAGTTTAAAATATGTTTTACAGTTTGATAACATTTCTTTTAAATTAAATTTGAATAATAGGCGAATATCGATAACGAAAAGACGCTATGGCTTGTGGTGCAGCATGATATAATTTATGTTCATTTTTTACAAGTAATGAAGTTATGAAATGGTTAGCAGATAGAACTGCTGAATGCTTTCTATTAAATTTGGAAATCAGAGCGTTTCCCTACTCTTACGATGCCGTTCTTATCGATAAAAGAATTTCAGCCTTGGAATTCTCTACTTTTTATGATATAATTATTTCTTTTTAACTGATAAATTTCTGAAAACTCATTCATTTGTTACATGTAAAGATTTGTTCATAAGAAAATTTAAATTTAAATCTTAGCATATAGGCCATCACACATGTTAATATAATCCAACTGGAAACTTGTATATAAATTGAGGACCGTTTGTTGTCAAAGCAACATGTATCAAGCTTTATTTAAGATTCGTTTGTTGATAAACCAATATGTATCAAGCTTTGTTTGACTTCCGCAAATGTCGCTATTATTTTGTGTTATTTTGTTTTGACCATTCTGAGTTTTCTTTTAACAACCAATAGCTCATTTCCATAAATTCATCTAGAAATAAAGTCTACATGATTTTCTTTCGACCGTATGTAATAATCGGTTTCTTTGGTTTAGATAAGTTTTTTCGAAATCAGATTTGTTACGAATCATTTAAGTTTGGTTAAGGTGAAATTTATCCATGACAACACTATTTTTGAAAGCCAGCATAAAAAATATGAGTTAATTTTTATGTTATGTGATACCAAAACTATTTTAAATAATTTTTCCAATAAATGTGCCTTACATAACTCTAATCTTGTGATCTTGGGATCTTCGGATTATTGTATATTTAAAAGGTACTACGTTTCGCATATAAGAGAAATGTACAAAGTTTTCCTAATTTTTCTTTTGATCTTAAATAAAGTTCCCCTCCAAATGCTTTTTTCAGATGCGTCTGAAAAAACTAATTAAGTAATTCTATTGAAATAGAATCCCTCTGAGTATGAAAGTAACAGGAACTAATTTCTCCCATGACAATTTAGCTGCCTCAGTTCTTGCATTAATGGGTCGAAGATTTGAGACATTGATGAGAGCATATACCTTCTAGTGACAATTGAACGATTTGAGATATTTTTGATTGCATATTTTAAGAATCTGATTGCGAATGACATCTGGTTTCGTATGGCATCCACACTTTAATTAAAATTCTAATCTGAATCAAAATTTGAAATTTGCATGTTTAAATTCTTCATTTATTGTTTTATATTATTGAAAAATTCAGGATTGTTTGACAACTATTTTCTCAACGCGGAGGCACTCGTTGTCAATATGTTTGAGATATGATTGTAACAACCAATATTTTCTTCTAATATTTCTCCTAATGCATGTAAGCATCTAATAGTTAAAAACGGTGCTGACGTAGTACCATAGACGAGACCATGTAAACTTACTGGTTCTGATTCATTGTTTTTACAAAAAAACTGTTGAAATTAGCATTGTGAAAATAATATAAGAACCTGCCTATACATCTTTGTTATATCAGCTATGTTAACAATTAAGTTTTCGAAAACGTAATAAAAGTGACAATAAATTATCTTGAATTGTTATACCTACTAATTTAGTATCGTTTACTATGTTTGTAAAAAAAATTTTATTCACGTGCAATATCTAACCAAACTCGTTCAATATTTGTATTTTCAAGAAATGTTATTATTATTAAATACAACACATATATCGGCATATAATATGTTATAAAATAACTAATAATATATACTAAGAATTCAACTACGTTTGTTAGGCACAGCGTACATGGAGTGATTTGAGTAAAATAGGGGATATCGCTGATATCAGCGATCTTGCCGATTTCTGCGATATAACAGCATTGTATTCGCACACGGAGCGACTTCTGTGTATGCTAACACGAAACAACTTGGTAACGTTTTTTGAAGAATGGGTAATACATTGTTTGTTTACTTATTTAATAATGAAATACATCAAGTTATAAGTAATATAGAATTTAATTTAAGCCATTTGAAATACGCACTTTTTTTATCTGAACATGAGATTGAGAAATGGGTTAATACTTCTAAATGTGAATGAGCAAAATCGGTTCATTGGGCTTATTAGATCCATGACCCAACTTAATCATAAAAAAGGTTCAAAACAAAAATTGTTTGATTAAAAAAACAAAAAACTTGTGTGAACATTTTACAGGAAATTTTTGTATTCGCCACAGTTTAAGCTAATTAACAGATTCTTATTATATATATTTATAACTGTATAGATATTTAGAGTATTTTATGAATGCTAATGGTTAAAGTAGTTCAAACTTTGATGCTCAATCTTATATCGAATATCTAAAACATTAACTCGTGTTATTTGTTACCTTAATTTGTATTATATCTTTTATGTGATTAGTTTAGGCACTGATTACAGCCACTGTACAATAACTGTATTTATAATACAGTTCATTTTGTAAACAAATAATTAGACTAAAAAAATAAGAAGAATCAATATATATTATGTTTTTGAGTAATAATATAAGATGTATTTGCTTATCTTTATACAATAAGAGTAAAGTTCATTTCTGTTTATTTACTCTGTTATTGAAATGAATGAAAATAATATTGAAGCTTGAAAAGTGTTATAAAAAAATAAGTTTTTAAACTCTTGCAGAACATCATTACTGCCATAATGAAGGAATGTGGTATCTATTTCAACGTTGCTACAACAATTAGGAGAAGTATACCTAGAGAAAGAAGTTTTATCCTTTTTTGCTATCCATACATAATAAATATGCCTAAAAAAATTTTTAGGTTGATCATTTGTTTAACTGAATAATACTATAGGTGAAAGCTCTTATGTATTTGACAACGTTGCTTACGAAAGTAAATATATATATACGATTGTGGTCGCATCATGATGGAATTCTTACGAATTCAGTATTTTTTGATGCATATCGCACACAGTGCGATTTTGTAAATGTAATTTTCTCATCGAAAGTAATGTATATCCGTATTCGACACAGCAGTTGCAGCAATACCATACCTGTGATAAAAGTATAGCATGTATTCTATGATAAAAATATTGCGGGATACTATTGGCATTTACTTAACACTCGCTGCTCCCCATTCCTTTTCTTTTAAGCATAAATATATATTTTTAAAAAAATTTATGATCTGCTTTATTAGATACATCTATTAAGCCTGTTCAATAGGTTTCAGGACATGAATCTAACCTTTTTTTGTTTGAACATAAACAAGCATTGACATGTTTTTATTTTTAAATGTCAATAATAATAATAATTAACTATAATATATATAACAATCTTTGTCATTAACATTGATTTATATGACAGTATAAACAATAATATAAAAAAAATTGTCGCATTGGATGTTATGAACGTAGGACTGCGAGTTTTTAACTCATGTATGATTTCACGAAAATCGTACCGTGTGCGACTATACATTGCTTTCCATAAGCAATTCATATCCATGATATAGCCGATTTCACAAAATCGCTTCGTGTGCGATGTGCCTTATTTGATTTCAAACTCACCAAAATAATAAAATACGCTGCTATAAGCATTAAAAATAATATTTCAAGATACAATTATCACTAGTACTATTATGATTTTATATGAATTACATGTTACAGTATAAATTATAAATTTATCCAATACATGAAATCACTAGTTAATGCTTGCATTAACTAAATTATTCAGCCAAAATATATATAAAAATAATCGTTAATAGTTTAACTAAAGAATGTAAACTAATAGAGCAGAAGGAATCGGCGCACGAGTACCAAAAACTATTCCACCTCAATTTTTTTATGCGATCCTCTTCAAATTGCCCTCCTAATGATATAAATGCATGTTGCCATGGCGCAACCCGGTGCCATAGTGTTTAAACCGAAATTGTTTAAACAATTGCAAGGCATTGTTATTTTTCAACCGGACAAATTTTTTTTTATATTCTTTATTGAAATACCAATAAAAAAGGTCCTATGACTTTTAACGATAAAGTTAATATTTTTAAAGATATGAATTTTTAAAGGTTCGAAAAATCTCAAAAAAAAATAATGTCTAAGTAATATTTTTTTTTAAATTCTCTATACAATTGTTAATAATATTGTAAAAAGAGATTTTAAAAAATTTCATTGTTTATACCTTTTTTTAATTGTTAATAAGTATGCGTCGCTTACCTTTAAGTCTCTGTCTCTGTATGGTTTTTTAAGTATCGCTGTCTCTCTCTGACTCATTGGTTTATAGTTAAAAATATTTATTAATATTTAACAAATCATTTATTAGAGACCACTTTTTAGTCCTTAATAAATATTTCTTAGTACTTAAAGTGATTTGTTTGTATTTAATAAATCTGATATTCATTTATTAAATATTAATAAATCTTTTTAAATACTAAGAAATATTCATTAAGGACTAAAAAGTGGTCTCTAATAAATGATTTGTTAAATATTAATAAATATTTTTAAATATAAACCAATGAGTCAGAGAGAGACAGCGATACTTAAAAAACCATGAGTCAGACAGAGACAGTGATACTTAAAGGTAAGCGACGCATACTTATTAACAATTAAAAAAAGGTATAAACAATGAACTTTTTTAAAATCTCTTTTTACAATATTATTAACAATTGTATAGAGAATTTAAAAAAAAATATTACTTAGACATTATGTTTTTTTTTAATATATTTTTCATGGGTTGAAAGTACTCAAATTTGAGATTTTTCGAACCTTTAAAAATTAATATCTTTAAAAATATTAACTTTATCGTTAAAAGTCATAAGACCTTTTTTATTGGTATTTCAATAAAGAATATAAAAAAAATTTGTCCGGTTGAAAAATAACAATGCCTTGCAATTGTTTAAACAATTTCCGTTTAAACAATATGGCACCGGGTTGCGCCATGGCAACATGCATTTATATCATTAGGAGGGCAATTTGAAGAGGATCGCATAAAAAAATTGAGGTGGTATAGTTTTTGGTAAAACTATAACACTTTCATTATCCAGTGAATTACATTTTCTATAAATTGATTTTTATAAAACCAAAAAAACTTGTAAAAAAATCAGTATATTATTATAATTTTTGTGTATAGCTATTTTGTGAGTGAATTTTTATAATTTTTGTTTATAGATGTTCCTTTATTTTTTATTTTTTATTTTTACGATTATAACACTTTTTAAAATTTTTTTTTCTAAAATTCTTTTTAATATGTGTAGGTTTATAGTAGGTTTAGTAATACGCATCTAAAAATTTGTATACAACTTGCGGGGATTTTCTTTTTCGGAACCTACAAAATTTTATATATGTTTTAATAAACGATATATTATTATGGGCACACGGGCTACATGAATTATGAAAAACAATAACAATGTTACAAGTGTAATGTTTAAGATTTCAAAAACTCAGCTTCTAATATATAAATTTAAAAAAAAAATGTGGAATACCAATGAGCTACTATGCTTTTAATATTTCCGTATAAACCAGCGATGTGTCAAATATCCGTATCCGTTTCCTTTTCAGCTGATTTTGAATCTTTTAAGTTTCATTACGTATATGAATTTATTATTAAAGGTAGCAATAACAAAATACTGTAACATCCCATTAAAAAAGTTTTCATAAGGTACTTAAAAATTATATATTTGACAAAAATTTGATATTTCAACCTTTATTGTAGTGAGCTTAGTGGCAGTTCTTGTAGTTTCAAAGTTTTTCAATTCATTACCATTCAAATAAAACAATTCAAAACAATTACTTTTAAAGGAAGTTCAAAAATTATACCAATTAATTGAGTTGATTGTTAATTGAGTTGATTATTAATAGTATGGTTCCGAGCCTCTAGACACTGATAGTCAGTATCCGTCTCCGTATCCGCTAATCTCAATTTTTAACGATCATGTACATTCCTGATTAGAACAAGAAATATAAACTATAACCTGCATATTCAAATATCATTGAATATGAAACCCATATTTATAAAATATATAACGAAGTATTTTATTTATTAACTAAACGACGGAAAATAAAAGGTTCTAAAAGTAAACGATCTAGTATGGAGCGATCTATTTGATCGAATATACTTAAGTGTATGATATAACAAGAAGTTTTTGCATTTTATTTTACTGTATCTGTCTATCCCCGTATGGATGTTCCCCTGGAACTTTCGAACGCTTTGTCCGATATTGTAAAATTTGGCAGACATGGCACACACTGAGGATATTTACTGTATGGCTTGAGAAATAGGATAATTTATTTATTTTTTATTAATTAATTTTTTTTTTCGAGTCAGGTATATAACTAACAGAGGCTACTAGTTATTTTGTGACTAGTTTGAACTAGAGGCACTTAAATTATTATATTAGATTTCTTCAGTCTCTAGTAAGAATAGGAGCTATATATCAAGCCCAAACTTACATACATAAGATAATTATTAGGCTTAAATCCCGTAGATGTTTTGAGTAAAGTTCTTTCTGTAACGGAGTTATTTTTTCAGTGATGAATTGTGAATTGTAGTGATGAATTATTGTATAGAAACCACGCTGTAACAAGAATCAATCCTGTTCGTCATTTACTTTTATATATTAAGAGTTATGTGAAAAGACTAAGAGTTATGTGATTACTTCCATTGAAGCTTCTTCACTTTTTTACACGCACATGGATCTTAAGTTATTATATTTGACATATATATAATTTGCCAGACTATAATAATTTTAGCCTAAAAGATGTAACGGTACGAAATATTGAAGCCACAAAAAAACTTTTGGTATGAGAGAGTATAAAATCACCCAATTAGTCCATTTCCACGTGTCCACCCGTCCGTCATTCTGTCCATCATCAAGATAATAAAAAACGAAGGAGTAGAAATTTTAGTGACATATATGTCATATATCAGAGTTTCAGTTCGTGAGTGAGCAAAATCCGCACCAATAAAAAAAATTGTATGAATAAAAATTTATAACAAAAGACTTTTATTTAAAAAAAAAAACAAAAATATTTTATTAAAAACATTTTTTTGCAAATTCCTTGCATAAGCCGCAATCTGAGCTAAAAATTAGCTAATAAGTGCATATATTTGGCATCACACATTATTATAACAATATATATTTTTAACTGTATGGATTGCCTATCTAGGCTATTTGATGAAAACATTCAAGATAATTCACACATTCATGCTGAATCATATGTCGAGTATCTAAACAATTAACCATATGAGTTGTTATTTTCACTGTTTTTTTATATTTTTAAAAATAAGCAAGTAATGGACATTCAAACTTCCTAAATAATCAAAGATGGAAGACCAACATATGACGTGAACTGTTAGTGTCTCCATAGAAATTACATGTTGATCATCGTTTTCAAGAAAGAGATAGGAAGGAAAATAAATTTGGATAGCTAATAACTTTTTGTTTTTGAATAAATTTTAATTTAATTTTCAAGTTTTGCTATTGCGCCTAGTTTCTTCCTGATGTGTATTATAACCAATTTTGTATCAATCTGGTACCCTATACAATACAATAATGGATATAATTTATAAATATGTTTTAATAAATTACCACTGATGTTTTTATAAGACATACAAATTTTTCCCAACTAGATTCATTGCCTGCTATAGAAACTTGATCTGGTACTACTACAATGTCAATTGAAGACAAGGTACTTTCGAGGTAAATTTTCTTTAAAGTGAAATGGAATAGATCATCTCATATATTTGCGAATTAAAATGCACGTTTGTTCAAATGATGCGATCCCTATTTTAAAACTATTGCACCGTTAGTTACAGAGTTCACATATGTCGGTAGGTATACCGATATGCGATATTATACGATCGACGGTATACCGTATAATTTAACGAGGAATATTCATTGCTGCTTTTATACGGTTGAATTCATTAATCTCTCTCTTAGTCAATGTTTGGAACAATATTAAAGGATTGTGTGTTAACAACCATATGATCCTTTTTTTGAGAGTACTAACTAAATATTGATCAAATTTTTTTTTCTTTTTTTTGTGTGTATATAATCTACAGGACACATCATAGGGCTTATACTTCAAGCTACCCTAACAGGAATTAACACGTCATACAGAACATAAAATATACAGCCTATCAAGGCCTCAAAAGAAGTGTAACTTTTTAAAACACTATTAAAAATGAAAATCATTTGATGAAATTATTTTAGCAAAAATTTCTATACATTTATACTCGAAATCACAATTCATTCACATAAAAAATGTAACAGACATTTAAAAGTGGAAGAAACAACTCCGTTTACATGAAACCTTTTACAATATGAATTGAAACCTGCATGAAAAAGAATTTACGTTTGTGTTTCTAGCCATCCCAAAAGAAAGTACAATACAGTTAGAGTATATCACTTGTAGTCTTAATTTGTAACACTAGTACATATCGACCGCAAAACTTTGGTATAGGTGTTATATCCTAATTAGTTCATTTCCGTTTGTCTGACCGTTTTTACATTCATTAGACAGTCCGTCATAAGATGAAATTAATTACCTTTCTTTGTAAAAAATAAATTCACCATTAAGTAATTACATAATTGACGTTTCATTTGGCCTTGTCGTAGTCAGTATAATTATTTTAAAACAATTAATGGTCATCATGTAATCATTAGTACTTTAAATGTTAATGTTTCAACAATTAAATTAATTTAATGGTTTTCTATGACTGGAAACAGTGTAAGCGCAAAGATTCCATGTTTTGAAATTATTTGGATTTTCAGTTATGGGTATCAATAAGATAGCTGAAAAATCTCCTGAAAAATATTTTTGAACCAACACTTTTATATTTATGTGTATTTTTTATGTGTATGTTAACAATATATGTTAATAATATAGATAAAAGACAAAATGTTGGGTGATTGTTCTCATAGTTTAAAATAGGATATTATAAGAATTTTGTTTTTTCACATCTTATTGACACCCATTATTTATTGATTATGGTTTCGATGGAAACCATATTAAATGATAATTGGATTTGTAACATACTGCAAGTCAGAGTTTGTAAAATATTCATACGTTTTCCGGGCAATTTTTTAAAACATATATCATTTTATCGTCGCAACGAGCCTGTTAGCAAATTTTCAGCTTGATTGATCACGAGAAAAGGGTTTAAATCGGAAATAAATTTTTTCGACAGACAAACAGACACACAGACACTACGAGAAAAAAGAAAGGAAGTAAAAGGAGATTATTTTTGTCGATTTAGAACTTTTTGCTTAGTGTAAATATAAAGTATCGTAAAGCCCATGTAAAACGTGTTAGTCTTATAAATTAAATTTTTTTCGGGGTTTGAGGCAGTAAGAAAAGATTGAATGCGTTTTGTTAGTTTAATAATAATTATATCACTCACATTGCAATTACAATTACAAGTTCAACGCGTAAAAACAATTGTTTTTTTGAGTTTGAATGAAATAGTGACTGAAATGAGATTGAATAGTTACTGGCCTATTATGTTACTAATATAAATGAATAAATAGTGGAGATGTTTACCATTTACGAATTTAACAGAAAATCTCGAAACAAATGATATTAGTTTATTTTGATACACCAACAGTTTTTCTGTTTTAATTCTTTGCCATGTATTATGGTCGGTATGTATAGTTGACGTATTTGTTACGACTATGAGAACTTTGACTATATATACCATAGAACATAGCAAACACAGGACATGATATAGAGAACCAACGTGAAGGTAAACTTTGTGTGCTTTTTTAAGCATATTTGTATAAAAACATTAATACCATCCATATCATTTACATAATTTAATTTAAAGCTTTTTATTTGTGTTTTTAATGCAGATATTTAATGTAAAATACAATGGGAAAAAAGTGTAGTTTTTCACTTTTTTATTTCAAGGTGACTTAAAACTTTGTGGTTTTAATTTTTTTACTTCTTAAACATTTTAAGAGTTTTTATTTCTAAATTCTATAAATACGAAATTTAACAAGTTAGAATTAAGCGCTCTTTTGCTCCAATTACGGACTAAACTCTGATAATAAGCATGAGAGTTTGTCTGTTAAAAATTCATCGATAATTTTTTCAGAAATACATATTCACACTTAGTTTCCTCAAAAACCTGCAACGAAAAAAATTTATAAAACATTTGTTCGCAGTATACTAAACTTTCTTGAATGATATAAAACTGCAAAATTGTATAACCAAAATTGGGATATCAAATTGTTTTTTGACATATAGTCAGCCTGATTCATTAATCTGATAGGCCACTTTGAACTTAAATGATTTTTATACAGATATATCAAATTCATCGTAGTATTTTCCGTTTGGTATAAGTAAAACGACAGTATTCATTTAAAAGAGTGCGAAATGTCTACACAGGAAAAAATGACTAATGAATTTTCCCCACTCGCAATCTGGTATACTCGTCAAATATTTTCGTGATTTAGCCAAATATTATTATTTATAGGATGCAAACAATTAATTAATAATTATATTATTTTCTTATCAAAGATTATTTTGTTCTATTTGTTGACTTAAAGCATAAAAGTAATGTTTATAACCAAATTTTCAATTAGAATATTAAGGACCTGACAGTCTGATGCTTCAGATTATTTTATTGAAGGAAGTAAAAAGTACCCTAAGCCCTACAATTTAAATTATTTTCCTGAAGTTTTTATTACGAGTATAATATATGATACTAGTTAAAGTTCTAAACTCTTAACAAAAATTAAGCTATCAAACGGGATTTTAGAAATTTTTATTACATAATGAATACAAATGTTATTCAGTTTGTCTCCATCCTGTAAACTTTGCAAAATCGCGCTTAGCAGGTTAACGAATCATCTTAAAATAATGTAAATAGTGTAAATTGCTAACTATTTAAAATAATGTAAATTGTGAGGCTTTTGCTGCTTTTTACTTCCTTCAATAAAATAATCTGACTGTCAGGTCCTTAATATTCTAATTAAGAATTGAAAATTTGGTTGTAAACATAACTTTTATGCATAAAGTCAACAAATAGAACAAAATAATCTTTGATTAGAAAAAATTTTAGGAAGATAAGTTAAATAAAAGTCATACTCATTTATTTTTTTTTTTTATATAACTCTGTATTTTTTATTGCAAATTATGATTATAAAGATAAGAAGATATACATTTGCGTCTGAAAAATAATTGTAAATTACATTGATGTTAAGATTTTTTTTACGTTTTTAATGCCGTTACTAAGCATTTCTTTTTTCTTTTTTTTTTTCAAAATGAAAATAAAAAATTTGTATCGAATTTATTTAAAATTGAAATCTTAGAGGATTTCTGGAAAAATCTTACTAATTTGATACATAATTATATAAAAAACTAATACTTTTTTTTCTCGAAACTTCCAATGGTCAGTATATATATATATATATATATATATATATATATATATATATATATATATATATATATATATATATATATATATATATATATATATATATATATATATATATATATATATATATATATATCTGATGATACTGTTGATAACAAGTGTAAATAAAAAGTAACAATAGTCAAGCGTTCATCACTGGATTTGAATTTTTTTAACAATTTTGAAAACATTTTTTTTAACAGATTTAATTTTTTGATACAAAAGTGTGGAAAATTTTTCAGTCAAAAATTTAATTAATATACCGAATCGGTAAGCTAATTGAATTAATTTTCCTATTTAAATAATTTGTATGTATTGTTCCAAGTGTAATATCTGATTCTTCTTTTTAGTGCTTGAAGTCACAGGATTTGTTAGAGTTTATTCAACTGAGCCAATAATATTCTCAACAAAGTGCTTAATAGAATTTGTATATTTACTAAAAAATATAGCATTTCATTTCAATTATTGAAGTGGACTTTTATTTAATCTATAATCGCCCTAAAAGTATTAACTTTCTTTTGATTACTATTAACGTCGTTCAGTTGTATTGGCCTGTAAAAACAATAATTGTCTTGAAAGTGTTTACAAACTGTATGATATACTTCGATCTGTTTCATGAATTTCGACAATTCCATTACTCAACGAAAGTAGTTATCCAATTATCGGTTACCTTGATATTCGCCGAATTAGTATGAACCTTTTCTAGAAGTATATCATTTTGGTTTAAAGTTTTAATAATCTCCTTCTGAAGATATTTAATTCTTAAGTAGCAAAAGAGTTACATTATACACATCATTCGTTCATGTATATCATCCTACTTGCAGTTTTGAGACAGAATTCTTCTTGACGACAAACAATTCATAAACTGGTAAAACACGTGAACTTTCGAACGTTATATTGACTGGCGATCGAAAACAACATTCATTAGTAATGACAAGTATCCTGAAATGGGTCAATATGAAGAAAAAAAATTAAGTCTTACTATCCCTGAATAATCAACCCCTCTCAAAATAATCAAAATAACCATCCCAAGTATCAAAAAAGTCAAAATTACCATCCAAAATAAAAAACTGAGTATATATACTAACGTTGGTTCATAGTTATCACTATCATAACAAATAAATATTTTTTAACTTCCCGCTAAGAAAATAGAATATTTCAAAAATCGGGAAGTTATTGGTTATATCCCGTTTTGAAAAAATCGAGTTTTTATCAGATCTCGACCTTTTGAGGTTATAAGAAGCTTCCCTGACTAACCGTGCGAGGTTGTCACTATGTCTATATATATATATATATATATACATATATATATATGTGTGTGTGTGTGTGTGTGTGTTTTACAGATTCCAGACATTGCCTGGATATGTGTAGACTCGACGCAGCGCCATCTTAAACTCAACGCTAACGCCCATACTCACTAAACTCTAAACCCCTTTTCTTCTGTCCTCTTATCCCTTACGGAAATTACTTCGTAGGGGGAGGATATAACTGTTGGTTTTCCTTCTGGTGGCGAAGGTGTTATCTTCCTTCCTTCTATCATGTGTTATTTGATCTTGCTCTTTCGATGGAACGCAAGTCTGTGAGGACTTCTTTTACAAACGTGTTGATAGCGTTCCAGGCAGTCTCTGATGATACCATCGCTTCAACTAGTGAATCTGGTTGTATTCTCTGGTTCAGGATCCTTTCCAAGTCTTCACGCTGAGGATCGAAACGACGACATGCAAAGAAGACGTGCTCCGCATCTTCTCAGCAGAAACTCCTGGACAAGCCGGGCATTCCGGAGAATGATCGTGCTTAAAGCGGTGTAGATACTTTCGAAAACACCCGTGTCCAGACAAAATCTGTGTTAGATTATAATTAAGCTCACCGTAATTCCGGTTAAGCCATCGGTCTATGCTGTTCTGCCGTTCTTCCATTCTATACTTTTCAAGGCTCAGTGCAGTTTGCCTTCTTCGTTGTTAGAGGGCCCGTCTCTCCTCTGTTAGACCTCTGAGAGGTATCATTCCGGAAATGACGCACACTGCTTCCTCTGATATATCGGGCCAAATAGATATGCCATATGTGAGCACTTATGTGACTACAGATGATAGGAGTAACGTCTACTCTGCGTTGGGCCTTCAACATTGGACATCAATCTTGCTAGACTATCCCTCACCACTGACGCCCTGGCTTCGACGTGTTCCACCTGCTGTTTGAAGTTGAGTCTAGCATCAAGCATCACTCTCAAATAGTGTATAAATGATTGTGATTCTATTTCGTGATCTCCAACGTGTAATTTGATGGTTTCAATTTTCTTTCTACTGGTGATCAGCACTGCTTCGGTTTTATGTTTAGCCAGTTGCAAGTTCACCGTATTCATCCACATGATAATTCTTCCAATCGTGATGTCGAAAGCCAGGTTTATCTGTTCGAGATGTTTCGCGACGATCACTACTGCTACATTATCAGCATATGCAACAAGTTTAACTTCTGATGGCAATGCTATTCTCAAGAGGCCATCGTACATGATGTTCCACGGTGAAGAATCTAAGACTGAACCTTGAGGTACACCTCCGGTGATTTCGTACTGCTCTGGGCCGTTTTTCGTATTGTATTTAAGGACCCTGAAGTAATTTCACCTTGGGTGATAGTTGGAATGTTTTCTGAGGCTGTTCTAGTGACTTTACGCTTTCGAGGAAACAGCGTGGACACAATCTTCTGAAGGAGCTGCGAGCACGTAGGTTACGGCATTGGCTGGCTTGTCAAGTGGGTCATAACCACCTTGTACGGTCTGCCCCATGGGTCCTTCTCTACTTCCTCGACGAGTTCCCTCCAACAGCGTCTTTTGCTATCTTTGATGGCTTTACAAAGTTAGATCGACGAAAACTGCGCTGAGATATTCTTCGTTTTCTAAGACACTACGTACGAAGAGCGCTAATATGGTCGTTCCGCCAGTGCACCGATGGTCTCCGATTTATACTACGTTTCCGAGGCATACATATGTCGCAAGCTTGGGTTACTCGCTTTATTAGCTCTTTTGTCTTGTCTTCAGCACTCCCTGTGATAGTCGGGTCGCTATCTAAGGCTACTACCAGAGCAAGAACTTGAAAATCGGTTAATTAGTTCGAAAGATATCGTTAGCGAAATATTCGAGAACAAGTGTTTTTTTAACATCAAAGCTCAAAAACATTGTTATATGTTAAATTTTTAGTGCTTAGGTATGAAAATAGCGGAAAGTTGCATGGATGGCCTTTACGGTCAACCGTTTTCCCAATTTTTTCCACAATAAATGAGGTGATCCAAATATTGCTTATTTAAAAAGGCGATTACCATAGTTTTAAATTTTCCATTTCAAGGTACCCCAATTAATTTTGAAATATACATTCTTCTTTTTTAACTAAGACTCAAAAGTAAAAGCAAACATAGTAAAGAATATTATATGTACATAAAACTAGCTGATATCCAGTTTTAAGCTGCCGTAGCAGTACAATAATGTAAAATGTAAAAAATATTAAGATTTATTGTTTATTTCGTTTTTGTTGCATTTTATTCAAATCTTTACAAGATATAAATTGGAGAGAAGGAAACTTTAATCTCTAGAAAAAAGATGTATCGGCTCTGGTTTTGCTTCAGCCTTCGGCATAACCAACCCCACTTTAAGCGTTGTTTTTACAGATTTATGGTCTGGCCTTGGCCTGTATTCAGTGATTGCTTCTCTCGCAAGACAAGTTAAGAAGCCTGCTAGTCTTTAAGCCCAAGTACCTCGCTTCGCTCGCAAGATGATACGTTTTTGACAACCACTGTTTATTCAGATATTGCTTATACAAAAATATTAAAATCGCAATTAAAAAATGCGTTAGAGGGGGGGGGGGGGAAGAAGGTGCAAAAACCTTTACTGCATATTCACATACCTACCAAAAAGACAAAAAATTTCGATAAACCTTTACTGCCTATTCACATACCTACCAGAAAGGCAAAAAATTTCGATAAAATCTGTCTAGCCATTTCTCATCGTAACACGATAATTTTAATATATTATGTATTACAAACATATTCAAGTATTTTCTTTTTTTCATCTGCAAGTAAAAAGTTACTTCAGGTAAATGGTTATTTCAGGTTTATGTTATTTCAAGCTAATTCCACGCCAGCAAATGCGCAAGTAACACCTTGTAATCAATATATTTTATAAAATATTATTAAGAAAATATATTTTATAAAAGATTAAGATGAAAACTGTCAGTAAAACTAAACATGTTACTATTTATATTCCCAGAGTTTGTTCTTAACTAGTTCATTACAGTTATCATAAAAGTTTTCAGATTTCGTATATAATTCTAGTTTTTCAATTTCAATGGATGCTTCTTCAATAAAATTTGTACATTGATTTCCTTTATTTATAAAATTATTAATAAATAGTGAAGATTATTTTATATTAGATTTATAGATGAAATAATTAAAACGTGCATTCCTCTAATGCTTTGAGGATAATAAATTGTATGAAATATAATCATTAATTTAAGGATGATTCCAAAGTAGATACAGCTCGAAATTTATATATTTAAAAAAATTGATGAAAATTTGAATGTTCGCGACTTCATACAATTTGAGTGCTTAAATCCTTTCAATAAAATGAAAGTTCTTTGAGTTACTGAGTTTTCTTAGACCCAAACGAATTTTCTATGTTCTATATCATTAGAAAAGGAGATATTTATCTTTGAGTAAAAAAAATTTCTTAAATTTGGTAGGTCAACAACTACTGGGCATCCAATAAGAGAGAAAATACTAAAGTGAGTGAAAAACGGCAATGTTTGTATTGGGTAACGTTATTGTTACCCCATATATTATTTTTATGGAGTAACGTGGTATCATAACATTTGGAGAAATAAATTCCCCATAGGAAATGTATTGAAGCAAATTGCGTTTGAATATAGCTTGAGAAAGACAAAAGATAGATGTAATCCATTGATGCCTCTTGAGAATTATAAAACGATTATTTATTGTTTCTCACGTCATTAAATTATTATCAACAGTTAAAGGTGCGGAGCAGCAAAAGTGTTCACTAGTATATTTTAAATACGATTTATTTCTTTGAGATTAATTCCGACCCAAAACCTCTCAGTGCAGAAACATATCGATGCTAAAACCACTCATAACAAAAACAATTCGTAGCAAATACAACTTGGTGTTTGAACGCTGAAAAATCAGCTGGATAGTTTAATCACCAATCGAACGCTGAGGTCAAATAACCTACACACCCGTTCTTACTGAACCCTATGTATCGTTTGGATAGTTAAGCCACAGGCTGAACGCAAGTTCCAAAAAAACAAGCATTCTCGTACTTATATGGCTAGAAATATTACTTGAGAAGTTTAATCATAGGTAGAATGAAGAGCTGAAAAATACGCAGGGCCGTACTAACCCGACCTCATATTTCACTTTGGTAGTTTGATCACCGGTTCGACATAAGAGCCAAAATACCTACAAACCTGTACTAACTTGCTCAAATATTAGTTGCGTAGTTTAATCACATTTTGAGCATAAGGACCAAAAATACGCAGATCAATACTAACTCGACTCCAAAAAAAAAATGTAAGTAGTTCAACTATTAGCAAGAATTAATAATTGATTAAACAACACAATTAATAAACACAAAAATGGCTTATTAATTATATGTATTAATTATATGTTAATAATTATTGTTATTAATTATATGTTAATTATATTATTAATTATATTAATTATATGGCTTTTTAATTATATATTATTAACATTGCATTCAATGTAGCAACAATAATGTTTTAACCTTTTCTGTTATTTCTTTGTGGAGCTGGTTTTGTTCCGACTGGTTTTGGTTTTAGTGATTTTTGCTCCAAGTGGTTTTACCTGCACGATTTTAGCCGAGTTATTTTTGTCGGTGTGATTATAAACTGTGCTATTGTTGATTAAAAACCGTGTTCTCCATATTTTCTTTACAGTAATCAATAGTTTATTTAACATACATTGGAAATCATTTTTCATGGAACTATTTCCGTCATCGGCGCCGGCAGCGAATATTTCTAATCAATAATGCCGTCACCTACAAAATAAATAATTGAATATACTAGCCGGCGCCGGTCATTTTATTAATTGTCGGCAACATACGTTGATTTTTATCAATGTTGCGATGGCGCTAGTTGAAATATGGTTACAATACAGGCATGCTCTCTTATGGTTCATTGTTTGTTTTCTAAGCTTTAATAATTTGAATAGTTTTTGATATAATATTTGATGATTAAAACTCAGAAAATATGAATCAGTGTGAAAATTAAAATTTACCCTGGAAATTTGAAATAGGAGAAAAATTCAACAGTAATGTAAAAATTTATTAAAAAATTAGAAATATATAAGAAATAAATTTTCGAAGAACATTAGATAATGTATGAGTGTAATTCGGAAACCTCAAAAAAGGAATCCATTGACAGTTATTAACTCAAATGAAAATTTAATTTATTATTCAAATTTGGATAAGGAAAATCTAAAGTAAAACATACGTTTACCCATCTGTGGTTAAATATGAAATGTTTATCTCTGGAGAAAAAATTTGAAATAGATTTTTAAATAGTATGTATTTGTGCAATAACTATAATGAATACAATATAATAATTTATTATTTCATTTTAAATTAATCATACCTCAATCCAGTTTTGTATTAAAATAGAGGGAAGTATTAAAATAGAGGGAATGCTCGAGTTTAGAAACGACCTCTAAAGAGTCATACTGTTTTAAATGCTGGCTGGTAATATGATATGCAAAGTGTTATAGCACTTTTTTTAGTCTTTCAGAACGTGAATATATTACAGATATGAAATATAAACTTCATATTGGGATCATATTGGGACAAAACGTTACTATTCAAGAAAGAGTACGTTAGAGTAATAAATATAGAAAACAATAGAAATTATTCTGGAGTAATTAACTTTTTTAAAACTTTTATAGCATGAACTCTCTTCATATTATCATTATGAATTTTAAACAGAATCATCGAATATGAATATTGAAACTATGTTTTTTATAAATCACTAGTTTGTTAACTAATTATCAAAATGTTAAATTTTTTTCCAATTTTTAATGTAATGCAAAGGAATGATTTTTTTATCGTTTTTTTATCGAGTACTTATCGTTGATTATATACAGTAAGAAAAAAAAAATATTGGATCAAAATCACGACCGTTGTAATTCTGCAACAATTAACGCTATCATACATTTCTGATAACAATCAACTGCCGGTTACTTATCAAATTAACTGCGCCGTGGATGATATTTGGATATTAGATTTGTCGAAGCCGGCATTATAAATTGAAAATATGAGTTCTTGGCGTCGAAGTCAGTTCCAATTTTCGATAACTGAAAACTCAGTATAAAAATCAATTTTTCTTCAAATTCAAGTTTTGATATGGGTATGAGTATCAGTGAATTTTTGTAAATTAAGAATCAGTCAGGTACCCCGCATTTTATAACCTAGACGCGCGGCAGTTGAGATATTTCGCGTAGCTCTTGTCCAACCCCTTAGTAACAATGATTTACAATTTTGACGAATTTTACATTAAAAAAAACAAATAAATAAGTATAAATAAAATCAAAGATACTACAAAAATACTTTTGAATATTTCTTCGATTTAATAATAATTTATACTATAACATTTATGTTTTCAACTATTTTTACTTTGAAAGAATTCTATGTCTATTTCTCAATCATTTGTTTAAATTAACATTTACTTGAGTGCCACAAAAAAAGTAATAATTATTCTGAGCAGAAGTTTTCTAATTGTATTTTTTAATTAAATGCTTGTTTCTTATTGGGTTATTCCGGATATATAATTGTATGTTCTTCAAAACCATATATTTATAAATAATTTAGTTTGAAACATAAAGAATAAAAAAGTTTATGATAGATCTCAAATGGACCGCTAAATTTATAATTTAAAAAATCTATCCTGTACAAAAATTTATGATGATACATATTACATACCTAACCTGAAAGATGTCCTGAATTTATGCCCTGCTTAGAGTTTCTTACTTTTGACTGTATTATAAAAACATAATTTGTATAATTATATTTTCATAATTGTGAACCATAGAAAGAATGTTTTAATTCCAGGTCACAATAATCAGAAATTTCATGAAACATCGATACACGTTATATAGCATAAAACAAATGAAAAATAAACATACAATTAGACCAGATGCGTTGTGTTATAGAAAAATAAGGCATAGAAAAAAAGCATAATTAGGCGAGTAAAGATACGTTCAAAATTTACGAAAACCGAAAAGTAATTCATTTAGCTATTTTTTAACTAATTAATTTTTTTTTACTCAACTTCCTTTAAGAAAAAGAAGTTACAAGTTATTTCTTAAAATTATATAAACATATCCTTTATGTGGATGTTCAAAAATCCTGATTGAACAAAGGTGCATATATGATAATTAAGACGTTACTTTCTTTCATATCCATTCTTCTTTGGAAATTCCATTTCAGTGAAATATCCAAATAAAAAAAATTTTTATAAATGGTAAAAATAAATGGGTTATCTGAAATATACCAAACGCAATTTAATTTCCCAAATTTAACATTATTCACAAATTTTGGCATATTCGAATTATTCCTAAAGTGTTGCAATAAGGTGTAATTTGTAAGTAAAGTAAAGCTTAGGAAATAAAATTTGGTATGGAATACTTCAAATTTTTGTAGCTTCTCGAGTAGAATTTAAACTCCCTGTTCAGTCATTAGCTTGTAAATTGCGGTTGTTACACACCGGTTGTAACTCGCCATTACCTCAATATTTAATGCCATTTTAGCTATTTGTTGGAGATAATTTTTGGGCTAAAATTTGACTAAAATATATTAGATAATCATTAGCTTAAAATTTAATTCAATCATGATTTAAAAAAAGAACCTTTCTTTCAATAAAAATATTGAAAATGGTTTTGATTATATTCACGTTTCCTAGGTTGCGATGATAAATTTTATATTTTTAAGTTGATTAAGTTGAGATAGATATTTAACCATTATAAAAATTTTATTTTTCTTTCAATAACAAAATATACAATAATATTAGAATAATAATGTTGATACTACTTGTTTCAAATAATTATTTGAATGTACCTTCTACCCTTCTACCAATTTTATGTTTTTTTTTTTTTGTCTTTTTTATTTTTTGTTTTTATTTTTATTTTTTTATTTTTGTTTTGTTGTCGCTTAAGTTTATGTTATTATATTCTATGCTAGAATTAAAAATTTTTTTTTGTTTATTGCAGAAAAATTTTGTAAAAAAAACTGCTTGTATTTAACAATTAGCTTATTTTGTGCCACCGCCAAAATCGATGTGAGTTTTCACTGGTTCATGGAGAAAAGTAATCTGTCTGTTATCCTCAATCAGCGTGAGCAAACACCAGAGCATATAATTGGAAATGGTACGATCTGTAATTGGATGAATACTATGATCGGTATTTCGGGCAAACTATCTTTCGAGACTACTAAGAATACCTGATTAAGAAAAGGCGTACTAATGTACGGTGTCGACTGTGTGGCTTTATCAATAAGACTTCACTACACGAACTAAATCTTCGTACATCCCATTCAATAGCCTGGCAACGGCGACACAAAGCTGTTCAATACCTTCTTGCTCGCGAAGCATGTTTTCCCCAAGGTACTGTCTTAAACATTAATAGGCGGGTTCCCAGAGTATGCAGTACGCTTGGTCCTGATCTGGTGGAGTCCCGAACGCCTCAGAAGTTTATCGGCAACAGAAGCTTGGAAAATATTACTTCCTGCTGAGCTTACACCAAAATATTATAGGGCCTCCTTGGATCCATTTGTCGTTGGTTCACTTGGAGTCTGGCTACCACAGAACTTTATTGCTGCGATGTCCTAGGAAATAGCTAAAAAATACATGTGGACAATGGTTAAGTTGATTTCATCGGATACTATCCGTTGTCAGAAGGCATTAAAATTGAACATCTAACTTTACTTTTACAATGAAGGCGCGGTTTGATACGAACGCGATGCGTTTCTACTTGACTCCATCTCCAAGGAATCAATATTTTCGCGACTCAAATACCAAGCTGGGAAAAGTTAATATTATTATTTTACGGTCAGATCTTGACTGCGTACTGTTTTCTGCAACTTTCGATCGTTGTTTTCGCATGAAATAAACACCACTTGCCTTGGCTGACTACCACAACGTTCTTTTATATAAAAGGGTTACCGCGATTAGTAGGTTAACTGGAGGTTTCAGACTTTAGTAGAGAAAATAGCCAAGTAATATGCCGTTGTTATCCCCGACTTTGTCAGCTGCTGGGAGATGCTCTCACACAAAACATATGAGGGGTGCTATGATGGAACACAGAGCGCATTGACGTTGATACATGAGTTTTACGCAAATACAAGTACAACAACCACTCGCATAAGAAACCCATCTAATTCTCATTCGTTCGGGCGTAACGCACGGCTTCCCACTTAGTATTAACATTTTTTACTTGGCAATTGAACCACTAATAATGGTGTCGCATGGATTAAGGCTGCTCAAACTTAATGATAATCAAGTCTCAATTCTCGCGTTTGCTAATGGGATCGTTATGCTTGGTAATAATGCTGAGTCTTTGAGAACTCTACAGGATACAGTAGGAAAAACCTCTGAATAGATGGGTTTAAACAGTTTCAACCACTGAAATCGCGACAATCAAAGATAATACTGAATTTACAAAAACATGGATTGTAGATAAGTAACAAAATTAGATATTGTAGTTATTTTTTGTTTTATTTCTTTAATTAAAACTTGAATTATTAAATAATTAACATGGTTAAATTTGTTGGAAAATGGTTAACATATATTTCAATTGTTTTTTAAAATCAGATTTTTGAAACCATTTCTAAGCTCATTAACAACTTTTTTTACAACATCAACTAAAATCACAATATATAATTTGACTCGACTAAAAACGGCTTTCAAGATAATTGTGTGCTTATGTAAGTTGACGGTCGAGCATTGTGATTTAATAATAAGATATTATTTGCACTCACTAACGAATTGTATACAAATGATAACGAATTTAATTTATAAAAAAATAATGGCATGGATAGCGGATCTCTATGCTCTTAAATACATAATACTTATTTTATTTTTAAAAACATGTGTAAATATTTACAATTTTTATTACACTACAGAACAATAACAACTGAGGTTTTAAACGTTATTATATCATGCGTCATGTATGCCAAATATAAAAACATATTTAAGTTACAAAAAACTTTTTGATCTAGATGTACATTACACTACAAAGTCCCATTGCTGAATTATTCAAATTGCAAATACTACACAGACCCCGTTACTCAAGGGGTCACGCCAATGTACACCAGAAACAACCAAAAACTAAAAGCTTTTATTAAAATTATATGGTATGAGCGTTTCATATTGTAAATGTATACTCCACCTACAAATAAAAAATTCATGCACATAACCAGAAATATTCTTGATTTCAAATCTTTCTATTCGAGTTATTGAAATGGAATTTGAAAGTTTATTCATCATATTTCTTTGTCTTCCTACCCTGCCATAATTTTCAGATTTCTGGATCATTATTTTCCATTCGTAAAAACGAAATAAAAAAGCCAACATTTCGAAAAATTCGAAAAACATGCATAAGGGTATAAGTATCAGCGGTAAAATATGAAGCATATGGGAAATAAGTATTAAATTAAAAATATTATTGTCAGTTTGCTTGTCATCTCAACTCATAATCCGGTAGTCCACATTTATTGCACATATTGTCAAATATCATAAAAAAGTTTATTTTTCAAGGGTATTTAAATGGCTATAATATATAAAGGAATGAAAAAAAAAATGAACATTTCCATTTAGTTTTATGTCAGGCATATTACCTTCTCATCTTCGTTTTTTACCTTTTCCATATATTGTTGAATTAAATAATAAATTTGAATTTTCGAGGATTTTTAATAAAATTAAAAAACTCAGGGAGTCAAAATAACTGAAAATTTTTATCGAAATTATGAAAGCTGATGGAAACGAGCTTTCCATCTACTTAAATATAAGTTTTGTATTTACACTTCTTTATCCAGATTATTTGCATTTTTAAGATTTGTAAGAAATTTTAATTTTTTCAAAAGTTTTAAAGGCTTTTATCTCAAGGACTCAAAATAGCACCTTTTTTTGCCGAATTATGAAAGTTGAAAAGTCAAGCAAACAGAATTAAAAAACAAGTCATAAAGAAATAAACGGAATTTTGAAGCCTTCTTAAAAAGCGTTCTTTCAAAAATATTTAAAGAGTTCTGCATTGATACTTTGATTTTTAATTTCAAATTTGCATCGCTTATGCTTCATTTTTCCACAAAAGGGGGTGTTTTACGAATTTGTTGAAATTTTCGACTTTTCATATTTTCGAATGGAAGATAATGATACAGAATTCTGAAAATTACGACAGGATAAGAAGACATTAAGAGAAGTATAATAAAATAACTAGATTCAGCAATTGAATTCCAAGTTATTGCTGAAGGAAAACTTCGAAATCGTGGCAAATCATGATATTTCTTAAACCTTCCATTTGATAACGAATCAACCCAAAACTTTTAAAAGCTTTCCGAAAAAAATATTTTTAAGAAAGCTTTCAAACTCCGTCTTCTCCATTTATATAACTTAGAAAAATTTTAAATAAAGAATATTTGTGGTTATGCAATTTTTTTTTTTTTTCATTTGTAGGAGCCACCCGGCAACTAAGTAACGAACTATAAAAAGAATTTTATTTTCTTTGTTTTAACTAAAATTCCAACATCGGTGCCTATTGTCGTCTAAATCGGAGTTGTCAGCCCAAATTATCAATATTATTAGAAATACGATTATCCTACTCCTGACATTCTACATGTGTCTTCTTATCTTGAAGTAGCAATTCTATCGCGCGTGAACGGACAACATGTTTTTTTATATGAAGATCGACACATGGCTGCTGGAAACTGGGGCGTTATGATACTTATTGCACTCGTTAAAGCAAAAGAAAATTTTAGAGGTGTCGAGCTTCTACTGATGTGACGCGATGTGAGATTTTATTGAGTCATCAAATAAAATGAAACAAGTTCGAGTTGTTATAGAGTAAAAAAAACTGAATATTTCAATTTCGTATGATTTTTTAGCAAATTTTTTATTGATGTGATAAGTATGTCTTGTTATTATGAATAGCAACATCTGTGTATGCCACCACTGGTTAAAGACCATTTAAATAAAATTGAATGTTGCTGAAATGATGAGTAAGTAAACGACGATAATTTATTGTATAAACAAATTTTGCTAAAAATATTAATTATAAATCAAAATATTTTTATTTCAAATGGTTATTACTGATGCAGTCTTATAATGTAAGCTGTTATTTATATTTAATTGTAATTGCTGTAAATTGATAAATATATAGAGCATTTAGTTGAAAAACTAAACTTATGACTAATGCTATTTCTCCATTCAATTATCTCAATGGTTCAATTCATTATGGTCCTACGTTAAAGTTAACATCGAATTGACAAATATTGTAAAAAAATGTTTTTAAGTAGGTTTATTTACTTTTGTAACAAGCAAATGGTAGGAAATTTGGCACACACAATGTTTGGTAATTTTTTTAGTTTTAGTAACTAGCATAAGTTACTACCAAAAAACTAGAATAAGTTTTAGTAACTACCAAATTTTAAAAAAATTTTAAATGGTGAGGTAGAATGGTTAGTATGTTGATTAGACATGGAATGACCCTATTTTGAGATAAACGTGGCTCACCCCTAAAATTTTCACCGTAATAAAGGAAAAATCAACAATGAGAAACTATTACTATTTTAAAAATTTGTATCGTTACTTTTATAAGGTCGCTGGTCTATGAAAGCCAAATCTAACAACTATTTAACGTTTGGGTGCTTAGTTTCCGAGTATTCGCAAGTCCGTTTAATTTTTTTACGGTCATTTAATCCTTTTAAAACAAGATAAAATTTTTGTAGCTAAATTTGAAAAATCTCCATAAAGGTAAGATTCTCATGCTTAAACAAAAAAATAAAATTTATATAACTTATTGAATTATTAGCACGGATACCAACATTTGGGTTCAGCTTCAAGTATTATCTTGTAAAGTAGGTATCCAATCGTAATAATAAATGTAGTTTTTACCCGACTTCAATAAATCCGAACGGAGGATTGAAATTATAACTTTTTGATAAATCATTCTCATATTTTATAAAAAAAAAAGATAAGAGAACGAATGTATTTGTGGCATTAAACAAGTACATTCGTTCTCTTATCTAATATTTTACTATCTCTCAATTATTTGTAGTTACCCAAAATTCTTAAACCTATTAATACTTACGAAAGAAATAAATTATTCTAAAAGAAGCGTATTTTTACACAAAATATTGCTAAAGTACAACAATAAAAACAAGAATTTGCTTCTTTAAGAATAATTTATTTCCATAATATTGGATTCAATCAAATACGATTGACAGATTTCATAATTTTTAATATGCCTATGGACAAAATGTCCTCAGAATCATTTTCCACATGACAGAAAAGGAAATAATATTAAAATACACATAACATTATGTATGTATCCATTCAGTATGAGGGTAATTTGTTGTTCGCAAAAGTTGTACGTGGATGCTTAGTAATTATTATATCCGATAGTGTTGTGCCGTTTTAAAGAATTTTCACTGTTTATTTAAACAATCCTGTAGCTTAGCAATTTATTATTACCATATTAATTGTAAAATATTAATAAGCCAATAAAAACGTATACAGAGGCAAAAGAAGAGATCAGTCAAATATTTTTATATATTGTAAACAATAAAAATCAGAATGTTAATTAGTGGAGCCTTTCCGATAAACGAGGCGTACCTTCCTAAATTTTTTGGAATCCCTTCAGGGTATCTTTGACAACACTATGTTCGCACCTTTTATATTTTATTATTTTTCTCGAATTATGCTTTTTTATTTTATGGTTGCCAAGTTTAAACAAAGTAAATTCCCATTTATAAACTATCAAAACTCGAAAAAAATGTGGAAGTGAATTCCGTTCATTGTAAGTATCGTTCATTGAAATATTAAGAAAAAGTTACAAGTAAAAAACTGAAATACTTTTGCATATTAAATTATCGTTTATTATTTTTATAAATTAAGTACTTTTTTCTTTAAATTTGATGGCAATGGATTTTTAACTGGTAAATTTCGGAAATGGTTTCGTAAATTTTTCTTAAAAATAGTGGTTTTTTATTTTTTAAGTATTTTAAAATTACGCTTAATTTGATTATAGTAAGTTACTTGTCTATCTAAGATATTTTGAGCCAGATAATAAAATGTGACCCGTTCACTTGAATGTTATAAACAAAGTCTATCATGCTATGCACACAACCTTTCTTGTGAGGTTCTCAAACTATTTCCCACCCGAATATCAAATTACCAATATATACACTTTGCAAAACAGAAACATGTCTTCTTACAATTGACCTATCAACCATCATCTCGCAAAATAATCTATTTTAATTTGTTCATTAATCTCGAGAAGAAAGACATTATTGACTACAACCAATTAGTCGCATCACACAAAATATAAAGCTGTATTTAGTACCCAAGCTGTGATCAGCTTTAGTGGAAGAAAATTATTTTGTAACAGGTCAAAACAACTAAAATGTTCATGATTTTTCTTAAATGTAGGTATTTATAAATGGTTAAAATCTTTAAAAATGAAGCTACAGTCGGGGTAGTGGATGCCGCCTCTTCTAATGAATGAAAATTTAAGCATAAAAGCTAACCATTCAAATCGATAAATAGCAAAGTTAAAACAACATTTTTTTCGAAAAATCATTACTTTTTGAGTTGTTTGTTATTTAAAGTGTTCGATTTTCCTTATTTGTGATTCAAAGTGATCAAAAACGTATGTTTTTAATTAATTTTTCATAAACAAAACAAAATTGTCACACTTTTACCAATAAAAATTTAAAAAAAAAAATTATTCTTCCACTTAAGTATGCTATCTGACGGATATAATATGAACTATCCTAAGCATCAACATCATAACAGCCGATATCTTGTCCATACTGGAGTTATGAATTTAAAGTGTCAGATTAATTTATTTCGTGTTAATAAAAAATCTAATTTTCATTTAAAATGTCAAACAATACTAGCACCTATAGAAACTCATAAGTCCAGTTTTTACGTATTCAAAAAATTTAAGTGCTTACCCTGACCACTAGTTACTTACGAGTATAGTAGTATTTATTGTGATTACCTGCAGTAATCAATTGATGGCTATAGTTTTTCAATATCGGAAAGGAATACAAGTCTCAAACCTTTCATAACGAATGCAACAATGAATTTAAAATATGAGTTAAATTTTTTGTGTATCTATAATTGTTTTTTCTTTCACCGATGTAGTTCACACAAACTTATAGATTTTGAAAGAAATTATTCATAAATTAATATGATTTATTATTTTCTCAACGAAACGGTTAGTATTAATTATTAAGCAAAGTATATTATTCATCGACAAATGTGATGCGAAATGAGCTTTTATGAAGTGTTTGTGAATTCCATCGATGAAATAAAAAAACACGCACATAATAGATACATACACTAAACAAATAACATATATTCAATTGTATAATTCATTGTTGCATTCGTTTTATCAAAGATTTCAGACCTCCATTCCTTACCGAATTGTCATTGAGAAGCTAAGCCACCTGTTGTTCATTGCTGGTAATCACATTATATACCGAACATTTTCTTACTTAACAATTATAGCCAATTAGTAATCAATGTAGATGCCAACATTTTTTCAATACATTAAAAGTGGACTTAACAGCTTCTAATAACATTTGCATTCACTTTTTAGTGTTATTAATTTTTTTAAATTAAAACAAGTTATTAATTAACGATACCTCATATAATGCCCCCGCCACGTTTCCCAATAATATGAATCAAAAATTAGCTCCTTAAAGATGCTAATTCGTCGAAAAATAATTTGATAATACCATTAAGCATTGAGTAATATAAAAACGAATAATATTTCGGAGGAAAATCACAAGATCAATACTACGATAATAAATCATTAAAGTAGATTTTGGTAGAAGTTGATAGCCCAAACAATGAAACTAGAATGAAATATACTACGGTAGATAATTTTTGAAAAAAAAAAAAATATATAGTAGAATGAAACAAATTGGAAACGGAAGTTAAGGGTAAAATTCGGTTTATTTGAATTTCCGGCAAAACTACAAGTCCTATGAAAAACAATTAAATAGCAATGTAGGTAGTAAAAAGATCTTCAGAGTTTTTATTGACAATTTTTTCACATAACCTCAAAATTTATGTAAAAAATTGAAATAATCGAGTTTTTGGTTTTTTATTTTTTTTCTCCGAAATTTGGTGAAAACTTACCTTTTTATGTTCCAAATACACTTTAATTTTTTTGATTTAAAATATTGATTTTTTCATCTTATTTTGAATAAATATCGAAAAAGCACCCTAATTTTCAATCGAAAAATTTTGAGGTTATGTGAAAAAAGTATAAATACAAAAGTTGTTGATATTTTTATAACCTACAACTTTGCCATTTAAATTTTTTAAAAGACTTGTAGTTTTACTGTTAAAAACTCACCCCCTCCTACTTCCCGAACTCAGATCGCCCGTAATTTATTTTTCCTTTAATTTTTATCATATTATCTTGCGTTTCCAATGGGTTTCATCCTACTGTAATTTTCATCCACTTTTTATTATATTTTAAGGCTTCTACTCTGGTCTAAAATTAAAACAGTCTAGTTGATTTCTTATCACAAATAGAAGCGCAATAATACTTAGTTTATTTAAATGGCGCTTACGATACGCCTAATCCCATGCTTAATTACAAACGCCATTGATTCAGAAACTAATATTTGTGCTAAAAAAACAATTTAACTGATTTAATTTTATTCCAGTTTCATTGTTTGAGTTAGTTTAACAAGCTTGAAATATTTCTTTAAAAAAAAAAACTTTCGATTTATTTTAAATATTATTTTTTAATGTAATTTAAAAAGAATTGTGTATCAGGATAAATTTATTGATAAATAAATTTCTAATGTAAAAACGAATCAATCTTTCACAATTTTTCAAGAGTGTTTACTTTCACAAGTTAACTATCTTGTAGCCTTTAAAATTTCCAGTACAATAGCTTCCAAATCAATTAGTTAACTGAAAAAATCAGGAAGTTATTGTTGAAAAACAAATACAATTTTATCAAAATTACTACTAACATGAATTTGAAGATTTTTGTACGTACTTTAACAGTGATTCTGCCAATTTTCTCCTAAATATTGTTGGCTTTTATATTATTTAACGCTAAATGTTACTGGTTAAATTTTCCTCGATGAATCGGCATCTTTAACGAGCTATAACACGGTTCTTAAAATATCTATTATATGAACATAGATATCAGTTTCATTTGTGTTCCTGAAGTTCTTGCGGTAAAATATGAGATTTTCTAGCTATTTATGAACGATTTATATTTTTTAAACGGAAAAAGTACTATATGAATCAACGACAACTTGGTTACTTTTTATGATGCAATTTTCATTCTTTTGAAGGGGCGGCAACCATCCCCTCGACTCGCGCGTCTTTTTTAAAGCTGTAAAAGTTGGAACATTATTAATTACCTACATTTTAAAGAAAATTTGTCAAAATTGGAGTAGTTTTGACCTGTTCCGAAATAACGTACTTTTTTTGGTCAAATTTCTTCCATTATTACTCATACATGAGGTAATGTATATACTAAAGGATATTTTAGTTGATATTAACTATATCTTGTCTATATTAATATTAAATTAATCATGTAAATCATAATTAATTTATGCATTTTATTTATAATACTATAAAAATGTGTTCTCCAAAAGTTATTAAAAATTTATGCTTAAGTAATTATTTGTAAATTTGTTATGAAGAGTACAAATAGCGCTGATTACAAGACATACCTCACTTATGAGACCATTACTCTAAGCAAAAGATAATTATCACTTAAATTTTTCGAATAATGTTGTTTTTTAGAGTTACACTTAATTTTACTTAATATTCATTCAAATATTATATTGAGGTGTAAAAGATATAAATGCACAAATTATTCGAGATTGGCTTTATAAGTATTTAGAGGTTCGGTACTCGATCCAAAAAAGCATATTATTTGTACTTGCACACAAAATATAATATTTGTGCAATGTAAAAACGCGGTGTTCACAGTTAGTTAAGTGATTTCAATATTATTGTGTGGTATAAACACATTTTGTAATCTGTGGTTATAATTGTTTAATTTTGATAAATATACCATTAATTGAATTTGTGTTTATTTATATATTATTTCATAAAATGTATAAACCTACTCGTATTAAATACCATATATTGACATAAACAAATAAAATTATTTACCATTAATTTTCCGTACTCATTCTCCAATCTAATGGTAGTACAATCCATGTCCCAAAATATGTTTTGTACCAAGTATTTCAAAATTTTTATAATTGCGTAGTTATATAAATAAATAAAATTTTATTAAATAATACATTTTTTTTAAAGATGAATACGTCATCTTTTTTCATATTCAATTGTTTTATATTGCCTACATGTAGGAGATATACATTAGCATTTATTGTTTTGAATGAAATATGAGGGAATTTTTTAATTTGCATAGCTCGGTTTTCTTTTTAATTGATAAGATTTCTTATCTTTTGGGGGTCTTATCCATTATTGACTACAATTTGTTTTATGGTTTTCAGTTGCTTGCTTAAGTCGTTTTAAGAAAGAGGGATAGCATACGCTTGGGAATACTAATGGTAATTTAGGCAAATCAATTTTTAATGTTTTTAATGGGAAAAATCACACTTTTAATAAAAGTGATGTTTAAAGGAAATGTTGCACGCAATGTAAAGCCGCTTATGTTAGTCAGTCAGGTAGATCATTAAATTGAACTCACAAAAAACAACAAAAACAATCATAAAACTTCTTTTAACTTCATAATTTCCCCATTCATCTTACTAATACCGGTCATAAAATTAATAGTGAACACAAGCCGGTGTTACATATTTGCGTTAAAAGCCATAAATTTGCTAGAAGCCCAGGAGATAAATAAATAAAATAAAACCCTAATTTTACAATTTTAAATAATTATATAGACCTTAATAACACCTTTATTAATTTTTAAATTATAAATATCGTAAAAATATTCATCAACCCCACCCACAATTTCTTCATTGACAATAATCTTACGTGACTTTATAATGACTTTAAAAGTGTACTCGACATAAAAAAAAAATTTTTTTATGTAAAAATTCTACAAAATTAAAAGTTATCATTATTTTATAAAAATGAATTTTCACAAAATATATCTATTAATTTTCAATTCTGATTTATTAAGTTTCGGGGTTTGTATTTCCTGTAAATTAGACAATATAATAATAGGATAGTATAAGATTTTTCAATAAAATTCAATATATAAAACAATTGAATGCTAAAATTTGATGGTATATTAATAATTTTTGCAATGAATCTTAAATTTCAAATACTGATAAAACATAAAATGCCAAAAATGGACACAGAACTTTCTCGTTATGTTTGAATATTTAATACCTATACATACGGAATGGTTTGACGTTTAATTCAAGATACAAACTTTTTGTAATTAATTAATGGTGATATTTTTATAATTGCCCATGTTTCTACTTATTGTTAACTTAAATTGGTAAATGTGTATCCAGTGATTATAGAGTTTTACGCGTATAACATCGGCATGATATAATTAATAAGTAATCGTTGTAAATATGTGTTTTTTCCGACTAAATGGATTATATTATTTTATATTTATTTATGGCGAATCTTACAAATCAATTCTAAAGCAAATATCTTCAACCGATTAAGCTGGGATATTGTATACACGTTCAGTTTGTATGACAGGTCATGATTAACAGTGTGACGCAGGACTGGCAGCACACACAACATGACGACTAGTTAAAACCCAGGCTTACCATCAATCACTTGCGGAGAAGACTGATTTGTCTATCCACTAAGGCCTAGTTGAAGTTCTGAATGTGTCATCTGAACAGCAATATGCGTACTGGTAGACAATAGGTGAGGATCATCATCACTAGCTTGAGGTTGAAGAGTGGTCTCACCTGAGCTTGCTACGTAGTCGACTTCAGTAAAAATGTTTTTATTAATCGAGTAAATACCAGTTGTTCTGAACCCATTTACAGCAATAGCTCCTGTTTGACACCTGAGATAAGCACGTCACAGCAATTCAGATATTTCGTATGGACTCAACGTCTGGTTGAAATTGAGTAACCACTCTAATTTCTGCAGAGTAGTACGTTTTCATTTGACCCATTAAAGACCAGTCAACAGGTTGCATATTATGTGTTGAATGTAGAGGAGTCAAACTTATAATTGTAACGTTGTTAGTTCTAGCTGCCATCAAAACATTTAAATTACGTGTATGTTTATAATGACCATCAAAAATGAATAAAACAGCCGAGGCTTCAGTCGGGTGGGTCTTGTCAACGAAATGATGATACCAGTCTGTTAACAGACTTCATCAACGTCTGCATCATATTTTTACGTGGATATAATAACAGCCGTGGAATAAATATACCACTCGCGCTCATCGCTGATACAACTGTCACTAATGACCCACGCTCTGCCGTTGTTATGCTACCCACTTGTCTTTTCCCTACCAGATCAATTACTTTAACCATTTTACTTTGTACTATAGAAAGTCCTGTTTCGTCGATATTAAAAACTATCTCGGAAGGATAATTTTGTTTTAGGAATTCTTCTTCAAAGTGATCAAAGAACTTATCCACTGCTTCTTTATTGAAACTTTGAGCCCGAGCATTGAAAGTTCCTGTTGATGATCAAGCCAAGCTCGCCCGGTTTTCTATGTTATTTCGAAATGAATGTTCAATATTATTTTACTTCTTTCTATAGTAGTAATTACAACCTCATCGGGAAGCGGGCCACTGTGCACAAACCTTTGCAAAGTAGTTTTTGGAACACTATACAGTTTAACTGTATTTTTCAGACCTACTTTCTTTTCTCTTACTACTTTTACAACTTCAATCACGTTAGTCTTGGTCCAACTCTTTCTTTTCGACTTCGGCTTTGATGACAGTTTAGTTTAAGACATAAGTGGAACTAAGAAAAAAAGGTATTAAATGCATTCCGGGTTATTTGGATTTGCGGTTCCCTATTACATGCACCTATCGGGTTCCAAAATCAAAACCTTACTTTGTTTCCAAATAATCAAGAAAAAAAAAATTACTTCAACTAAATCTTAAAACTTACCTCTGGCAACGTGAACTTATGTGAATATACTTCGTGTAACACCTTCGTGTATTTACTTTTAACAGTAACAAAAGTTTTGACAGTATAAGGAAATAAAAATAAAAAACATTTGCAGGCGACACAAAATTTCAACTTCTAATGACAGATCCAAACTCGATACAAAAATAGCGCTAGTGGCGCTAATACGTTCAATGGCATCAGTTCGACGAAATTTCATACGTTTTCAACAGATGTCTTTATCTGTTCCTAGGATATTAAGGGGTTACAAATTATCAGCAGGTTCCAAAATACCACCTCTTCCTTTATAAAAGCATGTCGCGAGATTTACTTGTGTAGATAAAGAAAGTAAATAATTTGATAAATTTGAACTATTAAAATTTTCAAAATAAGTAAAAAGTGTAGTTAAATCTCGCACGCGACAAGCTTTAATGTCATATAAATTTTGTAAATTCGTTACTAGTTGATTGTTAAAGTTTATTTTTTCTTTTTGGGGCATTTAAATAAAAGCTTGTTTTAAACAGATTTTTACTTTTAATTTATTTACTTTTTTACTTTTAACTTTTTCCAAATTATATTACACAATTAGAGTCAACGTGCCTAGTTAATCTAGTAAGCTTAGTGGTCGAAGAAGATTTCAGAAACGTTTTTTTTGTTTGGCTGTAATTATTTTTAATGATGAATCGTAGTATGCGAAGTACGGAAACCACGATTTAACAGGAAGTAAGTCTGTACGACAAATGCTTTAACGCATTTGAAAGTGGAATTGAGTTGGGTCAAAACGGAAACAGTTAGAAAAAAAAATTCAAATGAAATTTCTTATGCATAAAATTTTATATAAAAAAGGTCCTGTATCTTTTTTGGGTGTATTATTAAAAATAATCGGACCGAACGTCTAAGAATGTTTTTACACTTGGTATCACAGTAAACATCATTCTCCCATCATAAATGAGATGATGGTTGTGCTGTATAGTATAAATATATAGATATTTATACATAAATGAATATCCAGTAATGATCAGTCCCATATCATGAATGTACATACTGTTCAGTTGCCATACGATGTAGACAACTATGACCTGACTGTTGCCGTTTTTAACCTAAACAAATTTTATTTATATAGATTTTTTAATATACTTATGGTATGATTTTGTTAAAAAAATTAAATTAATATGTTTCTTTTATTTGACTTGATCACGTCGTTGATTTAGTTTGTTATATGGGTTATTTTATGAAAAGGTATTTATCAGCGACATTTGTTGGTGCTTTCTCTTTAATTTATGTTCTGTAATTATTGTTCATTCAAAAACATAAGTTTGAAAGTAGCTTTGAGACACTAAACAAAAATATTGGAATATATTTAAGGAATGAGAATCAAAATTGTGATTAGAAAGTGTTTTTTTATTCAGAAAATTTAGATTTGTTGTTTACTCTTCAAATTGTATTCCTAATATTGTCACTAAATCAAACATAATGATTACTTTATTATAAATAAAATTTATTTATTTACTCTGAAGTCATTCGACCCTAAAAATTTTCTACTATTTAGTTTGGTGATTCTCTTCAGTTGGTGTTAGCTTGTTCTAGTACAATACCAAACAACTAGATACTATTAGAAGTGTAACACAAATTTATATTAAATTTTTTAAATATAATAAAGGAATTTGAAATAAATTTAAAATAGCAAGTATTTGTATCAATAAATGTAATTAATGTCCAGTGGCACAATTTAAAAAAGAAATGTTTTCTAAAATACAAAAATAAAGCGATATTCTTCTCCTCTTTGAGGAATGTGAAACAGTAAAGATCGGAGATTACAAACTCGCTAATGAACAATTTTGGATTAATCGAAATAAATTCTTTTTTGCATGCAGATTGTGGTACTGTCGACCTTTTTTATACAATTGAAAGAATACTGTATTTGGAATTAGATATTATTACTATTGTCTCATACCTATAGATTACAATACTAGTTGGATGTGTTACTTTTATTGTAATTGATACGTTATTCTTCCGATACCCTTTTTGAATTTTATTATGGATGTTGGATTATTCAAGTTCAAAGTATATTGTTGTTTAGGTAAAAACTATATATTGTGAATCATAGACTACTTATCGTTAAATAATTATAAAGGCACTTCTCCTACTCTGTAAAACAAAATTATACATTTTCTAAATTATCATTTGAATAGACGTATTGGTTAATACAGATACATATACTTACGTTTAATTTTCTTTAACTTTCTTCGTTCAAACCCTATTTGAAAAAAATTTAAGGACGGAAGTGTGAATGTTGAATATGCGGCTGAGCTAGAAACAAACTTAAGAGTTCTTGTCTATTCGATCCCAGCAAACCAAGTAACACATTCCACAACCTATACCATAACACAACTCCTGCTAAACTGTAGAATTTCAACTAAATACGTTCTTAATATTTATTAACCAAATATTCAATTGATTTCTTTGAATTAACCCTTTCTTTTTACAGAATACGTAATTCATTCTTTGTAGTTAATAATTCTACAGACGATAATTAATTTTTTAAACCTTCATTTAATTTCGCCTTTAAACACTCTAATGTTAGCAAAATTTGATTAATCGATGAGTTCGATAAATTTATACAATTTAATTAATTTCTATGAAGTCATTTACCTATCAATCTAAATATTTTGTAACCTAATGGTTTCAGGCGAAAGCCATTACTTATCATTAAATTTTTTTATCAATATTAATACAAAATTTATATGATACAAAAGCTTGTTTAAATAGTTAAAATCAATCACATCAAGTTATTTAATTTACTTCTACACAAGTCAATTTCGCGAAAAGCTTCAAGATAATATTAATTGTGTAATGTGTCGTTTACTTTTTAGCGGATTTTAATAAAAGCTTTTTATTGAAAAGGTTTTTCACTTTGATTAAAATTTTTACTTTTCTGCTATGGGACATTCTTTTCTTCCACCGAACTCGTCACATAACTTTCTTTTACTATTAGAAATTCTACGAAAAGCAAACTAATAATACAAAATAATAAGATTATAATTAAAAATATAAATTACTTAAGCATCTTGTCTCTTCCTAGCAAGATTTTAACTTATTGATTTTATTTTTAAATTCTCCTCTACGTCGATATAATCCACCAAAGTTTTAGTTGATGTACTATTGATAGATTTTTGTCCCTCAGGATATTCTTTACACTTTTGTGCCCTTCTAGAATTCAACTGTTTGGGATGTTTTTGCCTTGCACGATACTCCTTACACTTTTGTGCATCTTTCTTCCTGAATTCAATTTTTTTTTCTACTTATCATGACATTCCTTACATAAATGTATCTTAGACTTTTTTACTTTGAAGATTATTTGTCTTCTTCACTCCGTTCATCAAAATTATTAACTTTCACAATTCATTTTTTATTAATAACAATATTGGTATTCTTATTTTTTGTATGGTTTTTTTAAAAAATAATTTAACTACTACAATAAATTTTAAAATAATTATTAACTTAGTGCTTATATAAATAATTATCATTAACTTCTGAAAATAATAAATACTATTTTTTACCTAACATTTTAAATTTTATTCTTTTTTAGACCCCGGACTGACGTAACGTAATTACAGACCTCGACCAATTAATTAAGTTAAGGAACAGCAGTTACAGTCAGTATTTTATGGGTGACCACATAGCAGTACTGTGTACGGTTGTTGTATTAGAATAATAATAATAATTCTCTTTGGGTAATGGCTATATAGCTAAAAGTAGCTTAAGCCAGAAAAAAAAAGAAAATTCTTTTTTAATTCTATTAAATTCCAATTTATTGATTTTAGTTTCGATGGAAACAAAGTTAGTAGGTTAGTAGGTTAGTTGGTGGCATTCTTCAAGTGAGAACTTGAATAAAAACTTGGCCCTCGTTTTTCACACCCTTAGAGGTAGAATTTCGGAAAAACCCTTTCTTATCGGATGCCTACTTCATACAAATAATATACCGTAAATGTTTTATAGGCCTCTACAATCAGCCATTTTGGCTGTGCCTTTTCTTCAGCACAAATTTTAATAAACCACGTATACGAGTGTCCTGCGACGGGTAACTTTTTTAATTTGAAGGAATGGTTTATTTTATACATAAGTGAATATATGAAAATGAATAGTTATGTGTATACTACACACAGCGATAGATGAGGACCTCATTATCATAGACGAGAATTCTACTGCGCTAGAAGAGTCATAGAATATCTGCGTGCTTGATACTTTTCTTATCCACAGCTATTGCTCTGGAAACATTAGCTAATATTGGAGACAGTAACAAAACTTTAGTATATATGTTCATTGAATTTCTTAATTAGTCCATTTAAGTCCGTTCATCCGACCGGCCGTCATTATAATAGCTCAATAACTCAAAGAGGCAGCGCTACAAGGGTCATAGAATATTTGTTTACTGCGATACTTATTTAATCCACTGCTATGGCTGATTGGTTCATATATCAATAAACAAAGTAAAGATTTTCAGTATCAAAAACATTAAATAACTCATATTTAATGTCATTTTCAAACAACAAAACGAATTGACTTTACTTTAGTTATCGTAAAGCTATAATTCTTTAATAGTAGAACGTATGTTTCAAAATAAAAATTGGACCATTTTGAACGGGGGAATTAATGTTTTTTGTAAGTGCCTGTTTAAACAAACAAGCCAATTTTTCAGAAACTATTATATCTGAAAATTCAGATTTTGACCACTCATTCAGTTTGTAAGCGACCATCTTCTATGAAATTTACAAAAATTTTCAATTTGTTACTGTTTATGGAAAAAATTATGAAACGAATTAAATTTTGCGTTCGTAATTGTTTAGGTTCGGTTTTTTCTTTGAATGCTAAGCCTTTGTAAATATAAAATGAAAACATAAACTTGTTCATCACTTTAGCCAGCCGCCATTTTGTTATTTCTGAAAATCATACGAAGGATTTTTTGTTTTCGCATCCTTTGGATGTGTTTACCGAAATTTGGTGATCGTTTTCAATATTGGAAATAAAAACAAATATTGAAAAAATTCCTAAATAGACTCTGGTACATAATAATTCTAAGTTTAAATAATAGATTCTCTTAGCATATATTTCGTGTATATTCCCAACACTTTTAAACTCGTAAGTATCCATTTTTTGAGGGATGTTAAATCAGAATAATTGCAATAAAAATATAGCTCATACTCTGTAAAATACAAACAATATACGTTAAATTGAACAGAATTTATTCTCATTTTACTTTATTGTATTAATTCAGTATACTAAACTAAACAAAGAACAAAAAAGGAACAAAAAATAAAAATGTAATAAAGCGACATAGGCTCATATATATATATACACAGGGAAAGAGTAACTAAAGCAAATGAGGAAGGGAGCTATTACAAAAAAAAAAACAAACAAACAAACAAAAAAACTGTTCTTTCTGTTTCACGTATAACATGATTATTCTTTATTTATTTTTTATTATATCTATCATGTATATTTATTATTATTGTTATTATTGTATTTATTATTACTTACATATACAAATTTTTTGTTGGTTATTTAATTTTTAAAATTTATTGGCTAGATGTTCTTCTTTTTTAAGCATGTTATTATAAAATAATTTATATACGTATTTAAGATCAATTTTACTTTAATACTTTGAACATTTGAATATAGAAGTAAAGTGAAGAAGGGGATTATAGATGTTAGTTGATTTGTGTTGATATCTGATAGGTGTCTTGTGATTTGTAACGGGAGGTGGGATGCTGGACGCCACTTTTGCTTCGGGCGGCAGAAAGTGCAGATCCCTTGTTTGTGTTTTTGTATGTTTGGAATTTTTTCCACTGAAGAACCATGCGAAGTACGGAAATTATGTATATATATCCGCGTATAAAAATCATATAAAAATTTTAAACTGGGTTTCTTGCATCCAGTACCATAATATTACTCAAATTTGGTCTTGTTGTTTTGGAAAATTCTGAATATACGTAAAGAAATAGCATCATCAATAGTTTAAGACATCAATGTAGACTAGTTGGTACGGAATATTGAGGATATAATATATGGATGCTATCCATGAATTTCTACTTTCGAAACACAACCTTTATTAACGCGTCACGTATAACTGTTAAACTTTGGTCCGAGGACTATCAGAGTGTGCTTCTAACTGAATTTAAATTTTTATATTTAATATTATTTTTTAAAGATACTTTTGGAATTGTAAAGTTAAATTAAAATACATATTAATTTTTAGTTGAAAATGATTTGTAATAGTTGAAAATGATTTGTAATATAATCTATGTTAGTGGTTAGTTTATAGGTAAATATACATCTAAAAATTTTTATGTGCGTAAGTTATGATTAGTGTTTTCCTCTATAAAAGTCTGAAAAGTGAGCTGCATTCTTTTTAGTAGCCCGTTACATTTTTGATTGTCTTCACAAGTTTCAAATTGACAGACATCGTTCTATTCTTTTCGCCACTTGGTTAAATGAGATGTCCATTGTCTGAAAATCGTATATTATTTGATATATCATAATTATCATAACTATAAAGTCACATACAAATTTTTAGTTGTATACTTATAAATGAGATATGTGCTTATTGGCAGCCGAACAATTATTTATTTTATTGAAAACACAATATAAATCACTCCGTAAAACATTATTTATTTAAATTATTTATTATGTTAAAATATAAATAAACTATATTTTCAATTATGAATAATTTTACTTTTGTTCAAATTTCATTTATCAAATTTTCATAAACTTCAAATTTTTATTTCAGATAAGAATTACCATTAAAAAAATAATTTTATAACGTGCGAAAATTTATAAAGAATAAGTATGAAAAAAAAAAAATAAAGAAAGCCGACTAAAGCTGAAATGAAGAAGGATCGTATAAAATAAAAACTATGCGAACTTATTTACAATGCAGTGATAAGATGATTTTCCACTAAAGTCAATTAGCATTTTTAAGAAAATTATGCAAAAACATGTTAATGAAATCATAAAAGTTCTTTGGGACAATGCGACGAATTGTTTTTCATAGTATACCACCATACGATTTTATTAAAGCTATGTGTGTATTCATCATATTTACTACAATATTGTTTGCAACACGACTAGGAATTTGTAAATTTATTATTTGATTAATACTGAGTTGAGAGCATATTTTATTTTTAAAAAGTAATTCTGAGGATTTTTCAAAGTTTAGTAGTCAGTAAAAATATTGCACAACATTTTCGTAAGTCTTTTCCAAAAATTTGGTAGCAATTCAGTAGGACGTTCAAAAGTTATAACTATGCAGTTATAATTTTATATATAATAATAACATTAATTATAATTATATATGACTTCATTATCTAAATTCTAGCAAAAACTGTGGAAAACTTAAACGATTATGAAAAAATTTTGGTTGGTTTTCCTCATTAACGAACTAACGAATTTTTATGTCCAATATACGCCATCAAAATAAAGCTCAGCTGGGTTATCTCTTCTGGTTTTTGAATGATCTTAATGACGGAATGATGGATGACAGATGGCCAAACAGAAACTGATTAATAAATTGATTATTTTGCTTGTGTGGTCAATATTTTATACCGTTAGAAACCATAGACTAAAAATAACTTATATATGTCGAGTATAAAATTAAAAAATTAATATTGAAAGAAAATTTCGATAATTGATTTAAAAATTTTCAATATTTTCCATACCTAAATTAAGTTAAACAACAAAAATTATTTATTTGAGTCTGAAATCGTGCGACAGTGTATATTTTTAATTAATTTTAGTTATATTTAAAAGTTATTTTGCGCAATTATGTATGTTTGTTGTACTGATTATTTAAAACTGTGTATTATAAACATCTTTGCATATTATAAACACCTTTGCATAAGGACACCTTTGCTAGAAAATATTGAAACTAAAGAAAAAATTTCAAAAAATAGTGTTCATAAAATCACCTAATTAGTCGGCTTATGTGGTTTACAACTACTCGCTAAATGTTTTACGGACAAAAGCTAATTGACTAATAAATTGATTCTATGGACACCAATACTAAGATTTTGCTTGTTACAAACTATAGACTAAAATTAACTCTGACATATTATATATGTCGAGTATAAAATTCAAAAATTGAATTTTCAGTGCATTACACAAATTATGAACTCCGCTGGTACGAACACAGGGATGTTCGTACCAGCCATTAAGTAGAATGACCAAATAAAATTATCATGCAAACGTATGTTTGTTTACTTTCTTTTACATAAACCAAAGTGTGAATATTTTTATTTTTATGGTGATGAAAAGAATAATTAGATATTTTCTTCATTTTTTATTTATTTTATGGATAAAAACAATTCGGGTATTTTTTATTGTTTTCTATTTTGTATATAAAAATAATTGTAATACTTATAATAATAATGAACGTGTTTTTTTCTTAATATTAGCCCTTACACTGTCCTGTCTTTTCTATGTTGTAAAAGAAATAAATATTTTCAGTAAATTAGTGTAATTGAAGCCAATTTTTTAAATTCTTTTACTTGAAGTTTATATTGAGAAACCCAAATAAAAATAAGCTAAAATACACTATCCATAATGGACAAAATTTATGAATATGTCTGCTTAAATAGCTCTATTATATCAAGAATGTATTGGCAGTTGTAGTTGCAATTCAGATATTAGTTTAAAGAATGTAATTTTCACATTTTACCTAAACGATCCAATAAAATTCCTCTGACAAATTGCATTTTTTTGAAGTTTCTGTTTTGGTTTTTCCTTTTTTCGCAAGTAATGTTTTTTCAAGAACAATTTCGACAAATGTCAAATATAAGGCTATATTATGCATGTACTTTCCACCCAAATCGAACAACTGTTCCCAAAATATCAGAATTTACATAAGACAATAAATTATAGAATATATTTATTAAAGTACGTAAATGTTTGGAATGGCTTTACTGATTGTAATGAAATTGGGGTATGGGGTGCATAAATTCATTTTCTCAATTTTAATAACATAAAATAATCTGTAGACTGTCTTCCTTTTCTTTGTAATTTGATATAATGATTTTTGCATGATCCTACATAACCGTCCAGAGTTTTATCTGTTTGTCTGAATGCAGTTAAAAGACCGACAGGCGGATATACAGATAGAACAATACAGTAAAAACCATTTATACAAAAAAAAAAAATTCTAATCAAAATTCTAATTTTTATTTTTTAAAAAAGAACATAATACTTTCAATACGGAACTTGGAAGTAAAATGCATCTTAATCATATAATTCAATCAGTTTTTAGATTAATAAATAATTTTTAGATATTTCAAGTGAAGATAATAACTAATTGAGTTAATTGTTTAAATACTCAACATCTCATTGACTATCAACATTTGAACTGTTGTTTAGCATTAGCATTCATTAAATACTCATTCAAATATTCAAATATTCATTAAATATTTAGTCTCTTTAGTTAAAAATGAATGTATAATAATAATATGAATTATTAGAAATGTGTATATTATCGAAATTTGACCTAAAATTATGGCAAATTCAGACATTTTACGAAAAAGTGTTTTTTACGAACAAAAAATGTTTGTTTTCATAAAACAAATACTTAAATACATTGGATGGTCTCAGAAGAAGTAGCAAGGTAGGTAAAAAAAGTGTTAGTCATGTGTCGGTCAGCAATCTAATTTCGGCAGTTTGGACACAGTGTTCGCTTCAGTAGCCGAATCATTATTTCGGCATAACAATTCTTGGTTCGCAAACTAAAAAACGCCGTGGAACTTACACTAGACCTACTGCAAAGGCTCGACGTTCGGCTTCAGTAATTGTTTTGCTCCAATGGAGGTGCGGGAGGCTATCGACCATTCAGTGTTTTCGTTATATAAGCCGGCTTAGCTCTCGCGTAAAATAATTGAATAATTGTCTTCGTAATTCTATATCGTAATTAAAAAAATGTATACGATATATAGATTCTATATCGTATGAAAGCAAGCGAAGATACCAAATAACGATGTTTTTTGTTTCGATAATCGGTATATGGGTCAGTAGTAGTGTTTATCTATTGTAAATAATCAAAACATATTATACTCTAAGTATCCGGTCTATACATTTATAAATACCAACATAATAATAATATTATGTATTTTACTATTATATATGTTTTTATACTCAGCATAAATATTGTTATATGTCAGAGTATATAAATTTTATTCAAAAGTTTGTAACGCTAGAAAATATTGACCGACTAACAAAATTTTGATGGTAAAGGTGCAGTTCATAGAATGATATGAGTGAATTTTCTTATGGCCGTCCGACCGTTCTTCCGTGAACAAGATTGGGACGTACTTGAGACCAAGTTCGTAATCCAAATTTGTCCATTGAAAGTTGATGCGTCCCAGATGTCTCTAAGGGAAAAGAAGGGCCAAAAACAATTTTTGTTTTTAGTGGTTGTATACACTAAACAATTAAAACAAAAAAATTCTCTTCTCAGCCAACGACAACCAATCAATTTTTTAGCTAAGGATAAGATCAGTGCCCATCTTCGTAAGATAATTTGTCACAAGGAACAATTTAAAATTATTTTTGACTTTTTATTTTTATTATTTTTTTTTTTATAATTATTAATGAGAACTCTAGGATTTTTCGAATAAATTTCGATTTTTTGCCGCAATTCCTACATTAAATTATTTTTTATTTTTATAAATATGTATTTCGACAACAAAGTAGTCACCATCAGTATGAGTTAGCTAGTTGTAATGATCCTCTGAGAAGTAGTTACTCGTTGATTTTTTGAACACATGTGAGCTTTTACTTAGGCGTTATCGTTAACTCATACATTTCATGTAGAATGTGAATGAGCACATTTGCTGTATAAACTATGCATGGTATAATTGAATTTATAATTCATCTAGAAACCAATGTATAAGCAATAACTGAAATTAATACTTCTACATCATAATTATGATTAAACAGCCACCGGGACTCTAACTCTATGCCGTGGTGTTGGCAGCACGTTAGATATGTTATTTATCGGATATACAAGTAAAAGAGATTATTTAATTTTTTGAGACACATGCCCCTAACCAGTACCGAAGGAGTTTAGAAACATAATAATAATAACAAATATTAAAAAAATAATATATACAGAGACACAGTGACAAAGGATAACGTAATTATTTTGTTAGTATAGCAATAAAAGTATGGTGTTAATTATTAAATATATTTTTATTTCATTTTTTTTTTTTTTTTTTTTTTTTATGAAATTAAATAATAAGAAAACAAAGACAAAATAGAACGTAATAAATCTTACACATAGAAGTTAATCAAATTGCTTTTCGATGACATTATGTATTGCATTAGTTATGTGACAATGATTAATGATAACCTTATTCCTAATTAAGTATTGAGTTAGCAGTATTTTACATCAAAATGCGAAATTAGACTTGGAACTCGAAAATAATAATTGATTCAAAAACAGATAGGTTATGAGGTCTCAAAAATTATTTCTTTCTCTCTCTAGGAAACCAATATTTGCACGATGTCTTAATGAGGATAAAAGCCGGTAGCGTCATTCATACCATATCTTTCATTTTATTTAATCAGTATTTTTGATCGTCTATATCTAATTTTGAAAGATTCTCAGTCCAGTGTTCGTAAAGGAAAGTTGATTTAAATGAAATAAAAATTTTGCCAATAGTCAATTCCCTGGCAGTTCCAATATTAAAAAGTCAAATAGAGCCTAATTATCAGTAATTCTTAAATATTCTTTTTATCACTGGGCTAATGTTTTATGAATACGGCTAGTTTATTATGAAGCAATTTGATAACGTCGATACATTACTCACAATACTCAAACCCATTCTAGTTCATCTCCAAATTTAGTTTGTAGTAGTTTTCACAGAGTAAGAAGCTCCGTGAGCACTTGATCTCAAATATCACCTGTGTGTCTTAATTAAAATACGTTGTTAAAATTTTAATAATAAGCTTACATTCAGTTCGATTAATTGATCAAAGTGATGTATGAATAATTTCGAATAGGAATGGTAATATTGTAAGAATTATTGAAGTAATTAATTTGAATAGGCATTATGAATTATGTCTTTCACCAATAGTATTATTGGACGCAGTAATAATACTTTATTAAATGCTTATATTGTCTTTGTTAGGAAATTACAGATATTCAGAAATTCATCTAGATTTGAATTTAGCAAAGTATGCGGATCCTTTGTCTGTTATATTCACGCAGTAATTAAAAGACCCATGTCATATTTTGAAATTATACGGATCTTCGTGTTTCGGGTAGAGTTCGTAAGTGATTCGTAAGTGGTTCGTAATTTGTTCAGCCTGTGACTAAACTTTGATATTCAATTGCGAATTTGATCATTTATATCAATTAAACTACCCTGTGATTATGTTTCCTGGCAACATTTGGAATAGAATCAGCGTTTGTTTTTTACTAAAAGGTGAGCTTTGAAAGGTCTACAGGTTTATTTAAACATTCACTCTATAAATAAAATTCTCAAACAATATTAATTATCGAGTAGGCACACACTGAAGTTATATGTATTTGAATGAAACATTCAATCAATCCTAGACATGTGACCCTCTGATGTCGTTCAGATATTAATTTCATGTCATAGGCACTATGGAATGAAATAATCCAAAAACCTATTCTACTTTTTGGGTCAGTCCGTTTGCCCAGTAATAGTGGGATAATATTAATTGATTATTATAGAACTTGTAAACACCATAAACATGAGAATTCATGTGGAGTTGATTCATTTAATCGTGAATCGTCGCAAATTACTTATAGAACACCCAACTATATTTGAATATTTAAAGTATTTATCTATTTATTTTTAATTTAATACTTAGCATTATTGTTTTAAATTTACATATTCAATATACAATAAAGAGAATAAAATGGTACATTAAGTATTTGTTTCATATAAAATGTTCATAGTGGTTACTTTGTTTTTTAGTGCGTTTTCATATAACAGCTGTATGTGTTTTGGTTTCTTAAAATATTTTCTGTTTGTTGTTCAATTTTTATGGTTATAGCTAGATTAATTAGTAGTTTCGTTAAAATTTGTATCGACTGCCAAGAAAGGTATGGTTTTCGCGCGTATAAATATCTTTGTAAATTTCTGTATTCCCTCGTATCTTCCAAAAGAGTTGATTTCGACAGCATTATTATATTCGTTTTAAAATCTCAAGTCTCCTTAAATATATACAAAAATGTCGGAGTTTTGGCGCGAGATATAATTAATACGTTCATAAAAAGAGATAACCAAATCTATGTAGTAGGGTATCAAAATAAAGTAAATAAAAAGAGGATTACAAAAATGTATACCTATGTCTAAATTAAAAAGAAATTTTAAAATAGTTTTTAAAGTGTAAAGTAAAATTTTAAAGTGATAAAAAATCTAAAAACCGACTACAAAAAAGATATATTAAAATTATTACACAAAAACGTCCGAAACAAGATTGATTAAATTTTCATTTGAAGTTAATAAATCTTGTTTTGGTCGTATTATTGCATTACTTGTATTTCTTTTTGCTGTTGATTTTTTATTTTCTAAATTACTTATTTTATCACTAGTTCGATTTGATTTGTCATTATTCATACTATCCGAGCAGTACGAATAATGTCTTCATTACTAGATCCATAGCATATAACATACTTTCTATGCATTCTGGTATTCTATGTATATAACGTATCCAATAAAAAATGAACAAGGAATATGATAAAAATTCTATGTCGAATTTCGTAGTAAAACACTAACTTACTTTTAACAATTAATAAGGAATGTTAAATGTTTTTCTTTATCTTTTGCGCTTTTATTTGTTATGTTATGAAATAATAATAATTGTTTTATGTCAACATTGTAATTTCACTTTATTTCATTTAATGTGTTAAGCAACATCTGTGTACGGACAACACAGTTACCAAAATGCGTATCAAAGAAATATAATATAAAACTGAAAAATTTGGAACGCAACTAGTTATAGTTATAAATACTTATGACAAACGCATATTTTTTTTATTATCAAATTCCCTGTAATTTTCGAATTTTTTATTTTACGTCTTAAATTTCTGAGTATCTTATCACAAATGGTGGTTTACATGTAGGATTTATCCTTATGGCTTAATATGCTTTTAAGCATTGATCTAAGAGAAGTCTGCGAAAAATTTTTATTTACCAATACTTTCTAAGACATTACCATTGATAATACCATAGATTATATGTTGTAGACGGAGATTGATACATTGCGCAAGGCTTGTCTAGTAAAATCCGGGTCCCAGGATATTACATAATTAAAACTTTTTATTCAAAGAATTATATAGGACGAAAAATGTAGGTTGCCTACCATTTAGTACAGCTATGAAGTTGCCAGGTACAAACAAATGAGCAAATGATAAACAAATTGCGTTGTTTAATTCTTTGCATGCTTTGATGAAATACGGAGCGCAATGCTTCTCTGCCAATTTCCTTTCCCGCATTTAATACTGAAATCTAACGCATCATGGCGCCTTTTTTGACATTAAAACTTTATATTGTTCGATGGGGAATTAAAAAAGTATGTTTACATGTTATACAATTTTACTTGGAAGAGTCAAAAATTTTAATATTTTTATTTAAGTAAAGCATATTTTCTTTTTGAACGAAGAATTCAGTTTTATGTAAAATTTTACAAGTAACGGGTCACTTCTAAATTTAAGTAAAAGGTTCTAGAAAAATAATATGTTTTCGTTAATCACAAATGCTTGAAAACCTGCCAGGCGTCCAAAATAACAATTAATGATTAATCATAGCTGACTGATCATTTAGACAAAGGCTCAATATATGTTATTTCTATATCAATATTCAGTTATCAAATAAAATTTGGTAAAACATTTTCTCATTAAAGTTACACGTTGTAAATTGAAACTAATTTTTATTATAAGTCAACTAGAATAGCTTTTATGTATTATAAATATTTCCATCTGTTGACTACGTGTTGTAACATAAATGTTTTTCACGCAGTATTATTATGTATTTATAGTCTAATTAAAATGTTTACAATTAAAGTCGCACGTTACTGGAATTTCTAATATGTACGATAAACTATGAATGGCCTCAGTTATTTGACGCTTATTAGCTTACCGATTATCAATAATAAATTTTGAAATCATGCCACATGAAAAGAAAATATTGTAGAATTACAGAAATGTACTTATACTGTAAGGTAAAACGAATAACGCAAGTAATTTTACAATAAAAATGTTCATTGAAAACAGTTTTTTAATTGCTGCCCGTTAAACCATCTGGATGTTTGTTTGATTTCGTTGAAAGTCTTGCAGTGTTAGCTCTCGATGGACCAGATGGATGAAAACTTGATAAGACATGAAAAATTACTAAGTCTAACGATGGAAGTTTTTTAACTATTCAAAGAAATGGTGAATATTTGTATGTTGATGGTAGTGATAAATGGAATCAATTAGGACGTAGTGTGTTTACTTTAATAACAGGAAAGTATTGGTGAAAATAAATGGGAAATAATGTCTGAATGGGAAAAATGAAAAACTAAACATAAACATTTCTTATTATTTCAAACTAAAAGCGTTTTTTAAGTTTTAACTTTTAATAAGAGTATTCATACTATGTTTCCAGAAAACAATGGGAATGTGTTCAACAGTCTTTTCTATATAGAGAATTTTAAAAAATGTGAACGATTTTCACCTACATGTGTTTTTTGACATATCATTTAAAAATTAAATGTTAATTATACTTTATGTTGATATAACCTACATTCACCAAAATGTCAATCCGAACAAGAAAGTTCAATCAAGAAAATGAGAAACCTAGAATAAATTTTTTAATTCACGAAATAGATAAACTGATTATAAATAATCAAAAATCCAAACAGAATGCAATAATAGGTTTTTTATTAAGGTTTTCCAATATTGCAAAGATTTGTTAAGTAAATTAAAGAATAAAAAAAATTAAACAAGATAACGTTTACGTATGTAAAATCAAAATTAGTTACGCTGGAACTGGTTTTAAAAAAATAAGAATCTCAATTTTACCTTTTGAATCCTCAAAACAAAATATAAATATATGCTCAAGCAAATTTGACGAAGTATCAATAGAAGAAGAATTTTGGCCTGAGGAATACTTTTCGACCTCTGTGAAAATGGAATTCCTGTTTGTATATGCATTTTTAAACAAGATATTCCATCAATTTTTCCAAGTAAACGGTTCAATGGCCCTGATCGTATATGAAAACAGGCTAAAACATCAGGTTATTGTGGTGGAGCAGATCATATGCGATTACAAATTGTGAGAGTCGAATATCAAGGAATTAGAGAGCAGCATACAAGAACATATTATCTAAAATAAAAACAATCTACAAACATGTAATAATCAAAATCAATCCAAAAAACTTTTGCGACATTTTCGAAAATTCTATGTTTTAAACCCTTTTATTGTTTGAAACAGCGAAAATTTAAAATTTTCAAACGGGAATATTTTCTAAGCCTTTAAATTTTTTTAAAATAATATCATAAACTGTGCATTTGTTTCAACAATTCAAACAATTGAAATAAAAAATCTCAAAAAAAAAATGTAAGATGTTTTACGGGGTTTTTGGCCGAAGCGTTTAAGCTTTGATTATACCATCCAGCTGATTGCATCATTTAAGAACCGAATGGTTTCTGCACCTAGTGGGACAAGTAGCTTGGGCCACAGTAATTAATATTCGAGTAGTTTTCGTAGAGTGGACTGTTCTCATCCCAACTTTGAGTTCTAGTTAAACTGGATTCGGTGTGTTAGGTTCACATAGCAGTATACGATTTTAAAAAATCGTAAAAATAAAACTTTAAAACTTTAAAATAAGGTTACAGGTACACAATCAAACTGTGAGTCCATGCAAGCTTTACAATTAGTATGATTTTGAAAGAATAGGTATTAAACTTAGAAAATAATATCGATGTTAGTTAAAATTGGTTCACTATGGGAGAGTTTTACCTTACTTATAAAATCATGAGTAGTTTGTACCAGTCACTTACACTATACCAATAAATGGCGAGCTACAAACGACAGTTTTAGTGAATTTTATAAAAGTTTGGTTGAAAATTGGAAAACGAATGAATTTTTTGAATCTAATAAATTTATAGTAAATAGCAAATCATTAATTCTCGTCGGGACGGCATTTGAATATTTTTTAGTATTGATTTGAATATGTATGATTGATGTTGAGATTTATTGAAAAAAAAAGAAACCGTTACTCAAATTAGAATTAAAACTGGTTTTTATTAAACAAGATCCAAATAGAAACATTACATTTCACAAGCAAACTCTGACTTTATTCTAGTTTTTTCCGTAATTAAATAAATTATTTTATCATTGTTTACTATAAGGTAGTTTTGTACATAATAGAAAAAATTATAGTATACATATTCTATCGGAATTTTTATATGCTATATCGAAAAATCCTAAACCTGATTTCGAAATAGAGGATAACAGTACAGCAGAAGACATTAATGTATTTCAATACTATTATGAAAAGAAATCTTTACACACACAACTTACAACAAATTAATTTTTAATTTCCGAACATTGTTAATAAATATTTTCTATATAATTTAATTGAAAATTGTATTTTTTTAGATTATTTGTAGTTATTATGACTGTTCGTTTCTTACATATATGGCTGTTAGTTTATTTGTGGTTCGATTCTCGGCCTACTTCTAAGATTTAAGTATTTTAAATATTTTTATACCTTTTTTACTATTGTTACTACACTTGTTCGATTATCTGTAAATATGTATATTTTATTACTAATCTTGTAAAATATTATTAAAATAAACGCTTTAATATGTTCTTATCAGCTTTATGAATATTTTAAAAGTACTTTTAAGCGTTCATCCAAGTGTTTTTAATGTGTTAGTAGAGAATTAGTTTTTAAATTGGTTGGACATGGATGATTGGAGACATCGAGTGGATCGGGATTAAGGCATTTAAAGAAAAAAATTGCCAGTAGAACGACTCCGTGTTTAGAGAATTGAGTGTCAACAGACCTATAGTAGCCACTATATAGGAATCACAAACATCAGGCCCCATATCACCGCAGGACTCTATGCGCTGAATGTAGATTCTGGTCTGAGTTACTGAGAATACTTAAAAATATCATTCTTTACATGGACTAGCTGTGGCTTCTACAACACCCAAAAAAGCTGCAGCCCGCAGAGCTCCAAGGTGCACAAAAATAAATACTCAGTGCTCACCGGAAAATCCACATCTACCTAGACACATCACGTGCGCCAGATCGGTGTCCCAGTCATCAACCAAATCAGAGCAACCAAAAGCATGGATACAAACTATCCACTAACTCAGCGTTGTCCCACTTAATGGCCCACGTCGATTCGGTAATGGTGATAAACGGTTTCGAGATGTGGTTATGGCAATGAAACATTACCGCACGTACTGAATCATTTTACTACACATTCATCAGCGTGGCAACGGAGGCACAATGCCGTTCAAGACCTTCTTGCTCGCGGAGCGCGACTGTCCCCGGGTACTGTCTTAAACATCAATAGGCACATACCTGGTGTGCGTAGTGCGCTTGTCCTGATCTGGTGGTTCTGAATGAGGCTAGGAAAGAAGTAAAAATCATCAACATATGCATTTCATTTGAGAGTGCCTCAGATGCCTTAGAGGTTGCTTGGCAGCAGAAGCTACTTGCCGCTGAGTTATCATTGACGGGCTATAAGGTTTCACTGGATGCATTCGTCGTTAGATCGCTCGGAGCCTGGCTATCACAGAAATATAGGGTTGCGAAGTTCTTGGGAAATGCATTCAAATATACGCAGCCAATGCCCAGATTGATGTCATCAGACACGATCCGCTGGTCACGCGACATTTATATTGAACATCTAACCGGACAGAGACAGTATGATGATCACCAAGCACAATTGTATACGATGGCCCGTACATCTAAGCCACCCTCCCCTATCATTTACAATTAGTGAAGAGACAATTAGTGTGTTGTTAAATGTTAAATCTGTGGTGATAATTCCTTACTGTGATATGACATATACTTAACTGTTTTATTTATATTTTTATTATTTGTTTTATTTGTGTGATCGTATTTTTTTTATTATTTTTTCTCCAAATTTTAAATATTATTATATCTTTGTTACTATTTTTACTACACTTGTTTGATTATCTGTAAATATGCATTATTTATAACTCATCTTGTAAAATATTATTAAAATAAACGTTTTATGTAAGTATTTTTGTTGGGCATTTGATGAGCACTATTATATATTTACAATTGCTATTGAAGCAACTCCAATTCGTATCTAACGTACTTTCTCTATATTTACTACCAAATTCAGTTTGACAATAGTGTTGGTAAAATACAAGGAGCAATCGCATTTACAAAATATTTACATTTAAATTCTATATCCCAAATTATAAGACAATCTTTTCAGATTAACTCACACAAGCTTAAAGCATTCGAAAACATGTGTTGTATTAAAACTCACCCAAAAATAGACAAAAATATTGCCTATAAAATTGCATACAACGTATAGAACGAAAATATAATAAATTTTATAAATATACTTCCGAAAATCAATGAACTCAAAATACGTTCAATGATACTAAAAGATGAACTTATGTGTTTTAAAATATCGCATAACAAATGATGAAATTCTTTACTAATCTTATAATTTACATAATGGAATTGAAGAATTGAAAAAGGTTTTATCCTTTGTAGAAAGTGAAGAATAAACATATTACAACTTGTTGAAACCTTCCAAGAATTTTTTACAAATCTTTTAAAAGAAAAACTTTTATCCGCAAACCTAGAAATCGAATCTAAATATTTATTTGAATTATTTTCTCGTGATTTTCATAGCTACAATAAATGCATTAACGAAACTCAGGATTTATGGGTGAATATAATTACTAATAACTATGGACTTGTAATTTATATTTCGGTTCGCATATTTCGACCAGATATAAAAAAAATATATATTAGGACCGAATTTACTAACTTTCAGGCCAATCTATTCAGGCAACTTTGAAAATTGATAATATTTTAATAAATAAATTTGATACTGTTTTTGTATGTACGATAGTATTCAGCTTTTTAGTTTAGTGCCCCTTAACCAAACATTATTCATATACTTTGAAAAATTCAAAAAGTATCATTTCATTAACAATCAGAATCAAATTTCAACATCTGCATATTCAGTTAAAAACTTTATGGAAAATCTCGAATATAAAAAATTAATTGAAAAATATAAAAACATAACTGAAAATATAAGATTAATCTTACAAGATTGGGTTTGAACAATGATTTGGAAAGGTAAAGAATCAATAAACAAACTTTAATTGGGTGAATATTTATATGCCTGTGGTCATTATTACAATAATTCAGAATATGATCGGGTGTTTGTGGGTGCACCTGAAATAGACACATAAAGTCAATGGACACTTTATATTGATACAGAAGATAATTTTACAATCCGGATTGTTCATTGGAAAGAGCTTTTATTTGCTATCACGAAAAGACCCAATTCATGGATTAAACTCGTAGAACGTCGTAAGTCGAGCTTATGAAATTCAGTCAGATTGCTCATGAAAAATTTCTCAATCAAAGCTTGAAAATGTTATAAGTATTCAAAGAAACGGCGAACATTTGTATGTTGATGGTAGCGATAAATTAAAAAAATTGGGACAAGTGTTTCAATAACAGGATAATCTGGATTATTTTAAAAAAATTAGTTGGAACATAAATAAAAATATTTGCTCTTATTTGCTCTTACTTACTTTTAATTACTTACTTTTAACAATTGCATAAATTAAATTTTTTTTAAACGACAATCTCATAAAATGAATGTTTTCAGGTTTGATATTTGAGTATAAATTTCTACATTTCATTTTATTATCAAAATACCGCAACATATTTAGATGATTTATATCGCTATTTTCAGATGTGAAAATATTCTATATTGTATTCGTCTCACCCATCCACGCCTTGTCTTGAATACCACGTTTAATTAAAGCCACCAAGCACAACGTGTTTTAAAATAAATTTATAATCAAAAATAAATAATTAAAAAAATATTGTTTTTTATTTTTATTTTTAATCTTAACGACTGCCCTACCAAAAAACGAACTAAACAGGGAAAAAAATAAATTTTATCTGTACAGATACTAAAAATAATTGATAACAAAAAAATGATAAACAAAGATAATTTCAAATGTAATACCCATTTAGTTTTTCCAATTTGCACGAACAAATAACTATATATATATATATATATATATATATATATATATATATATATATATATATATATATATATATATATATATATATATATATATATATATATATATATATATATATATATATTTATATATAATATATATATAAAGTATAATTATCTAAAAATTTTATATGCACAATTTTGAGATAGAAACGGAGAACGTTTTCGGGTGCGAAAATTTTCTCTCGAAAAAAATTTCTAAAGTAAAATCAAATTTTAATTTATATTTAGAATTATTTTTTCGAGAAAAACTTTCGAACGCGTGTTTCGTTTTCATATCAAAAGTGTGCATATCAAATTTAGAATTGTATTTTGAGTTATTTATTACATTAGATATTGTCTTTATCTATTTTATAGAGTAGTCATTTTATGTGTCGATTCCTCTATATATATACAAAGCGGGGAGTCATTTATTTACTCGTTGAATAAACAGATCAATTAATTTTCCAGTGTAGTCCAGGGACCGTTATGTGAAACACTTTTTAATCTAAGAGGTTTCCTATTATAAATTTATTTATGAATGTGTAAAATGGTTTTTTAATAAAAATACTATTATTCCCAAAAATTGAATATATTTTATATTGAGATTAGCCCGATTTGATACGATAATTTCAAGGAATACCGCAGAAGATCCATGTTCGAATTACATAGCTTTATTTATTATTTTTATACATTTTTCATTTTAATATCGGATTTTGTAAGTAAAAAATTATATTTCTACGTTCGCTAAGATAACAAGAGTTCTGTAACCAAAGAAACGTTTAAAAGTATTTAAATTTTTTTTTTTTTATATAAGACATTTGTAAGCATATTAATTATTTTTCGTATATGGGATTCTTGCTACACCCAGATTTATACTATGTATTTTAAATTTTAAATTCGAATATCTATAAAGAAACTTCGAAAAACCTAGAAAAAAATCATTCTAAAATTTTCGAGGAAAATCAAGCATAATAGAAGTGAATTACAGTAAATCATTGCAGTTTAATGCCTAGAAAAAAAAATTATTTGAACAGTTATTTTAATTTCAACCTTCGAAATATGGCTTAAGTAGAAATGCATAAAAGCTAAACACATAGTTTCCAAAAGGTGCTTAGAAATAAATCGAAAATTTCACCCCTGTCAATCTCCACAGAACTGTTTTCTAAAGTATCCATAAACTATATCATTTGTTTTTATCCATAGAATTTGTTATTTTAATCTTGCGGACAACAAAAAATCTTTAACATAAAAATATTAAAATACTATTTCTTAAAATGTTAAAGTACACATATTTCTAAAAAACGACATACGCACCAAAAAATATACTTTCATATATAATTAATAGTTCCTTTTCACTTCCCACTTAATAGGCTATGGAGACGAACGTGCGTAAGTATGATATTTAATATCATTTTTTATGAGGCACGCCTTACGAACACGTGCCGGTTCATAAGGCGAGAACATAATATAAGTGTATATGGACGCACATTTCTTCATTTTTTATTTATGCCATGATATTTTATTTTATGAACATGATACCCAAAAAGTTTTACACAATTTCATAGTTTGTCTAAAAGTTAAAAAAATGGTTTGTAATTTTGACAACAGCAATATAAATACTTTAGCATATAAAACTCACTTAAGAGGCAATATAACTGTTATGTTTGGTATGGAAAATATTAACATCCAATCGGAGGGCTTGTCGAAGAGTTTTAATGCCAATCAAATTTCAAACATTTGGATAATTATTTATTGAGTTATTTGTGCGCAAAAATTAAAATATTTTTCATTTGGGAGTGTACTTATTACAGACACCCCCCCCCTTTAATGAAATGTGTAATAAAAAGTCTATCTTAGAGTTAAATCATAAAATTTAGTTTTCTTCAAAGTGTATTTGACCTATCACACATTTTTAAAACAAATTAAAGCTTTTCTTTTACATTAACAAATCTTAAAGTACTTTCTCATTTATAAATCTTCTACTAGTCTTAGATAAACTCACGTGGTTTAATAAGGTTTACTTCATAACTTTCAGTTTTTCGCAATTTATATTGTCAGTTGACTCTTTTTAAACATTATTCAACTGGGAAAAATAATTCAATTATTTTACACTTTTCGAAATAAAAAACTTCCTCGAAAAGTAAAAACAATGCTCAAAATTTTGTGTTAATTACTTTATAAAAAATGTAAAACATATGTACAAATCTTAGAAATAATTTGATCCACCAATTTTGTTTTATACTAAACTGGCGGCCTTGTTTTATACTAAACCCGGTAGAAAGCACCTTACGTATTAAGTGAAATAATAAAAAAATTTAATTGGGACATCAAATTCATTTATTCAAACAAAAAAATATTTTATTAAGTGCTATTTTAAAACTTAATCCAAAACATTTGGATAAACAATATATTTTGTTTTTCCATTTTGAGCATCAATAAACAAACGGCTGGGGGTACCGACTTTGGAACAGGCAACATAAAATTGGCCATGTGTAAAACATGATTCCTCCAAGTTCACACTACAAACGTGAAGTGTTTGCCCTTGGGCCTTGTTGATGGACATCGCAAATGATAAACTTACAGGATATTGTAATCATTTGAACTCAAATGGCATATCAGTTGGAATCATAGGGATACGCGGTATCAAAAAAACTTCTCCTTTTGATTTAGCAATTAAGATCGTAGCTTCAATCAAATTTGGAAATAACTTTTACACTGCCAATACAATGGTGCCAATACATAGTTTTGGTAGATTAATATTTCGCAATAATATAACCAATTTTCAAATTAAAGCAACTTTCAGATTCAAGCAATGCGGTGGCATACCAGTCGGTTCCAATGAATTTAAAAATTCAATTGGATAATTCATTGCCTCATTTAGATTCATTACACTGTCAATTGATTTATATGTCGTAAATACACCTGGCAGTTTCGCTTGAATTTGAAAATTAATGGCATTGATATGAATGTTCTTCGGTGCTAAAATAGTGCGTTCTCTCAACCAATCATTATTTCTGTAATTCTGAAGAATATTAGGAAAAACACATTTAATCAATTCATATATCGATTGCGCAATTGTACAAAAATTGTACGGTACAGCGATCAATCCGTTGATACTGTCGATTTGTATTTTTCCATCACCAATTTCTAACAATTGTTTTGAAAACTCATGGGCAGCTGGATCATTTTGTAGGTTGGAGATTCAACCTGTACATTCAATGGCAATTTTAATGTAGAGTGTGCGGTCCGACTACCTTCTAATAACGTAGCAGCAATTCAAGGGCCAATGAAATTTTCTGTTCCGATCGAATAGTTGTTAAAATCAATTATATAACGAACGTTTTGCCTGTACAAGCAGGTGCATCCAAGAAATTTAATCCATCTGCATTAATGGAATATGTCATATACATGGTTTTGCAGAATATTCAATTTGGTTATATTCGATTGTACACATAAACGCAAGTCATTAGAATTGAATTCCTGCTCACGTTACAATTCACGGTCAAACAAATCATGCATCTCACGCTTTGGTGCGGTCATACCCTATTATACTTATGCTTAATTTGCAATCGATAGACACATATCTTCAATTATTATCAAAAATTCGTTGTGCATTTCCAAGGTTATCAACAAATTGACAGCTAAATCCCCATTTACAAAATGATCCGCCATTTATTGAATTCATTACTTACAAAAAATGTGATAAATGAAAACCGCTGGATCTATTTTGTGCAAACTTCACATAAACAATCTACTAAATAGTCCGAACAAAGTAAAATTACAACAAATAGTGGCATTGATTTTTATATATATAGATATAAATGAATTTGTTTTTCACTACACATCCAAGTAGAAAACAGTCACTACCAATCCTGGATTGTGCATAATACATTTTAATATATTGATTCGAATAGCAAATGGAGAACATAAATTCGTGCCACATGATAACTTTTGAAATAACAGGCTTCTCATTTTTTGAAAATAATATGAATTGCCAACTACAATACTTTTATTTGGATATTCCTCATTATGAAATTAGGATACAAATGATTCATAGCTTCAGGAAGTTGAATATGCTATCCCAGTTCTATGGCTGTATATCGGTTTTTTCAGTGCATTTGAAGGTAGTTTTTCGAGATAAGATCAAGTTAGCCAATAATCACTACAATCTAGTTTGTACTTTTTGACCTTTGATGACAACTCATAGTAAGAAAAGAATATAACTCATATTGAAAACAATGCAAACGGAGAGGAAAAATACATCCCTCATTACACCTTTTGAAGCAACAGGCACACAATATCTACAAATTATTTTAATTGCGCTTAACTAAAAAAACATTCCCACCCCTCAACTTCGACCTTATTTAAGCTATAACCAAAACCGTGGTTTTAATTACTTATTAAAAACAAAAATTATCAAAATCGAAGTAGTTTTAACGATCCCGATATTTAAAGGCCTTTAATTGTAAATATTACTCTCTTTTACTTTAAATAGACAAAATATGATATACCCTATGTTACAATAGACTTTCAACAATACCGTTGAAATAATACTCTATTATGTGAAAAATTTATTGCTGTTTAACTTCTTCTTTTTCAAAGTTATTTTCCTTTTTTATTACAAATATAAAGTGTAATAATTGAATAATGTGTGGCTCCATATTGTTTTAAATAAGTGGCCAAATAATAAACAATATTATTATCTTTTAATGATTAACTGAAAAACCCATAAAAATTATCATTGATTGATAACGTTTTCATAATAAAATAATAAGGTCAATAAAATAAAACAACGTTTAGTTGATAAAATAGATTAGATTAAAATAGATAAAATAGATTTATTACATAATTTATTTTGAATGATAAGGTTTTCATAATAGAAATACACTGCCAATAATAGACACGAAACTTCCTCGTAATATGCCAATATGCTCACTTGAAAAGCAATATGTACAATACGTATTCAATAGATGGGTTTGCATTTAGGACATGGGATACAAATACACTGCCTATGCACCTTGAAAAACTATATGCTTTGTATGTCTTCAACAAATAAGTTGCAATTTCGACATGGAAAATTGTATTTCTATATAATTTGATCATAAACATTGTTTTTTTAACTTAATTTAAAAAAACTTCTTACTTAATAGATTTTATTTTTTTATTTATATCCAATTTTATAATTTAAAAATAATATCCGTTAATCGAATAATATAAGTTTCTAAGTGTGTTTATCCTAAAATAAAGCGAACTTAACGCTAAAATATAAAAGATAGAAGGTTTTATACAAATTTTAATCGGATACTATACTATGAAATAATGCCAACATATCATTTTAATTTTTTTAGTTATAAGCTTTAATGCATTTTTGTATCCATGTCAACAATAAATAGAATTACACGCGTAAAAGTACTTTTTTATTCGTATGGAATTTCCCCCTCTGTACCCAGAATAATAAACTCGAATCTTTGATATAAAATTACATTATCCACTAGACCGATTTACTTGAAATTTGAGTATTGTCTAAAAAATAACTTGTTTTTCGATGCGATGTGTTTTTCGATTTTTCTTTAATAGCATAGTTCTTGCAAAATCCGAAGTTTTTATTTGTCTATAAAGTATAAATCTCAGTAAACTAAAAACCTCAAGTCAGTTTTTATTTTTCTGTAGTTCAGAAAACTTCCAAATTTCTTCGAAGGATATATTTAAAAACACAAATATTTTTAATTTTAATTTTATCCTTAACAATATTTTTTTTCGATTTGTTTAACAGTTTTTTCAATTTTTAGCCGATAATTTAGATTTTTTCGTACGTTATGCAACTTTGATTTTAAAATAATACCTACCACCAAAAAAAAAAAAAAAAAAAAAAACGATAAGAAAAACTCCTTTAACTAAAATTAAAAAATTGTTTCTCTTGTTTCAGGTTGCGTGGATCAAATCGGATTCAAAAGCAATATTAGCAATACATACGCATATGGTGGCACACAATCCACGGTTATCAGTAACACATAATGGTCATAATACATGGAAGTTACATGTATCAAATGTTCAAAAGAATGATTCGGGTACATACATGTGTCAAATTAATACAGACCCAATGCGAAGTCAAGTAAGTAAACAATTGATGTTGATTATATTTTATTTAAAAGGTCAAACTGATCCACTGATAGGCCGAAATATCAACGCAGAGATAGATGAAACTGCTAGAATATTGAAATCTTCCATGAAAGTATTTTACACGATGTAAGTGGGCAGTAAAAAATTGCCTTTTTTACTGGTCATTTGCATCATGTAACTCCTAAGGGATAAAGAAAGATTTAAAATATTTTAGATTTCGATTAACATGTAGTCCAAATCGCGTAGTTAAAAACCTTGAAATTCTAAATCTGTTCAAATAATCCTATTTAGTATACTTTATACAAAGCTTAAAACCGGAAAAGGTAGGAATTATACTATAATAAAAGTATCTATGAGAAATCTTAAAAAATATGATTTATTAGTTGAATCCTAGAATGTTTACCTAATAATTTAAAAGTAACCGACAAAGCAACCAAATTAAAACTAAAAAATGCATATTTTAAAAGTTTTTTTTTTTTAATGAATAACTCATAAAATTTACATTTTATTTAAAAAGATGTTACAACAAAAAAATGAAGCTTATAAAGGATGGGCCATCTATTGGCAATAATATATAAACCAAAAAGAAATGTTTATTTTTCATTCTGTAGATGCAATATTAACCTAATTATAATTCGTTGAAGTTGATCATAGTAACCATAAATAAAATAAAAACGAACAATATTTTGTAATATTAATCAAACCTTCACTAAAGTATATACAGAAATTTTGTAAGAAAAAAACAATTTTTGTAAATGAAAATCGAATTTTACTGCTAATCGAAAATTTTAAACCCGTTTAATGGTTGGTTGGCGAAATATTATTCATTAATAACTTTTTCGGTAAAACATTAAGTAAATAGTATTATTTTCAGGTATTTTTAAGAAAAGGAATATCCCAAAGTTGGTTCCATGTAAATTTAGAAAAAAATTCTAATCCTAAGGGTAGGAAAACAAGGGAAGATTGATTGTTCAATCACTGTTTGTAATGTTTGACCACGCATAACTTTTTACACAGTGGTTCGATTTTGATAATTCTTTTTTTTATTGAATGGATATACCTCCCAATTAAGTTTGGAAAAAAAATTTCTGCCCTAAGAGTGCGAAAAAAAGAGTAATTTACGATTCACTAATAAATTATAAGTTTATAAAAAATGAAGCATTGTAATTGGTATATTATAGCTAAAAAAAATTATAAATTAGAAACTTTTTAACAAAAAAATTAAGCCGTCGAAAACTGAAAAGCAGAAAATAATAAACACATTTATTTAACTATTTATATAAGTTATATAAATACATTTATATAAGGCAGTCGACTCAAAATTAAGTGAACTTACATTAGTTTAAGTGTTTTCATCGGTTTAAATTTTTTGTCAACAACGTTTTATGTATTATTCAACATTAAATGTATGTTTTGCAATTTTCTTTGAACGAATCGACGATAATAAAATAATATTTTTAAATAAAAATTTACATTTTTAATTGCGAATAAGTAACAAAATATTGATTTTTCGAAAAATCTTTATGAAGATTTTAATATTTATCAAATAAAACATAAATCAGAAGGTTTGATACCAATACATTCACTACAGCAGAATTCCTAAAAATCCACTAGGAACTCTACAAGTTATAATAAACACTGAGAAATAATTTGCAAACACCAAAGAGTTGAAGAGGTGGTCAAAATTTGGATTTAACGGCAAAGGTATATTCCAATTGCTTAAAATTGGTTGAAATTTTGAAAACAGTCTACTGTAATTCTTAATTCAACATCAAAAAGTGGCTTATATTCACATTTATGTTTTGAAGAGGTGTAATTAATTGCTTCCATTTTTTTATAGAATGAATCTATCGCTTAGCAAAGAATCTTCTGCGAAATTCATGTTTGAAAAAGTACTGTGACATAATGTTTAAAATATATTATTTTAAAATGAAAGTTTAGAATTTTAAAAAATATAACTGATACTGATATTTTCAATATGCTTATTTTTTTCATTGAGTATATACTTCTAGCCAAGTTATAATGAATCAGAGAATATATTTGAACTAAGATAGTACATTAATTATAGTGTTCGTTTGATTTCCTAACACGATTATATCAAAATCGATTGGAAAAAATTATGTTACACTCTTATCTTTGTTTTTAGAACTGATAGAATGTTTAATAGAGAAATTGTATTTAAAATGTTTTTATTTTACAGTTCAAAATGTAAAACTCAATACCATAACAACTTTTGAAGACCAAAGTAAAATTAATTAAAAAGCAAAGTAGTGTTACAATTAACAGTATTATTTGTTTAGATACTCGACTTATTGTTCAATATCAATATTTGAACTATTTTATTTATAAGCATCCTTAAATATGCAATGCATACAGTTATAAATACATATAATTATAATAATATGTATTGCAAGTATTTATGCTCATTAGGTAAATTGGCTCTAATTGTGGCGAATGTAAACATTTAACGAAACAAAGTTTCAAACAAAAATTTTTTATTTTCTAAAAACATTTTTGCTTTTAGATTATTTCAAACTCTTACAGTGTAATAGTTGAGTTATTGATTCTTTGGATCCAATTGTTCCATTTTCTGAACCAAACATAAATTCAGTTTTTCTGAATACATTACGAACAAACTTATAAGATGATTTTGTGAACAAAATTTTGATTGTAGCTTCATTAGTATACTTTGTCATATTGTTATTATATGCCGAGTATAATGACTAAATATTCATGTTCGTGAAGTAAAGGCACTTCAATTGAAGTGATAAAAAACGTATGCAACTTATCTTTTACAAAGAATTTAATGAAGTTTTGACTTGTTCTCGGGAAGTAATGTTACTTCTGCTAAATTTATCTTTAGAATTTATAATATTTTTAAATAAGTATTGTTTTATTATAACTACGTTTTTCTTGTAACTATATAATTCTTTAGGAAAATGGCATACGGAAATTAAACAAAAACAAAAAATTATGTGTTTTACTTCATAAATATCACGTAATAAATTATTTTAAGCAAATTTTAAGTTGAAATATTAAAATTTATTATTTTATAACTTTAAATAAACATCGCATGCTATTTCAGTTGTTTTTGTAAGTTTTCAATTTTTTAACATTTTACACAAAACTTATATTTTGTATTTCTCTTCTATCGCGGTCTTCAATAGTCTTTTGTATAAAAAAAAAAAAATGCAATTAAAAAAACAACATGAAATTGCAAAAAGATAAAAACCTGTATTTCCATTTTCAACACTTTCATACATTTGGGTTTTAATTTTAAAACGATGTACACCGAAGTGTGTTTTTAGGAAATAGTCAGAAATCATTTTCTGTTAAATTAGCCAATACAATGAGTGAGAAACGATATGCACTCAATTTTAAGGGAGCCTCGAAACATCAATGTTATACGAATAATGCTGAAATACCGATACCTTTAGCACGGTAGTAGTAATAGTTTTAATAAAAATGAGACACATAGAACTGTTATCTTTCGAGTATATGTGAAAGCATAAATAGTTTGCCGAGATGAAAGGCATTAATACTTTACTAATTTAGCGCCAAGGTATTAAAGGAAAAACTCAATCATATCTTGGTTTGTAAAGTAAATTGGCTTGTTTTTTTCGGATCTTCGTAAGAAATGTAAGCATTTTTTGGGACATAAATTTATTCTGAATATTATCGGCTCTATTGGTTTAGCTCTGGTAAATCCTGTAACAGGCTTGCAATATCAAACATACAAAAACACATTATAGTAATGAAAGTTCAAAAATTATAATGACACAAATTCAAATAGCTTCCATACCACCCGGAATTAATTAAATTTCGACTTACATTTTCGTATTTAAAATTAAATGTTCTTCGTAAAAATTTCAATTATTAATCTTAAAGAAAACTATTAATAATAATAAATTCAATACCGAATTATATTCATCAATAAATAAACAATGAATTGAATTATTTATTAATTTATAAAGAATTATTGATTGTTGTTGATTTTGTTTATGTAACATTAAAATAAAAATATTTTTAATTTTAATCAAATTCACTCCTCAAACTCAGCATAAAAGGTCTTTTGTAATAGCAACTACGTTTACGCGGCCGAGTAATTATTTTCCATACAAAATATAGTTCAAATTCTTTATAAAATCATAATAATCATTGCTAGAAATTCACTTTCGTATGTTGACCGACACATGAGTAGCTTTCTTAAAAATAAATATATAACTTAAAAATAAATTAAATTTAAGGCCAATATACTGCACATAATATTGATATTGGCTAAATTTTTCAATTGAAGAACCTAAGTAAGCTTCGTGAACATAAAACTGAAGCTGAATTTTCACATCTTTGAATCTTCATAGGCACTACATAGTTTTATCGGTAATCTATGTGGTGATTCTAAGCAACAACTTCATGCTTCGTTATGCATGACGGAGATAAAAAATAATCCAAAAGATCTTATAACTTTAAAATATCAAGTTCCGTATAAGCCAACTATCGTGTTGTTTGCTTTTATAATAATTGTCATTAATTTTAATTTAATAACGTAACTTATTTTTAACGGGCTAAAAAAACCTTATCGGTTATAATTTTTATAGTATTTTTCTACAAAATACAAACGCACAACCTGGCAAAAATTTTTCAGGTGGAGAATTATCACCTTGTAATCCAACTAAGGATTACACTTAAATTAAACTTTAAATTTTTTTATTAATATTAATTTAATTTAATTTTTTTCTCTCTAAAACGGTTGTAGTACTAAATTTGTCACTAAATAAAAATAAAAATAAAAAGTTTATTTTAATAATTATTTATTTTTTTTATTTCAGATGGGTAATTTAGAAGTAGTAATTCCTCCTGATATAATAGATGAAGATGACATGGTCTCATCAATTGATGGGAACACAGCTACGGAGGGTGGATCAGTACGTTTACGGTGTCATGCTTCCGGTGTCCCTGAGCCTACGGTATTATGGAGGCGTGAAGATAATCGTAATATTGTTTTTCGACATGAGGGTGGGCGAGAAAAACAAGGTAAGCCAAATTCATTTTAGAATAATAGCCAGTTTTCTAAGATGGATTGTGGAGAAAGGTCTATACTCTAAAGTGGTATATATTTTTTTGGTGTGGAAAAAATTAAAGCAATATTTTATTATAAAACACAAAAACTGGTAAATAAAATTTAGCTCGGTGTGGGTAGGGTAGATGCAACGCCTAATCTGGTGTTATACCCAAAAATTTTTAGACCTTAAAAAAGATGATAAATTCTATAATTTTTTTATCATAAAAAAAAAGGGTAAGGAAGTGCAGCTAAAATTATTTATTTTCAGTTAATTGTCAAAAACCCTGTAGCTTCATGAAATTTTTATGTATATTAATATTCTTTTCTCGGCATCCAATCCCATCGGGGAACATTTTTCACCTTTTAAGCACACAATTTGTAATATAAGTACAAAGGTACTTATAATGTAGGTACAATTGTACGTCTTCAACGGATGAGTTTCAATTTGGATATGTGATGAAAAAATTCATTTTATCCATTTCAAATAAAATTTTCTGTACCATTTACCTACTAAAGCGGTCTTCATTAGCATTTGGCGATTTTTTGTTACAATGTGTTCCCTTCAATATCTATTATAATTAATTTCAACACCATTCAATACTTTTCCATGCATCTGCATACCACATATAAATGTCATCAAAATAGGCAAAATAGGATACATGGAACTCGATATATAGGCATTAAAGTCTAAAAACGATTAGTTTCGAGAAATTAAATCCGGAACGGTAATTATCAGATGAGATAAATTTCGGTTTTATCCCCAATTTCTTTCGACTACAAAGCAGTCATCATCAGTAAGCATTGGCTAGTTGTAATGATTCTCTCAGGAGATGTCACTCGTTGCTGATTTGGTGACGGTTTGCACAACGTCGTACAAACAACTAGCTAATTCATACTGATGATGACTGCTTTGTAGTCGAAATACGTGTTTATAAAATACAAAATAATTTGCTCTAGGAAATTGGGGAAAAAATCGAAATTTATTCGAAAAATCCTAGAGTTCTCATTAATAATTATAAAATCAGATAAGATGTTTCTAAAATCGGAGTATCCTGAACCTATAGGTATTACATTATTTTGACAAATTTATACATATTTGTTCAATGAATGTGGAGTGATGTGCGCGTTATGATTGAGCCCCACAGAACGACAGACTATCAAATCAACGAGTACGAATCAAAAACTCCTCAGGAAGTTCCAAATCCGTTGACATATATACATAATTTTGAAATCGGCACAATTTTTAATTCTTGCGTACTTAGAAGTAAAATATAACATTTAATTTTCGATAATACGAAAATCAATAATTTCATAGTTTCAGAAAGATTGGTTTAAAAAGGGAACAAATTTTCTCGATTTTATTTTGTATAACATGGTAACTGTTTACAAAAAGGTAAAAAAATTATTTTATGTATCTTGATTTGAACGATATAACTATAAATAAAACGAGTTGTTAGTAAATAATGGCGTTAAAAATTTTGTCGTTGCCTCTATTAGGACAAAATTCAGGTTTCATTACTTTGACTTGCCTACTTCGTTACACATCAAATTTTTTTTTTTTTTCATTGAGAATTTTTGTTGACCCCATTATTAGCCGCTTATTAATAATAGAAAGCATATTTTTTCGCTCTTTACATGACAGAAAAATCCAATTTTTTCTAACTAATCAACTACGATAAAGAAATCACGAAAGATAAATAATTTTCATTCCGACCATAAGTGTATAATTTTATATTTTGCTATAATATGTTGACAGTCACACTACCTTTTTCAATTCAATTTGGAAAAGAGAAGGTTCGGTATTTGCGAAACATATTATTTGAATATCTAAAATATTTCATATTTATTCGGAATTCAGTTATTACGTTGAAACCGATTGAAGATATCAAAAAATATGTCAGTTAATATAATGGTACGATTGGAAGATATCAAATGTCTGTGAGGGAAACACCAAACTTCTCCATAATACTGGAAGTGAAAATCTGCCGCTGATTTGAAATATTTTACTAGATTGATTGTGAATTTATAGTGGTTTTTGTTTTTAAGTTGACATATGCAAAAATTCGAAAAATGAGGTGAATTCTGAAAATTGTGTTAAACAGAAATGTAATAATTTTTTAACCACGATTTGTCTCAGGTCCATATATAATTTAAGGAGAATGAATTCAAGATTAAATGAAGGTCAAAGTTTCATTTTCATGAAAAAAATTAAACATACAAATTTAAACATACATGCATTTAAATTTATAATATATGTACAGTTTATATGAGTTAAAAATAAGGCAAAAAGGTTGTTATAATGATCCTGATAACTAGAGGAATCACTAGAAAAATAAAAAAGTTTTTACTACCTACATTATCATCTGCCTTAGAAAATAATAAAGATGCGCGCTATGTAAATTTTGTACACTAAACTTTTAAATATTTGATAATAGGTACATAATATTTTATAATAAATTCATGGGCTCGAATCCAGTTGATTGTTAGCCCCTTTAAATTATAAAATAGGGTGGAACTAATATCTGTTCCTGTTTATAATATCAAAATATATATTTTCAGTAGTTTTTTATAGCCCTATTACAAATAGGCAAAAAAAAATTTCAATGTTGAAATAAATAAAAGAAGAATCATTTTATTGTAAAATTCTTAAAAAATCGAATTATTTTATAGCAGAAAAATATCATCTGTGCACTAAATTAAAGTTGATAACAAAAGTAGAAAACTTTTAAGGTTGATAAGCTTGAAATGATTATTTGTGACAAGAAATTATTATTATTGTAATAAAAAAAAATTTTAACTTTATTTTTAATTAATATATTTATTGTTTTTTATACGTGTAATTTTATATTATTTGTATGATTGCATGCATGTATTGTATGATTGCAAATAGGGCACACTTTCCTGAGTTCTGTTACACACTTCTGTCCCTTTTCACTCACATACAACAAGCATATCGAATGGAAAGATGCAACACATAAAAAAATAATAATTTTATTTCTGGTTATAATCGAATAAATACTTCTTTTTCTAGGACTTATACTACTTTTTTAATAAACACATTCGTAGTTATGCCAAAAAGGCAGTATATAGTCTCAATTCACACCTGAATTTAACAACTATTTTATCATATTATTCGATATCAATTTTCAGTAATTATTTAAAGCCAAATTTATATAATATATCATTGGTTTATTAAACAATCTACTTCTCCCTCTTGTTTCTCTTATAACTTGTATGTTAGTATATTATAACACCTTGATAACAGTGTTTTATATACACTTTCTAATGTATAACCTATCTCAAGAGATCTTTATTTTAGACTAAAGCTTTGTTCACATTGATCGAGCAATTTAGTCAATTAGCAAGTAATTTATTAAAACTATGTAAATAGTCACAGTCATGTAATATAATTTCATATCATATAACACTTCATATTGTACGACTATGACTGTACACAAGCATATAACAATAAACAAATCAATGAATTTGTTTGATATTTGAAATTATTCTATATGACTGGTTGTTTACTTAGTTTTAAAAAATTCCTTGATCAATGTGAACAAGGATGAAGAGTTCTTGCGATTTTTGAATAAAGCTCTTTCTGTATGGCAATAGGCTAGGGGAAGTACAGAAACCACATTTTGGCACGAAAAAGTCCTTCACGTTATCAAGTTTTACGTATTTGAAAGTGGATGAAAATTGAGTATAGCCAAAACGGTAACAGTTTGAAAAAATTTTTTGTGACAAATCTTATAGTATCAAATTTAACATTTTTTATGGTTTTGGTTATTATTAAAAACAACAGATCCAGAACGTCTAAAAGTACTTACACAACATTTACTTGTATACGAAGTGTAAGTGAAATGTACACTTGTCTAAGTGAAAAATTTTAGTATATGTTCTTTATATGTTTTAACTCTGCTATTTTTATAATAACCACAAAAAAACCAAAGAAGTTATGACCAAACTCAATTTTCAACCCCTTTCAAATGCGTAAAATCGGATGAGGTACAGGGCTGATTCCTGCCAAAATATTTTACTGTTTTTCCCATACCACGATTCCCATACTAAAAAAACTTTTTTTTTTAAATTTTTCCACGAGACAATTTCTATCTAATAACAAGCAGTCCATATGGGTACGCTGGTGAATAAACCTCTAATATAGTAAGTAGTTCCAATGTATAATACATAAGTATGGAGTTGAGTTGAGTATAATATTATGTATTACAATTTTGTTATATCTCAAATACATTTGAGTGTAATTTAGTTACATTAGTTAGTTAGTTTTCACTTAAAAGTTTCTTCTTCTCTCTTGAAAATCTGAACATACCACTAAGAAAATACAAGCAACCAAATATATCGTGGATATAGTACCTACTGTAGTTTGTTAAAAAACTTTTATATTATTTATACAGTATGTTTAATGATAACAAATTAATTACTATATCAATTTTGAACTATAACAATAATTGAGTAATTTATTTATTTCAATAAAACGTTGAAATTGTCCGTACTAATAGAAAAATATGAGAATAAAATAAGTATTCATAAAATATTCGAAAATAAACGCAAAATAGGTGGCATCTGATGCTAAAAAAAGTAACCCACGAAAGTTTAAAAAATCAACTAATGTCACATAACTGTAAAAAAATTAAAGATGACACATATTTTCAAATTCTACCGCTTGTCTTTAATTGTTTCAAGTTGTAATTTTGCCTTTCCCACATATATTAATTTATATGTAAACTGCTAAGCATAACTATTCACGTCATTTTACACTGTGCACATCTACAATTGCGAAGAGATTTCACCAATTGTAATTGTATTCCGCGTGAAGTTTAAATGTGTATACTTAGTAGAATATGTCAGTCTATATGCTTTATATAGTAAAATTCTTTAATATCTGAAATATTCCCAATTTACTTGCATTTTATTAAAATTTCGATATTTCCCCAATTTCCTAGATCAAATTATTTTGTATTTTATAAATACGTATTTCGACTACAAAGTAGTCATCATCAGTATGAATTAGCTAGTTGTAATGATTCTCTGAGGAGATGTTACTCGTTACTAATTTTGTGACGGTTTGCACAGTGGTTTGCACGGTGTTACACAAGTTTGCAAACTAGAGTTCTCATTAATAATTAAAAAAAAAAAAAAAAATTGTATTTCATTGTTTATATCCTTTATAGAGCGGGGAAAAATTTGGAAGATTGTAATTGAACTTAAACTAATTTCTTGATGAGCTGGATACTTGAGATTGAGACCATATCTCATAGGTGGATGACAATGCTGTATGAAGAAATTATAAAGATGTATAAAAAAAGAAGAAATTTTAAAATGTATAAAGAACAGAAGAAAAATGAAAAAGAGTAGAGAAAGGTGAAGAAAATGAGCTAGATGTTTGAAATTTGGACGATAGCTCAGAAGTAGAGGACAATATATGAAAATGTAAATATTGAAGAAAAATGTTAAGGAGAGAAAGATGTTGACAACAAAAAAAGACAAAAAAAAAGAGAAGAAAAATGAAGAAATAGAAGAAGATGAATTACGATCACTATACGAAAAATTGCATTTACATAACCCAAAAAAGTTAAGAATAATGAAAATAGATTAATTTTTATTGTACCAAATCCCTATAACGGACTAAAAATTAAAAAAGAATTTCTCTAATATGAATAATATAATTGATACATCAAAAGCTCAATAAATTCTGAACTCAACTTATTCTTTTTGTTTAAAATTAGAGAAATTATTTTATAGTTTTTGGTCCGTTATGGTACATGGTACATTAAAAATTAATTTAACTTTATTTTTATTGTTGTGCAGTAGCAACTTAAATTCACCGCACCCCTATACAAGAAAAATTTTTCAAATCTATACATAATATAATTATCATGTTTATTCCTGTTTGGCTATATATTTTTCTTCTTTTTTCGTATTTGAGCATCATAGTACATACTTCCGTCTTTGAAGACAATAAAATATTGTCATTAATAATCTTATGAATGAATTGTATAAAAAATTGTGAATTATACATCTAAAATACCTACAAAAAAATGAAAGTTAAGTAAATTTTTTCCGAATTCATTAAAAAAGTCAAGTATACTCCAGCCAGGATACGCCGACAAGCTTATGTTTTTAATTTAGAAATTTCACATTTCAAAGCTGACGAATATCAAATTAAACTCAGCAGTATATGGATCTTCGTGAATTGATGTTTCATTAAATTGAAGTTAACAGTTCAATTTTACCTAAATATTTTACAATTTCTTCATTTGAATTTATTTTAAACTTGAACCAAAACCATTTCGATAACATTACCAGTAGTTCGATGTTTTGAGGAACGATTTTATAGCAATTATATTATATCAGTGAAATTAACAACTAATAAAACAAACATTTAAAGCTAGCGTTTAGAGCAATTTAAAGATTGTCAAATTGCCGTAGTACATCTAATTAATTTTTAAATTAACTTATAAAAACTAAATTATGCTTGAACTTTTTACTATTTTTTAAATAGTTGTGGTCATACTATTTTATAATTTACATTAATCTTATGTTTTACTAACTTTCGAATGTAAAAAATATTTCTGTATTTCGAAAATCTAAAAAATATTCCTTTATTTCGAAACTTCATGGATGGGCATCCACATAGCACGTGATATCATCATTGCTTCATAAAATTAAGATATTTCCTCTAAGATGGTACTTTCTAAGTCGATTTTCTATCTTAAATGGGCAGAAACATATTTTTTTGTTTTATTCGAAATCACGTTATTTCTTGTTTAATATACTTTAAATTCAATCATAAAACTTTAAATTTAATATTATATCACATATCTACTCAAAAATTACAATAATTTTGTCAGTTAAATTTATAGATAATAACTACGTTTATTCTTATTCTAACATAGTACAAATCATATAAGTATACCCACGTGTCAATTTAAAAGAATATACTATCCATTTATCACACTAACCATACTTCACGTCAAGCTATCATAATCAATCATTCCGTTCCAACAAATTGTGAGGTGCACGTGAATCCAGAGTATATTTGGTACCAATTAAAGCAAAGCAAATAAAAGATACTTTTTGTTCCATATCTCAGTAGTCAAATTCAAGACTGTTTAAGCTCTCTCCATGGAGGCAAGATGTTTTCGTCGCTTGACCTCCTAAACAACTCCCATAAGGTGGCCATCGACAAGAACTTAAGAAACATAACTGCTTTCATCATGCCTAACGGCTAATATAGATATTAAAAAGCTCCATAAAGTATCGCTATTAGTAGTCAGGCCCCAAATCGCATAATGCGAGATATATTTGGAGATCTCAGATATAAATACTGTATACGCTACGCTAATGGCCTTCTTATATTCAAACTCAACTGAAGAAGATTTCCAACATTTGAAGTTCTAAAAAAACTAAAAAAAGAAGGTTTAACAGCGAAACCGGAAAAATGTCAATTTTTTAATATAAGTTTAAAATTGCTTGGTTAAGTCGTTGATCAGCACTGCCTATCCATCGACACATCAAAAATACAGGCAAAAAAATATTTACCGTCTTCTTTAAATATAAAACAACTACACAACTTTCTCGGCATGAGTAGATATTGTATGTAGCTTATTGGCAACATTAAATAAATAATAATTTATAGTAATTTATAGTAATTTATACTTCACCATGGTATTTTGTATAAGAAAACGGAGAGATATAAAAAACGATGTCTCCAAAACTTTTCGTTCAGCCATACTACAGTATTTTCACAACGGTCTCCTATCCCCCCTGCAAGTTGTAGTAAAGGTGTATTCAAATATCATCAGATGCTTCTATGTAGACAATCTATACAAAGACGTCGCAAATTACGTCAATTATTGTGACATTTTTCTTTAGCATAAAATTCCATCTATTCCGAAACCTAATATGGAAGCGAAATCCTAATTACGTCTTTGTAGCCGTCTGTATTGAAATTCGTTGCCCTCTTCTCATATCTAAAAACAGAAATAGATATGTTCTGGTGGCTGTAGACAATTAAATCAGTACTCTGTACCATACCTTTTTCTTCCGATAAAGCAAGTAATTTTAGGAAAATAGGGATCAGAACAAGATATCTATCACATTACGCTCCCTAAGGTAATAAAACGCTCTTTTACAATCGGCATCAACAGGTCATATCTTAAAGGATGAATTCGTTGGGTTTGCTATATACTGTTGTAATAATTTATTTTCTCCAGTAGCCAATTCCACACCGGTTTCAATTTTTCATTTGGTAAAAACTTCCCCATAGATCAATTTTGGAAAATTCATAGAATTCTTTCTCCAAAAAAAAAAGATCATCAAAACAATTATTTTAAATTTTCCTCAAAAATCTTTGAAAAAGATAAAATTATTGGAATTGATGCAAAAAGAAAAACCAATGAGTTGAGTGTGAACGACCTAGTGATGCTGAAGAAAAAAATCTCGGTGCATGGTAATTCAAGGAACAAATTCATAGCCAAATATCTTGGACCCTACAGAACTATTAATTTTCACTAAAAACACCTTATATTAATTAACACCACGATTGTTATATATTTTAATTAACAGTTCATAGGTAATCAATACGTATATTTTTATTCGATTACAGTTCAAACTCATATAAGCACACCATGTGGTAATTTAAAGACATATAAGTATACCATGTGGTGATTTAGGACCTGTGGGCATCGGGCGGCTCGAACTCTAAATTTTCTTGTTTTTACACCAACAGAAACTTAACGAGACTTTTTAACGTTTATCACCACCAGTTCTCCAATATTTGGTAGCCAGGGCGATTTACATTACATTATTTTAAAAAATTTTCCCCAAAAGTTTAAAATATTTATATTCTGTACTTACGTTGCCACTTGTCTTAATCATTTTGCTAATTAATCCAATTGATAATTTAATAATTGTTTACTTATTTCTTATAACTTCATATACCGCTTTTATCGATTGGATTTCTTTTGCCACCAGTCATTTCCACCTGTCGTTACATTTAGGAACACCATAATTAATTGTCATATATTCATTTATATGTAGGAAATAAAAAAGAAAATCAAGAAGAAGTATAAATTTTTTCTTTCAGTCAATAATTTTATTTAAAAAAAAAAATTATAATAATAAATAATAGTAACAAAATATATTGAAAAATAAAATGATATATATTAATATGAAAATTTTAATGGAAAAATATATTCTAAAAGACAACTTAAAACCTATATTTAAAAAAAAAAATGCAAAAAATTTTATTAAGAGAACAGATACCAGAGATTGATTTACGAGTCTTTCGACAGTTTGTAAGGTGTGGGTGAAACACTTAAATCTACATCTCTGCATCATTTGCGATAGAGGGAGCTGTAAATATGTGAAATAAGGATACTTGATTTTATCATGGCCAAGAATGAAATTAAAAAGGTTGCGCTATGTTTATAGGGTATCTGGTTTAATTGTGGTAAGACATATGAGGTCAAAAATCACTCTCAAAACCATTTAAAAATTCAATTTGCATCTGAAAGATAAAAAAAATCTAACGTTCTACGCAGAAGACGTAGAAACTTGAATCCTCATCCGAGTACGAGTATATGCATTTGTAAAACATTTGTAATAACTGCCTATTTATAACGAAATTGACGGTTTTTACACCTGAAAGTCATAATTTCGTTTGTTTTCTGCAAACGCGACTTCACTATGCTTCAACAAAAATTCACTAAGCTCCAACTTGGAATTTATACTATGGTAGGAAAATTAAGAGACCGTTTGTTTATCTCTCGTGTTTCGATGGCTATTGTAATTATTGTAAAGATCTCATAATTGGTAGTCATATATCCCTCATATCAGACGAATTCCAGTGAAAGATTGAAAAAAGACATAAACTGAAACAGGTAAACTACACGATTTTGCATTTGGTTTATTTGAATCTATCTCTCTGCCTAAATTTGTTCTATTGTAACTTTCTGATGCTTTAACCTTCTAATAAAAAAATCGAAAAATACAACTACTTGAAATTACATTTTGGTTACTATTTTAATTTTTTTTTTTTTTTTTTTTTTTTAATAAATTAAAATATTTAGTAGAAATAATCAGGGAAACGGGAAAAGTACCATTTTTTTTATTGCAGTCCTCCCAATATACTGCAATAAAAAAAATGGTACTTTTCCCGTTTCCCTGATTATTTCTACTAAATATTTTAATTTATTAAAAAAAAAAAAAAAAAAAAAAAAAAATTAAAATAGTAACCAAAATGTAATTTCAAGTAGTTGTATTTTTCGATTTTTTTATTAGAAGGTTAAAGCATCAGAAAGTTACAATAGAACAAATTTAGGCAGAGAGATAGATTCAAATAAACCAAATGCAAAATCGTGTAGTTTACCTGTTTCAGTTTATGTCTTTTTTCAATCTTTCAGAGAAGAATCTCTAAAAAATCTTTAAAAATAAGAACCTTTTTTCTATGTAAGTTAGGAAAGTTAGTTTTTTTTTATTTTTTTTTTTATTCTATGTTAAATTATGAGGAAACATGTAATTTTAAATTTATCCCCTTTTCCTTTCCTTTCTTTCGTTCCTTTGGAAAATCTTCAAAAATACCAATTTTTTTCAATGACTGCATGGAAAATGCGGGTTTTTCTATCGGTATCAAATGAAATGATCAAGGTACATCGGCAAAATTAAAGGTTTTTTTTTGAAAGTTCATCTTTTGTGCAATCTTGATGAATAACTTTGTATATATGACCCCGGACTGACGTAACGTAATGACAGGCTTAGACCAATCAATAAAGTTAAGCAACAGCAGTCACAGTTGTTGTATAAAAATAATAATCCCCTTTGGTTAATGGCTTTATAGCTAAAAATAGCTGAAGCCAGAAATGAAAAAAAAAAAAAAATTGTATTCTTCAGAGTGACATATATATAGTAGCTAGCAGATCGAAACGAAATATGTAGGCAATAATTTTTCATAGACCTTCAAATGTAAAAATGATATTGATAAAATTGAAAATAATGAAATAATTTTTTAACAACTATTTTAAAAGTAGTATTTATATTTTTATTTATAACTAGCAGACCCGGCCACGCGTTGTGTGGCTATGATTTTTGTTATATTATATTGTAGTAAACAATTTAAGAGGGACGGTAGTAGAACATCAGTCACTGGGACCAACATGCTTTTTACATAGATACCATTTGTAAAAAAATATGGCGACCTCCATGACAGATTTTCTACTACTGTTACCCCTTAGTAAAATGAAATTATTATCTGGGAACGAAGTCGGAAATGTTAAAGCTTGCATAACAATCGACTGAATTGGGATTTGAACGGGAAGGACTTTAAATTTTCTTACAGTTGATATTAAGCAAAAATCAATACAAGAGAATTCATTTTAAAATTTATTATTATTTTTCAATTTTGTAACAAAAAAGTGTATTTATTATTATTTTTATTCAATTTTGTAACAAAGTTGTTAGTAAATAACACGTGACCTAAATAAATGAATGAGGTAGGTAGAGCAGATAGTCTTAAATTTTTAACAATAATATTTATTACTTTGAATTATAAATTTCAATTTAATTTAGCTCTAATCGGTGCTGATCTGCAAAACGACGTCGGTTATATTGATGAATTGTAGCTTATTAATAAAAGCGTTAGTACTTTTAACTGAACACCATTTATTGGATACTCAATCAAGTGAACTGACTACTTTATACAGTGCCATCTATTCGATACTTACTAAATCAAGTCAACTGATTATACCGCCATCTGTTAGAATCTTATCGAACTATGCCTTTTTGTTAGATTTAGGCTACCATCTGTTAAAGTATTATCGAACTATATCTCTTTGTCATAAAAAACAATTAATTCGCAATAAAATAAAATTGGAACCTCAAATTAAGAAATAAACTATCCTATCTCTTAAGTTGAAGCATAGCACTCATTTAAGAAAAAAAACGTTCGAATCGGTTCAGTAGTTTCGGAGTCCATCGCGTACAAACAATGTGACATGTAATTTATATATATTAAGATTATATAAAGCATGCTTTAAAGTTGCCCTTACAAAACAATTAATCCCGGTGCCTCTCATCATATCAAGTATAAATACTTTTCTAAAATTTGTATATGTCTTAATTATCGTTGATATAACAACTTTTTATATACAAAAATTCTGAAAATTGGAGCATTTTGTTTTTCGGAACCCGTAAAATTTTCTTGATATTAACGGACATCTGACAAACATGTAACAAAACAGAATGTATATTGCTCGCTTTTTATTTTTTTATCGATAAATCTATAATTAATCCATTTCACTTTGTTCACATTGTATGTAAAGTATAGTATTCAAAATTGAATACATAGTATATAGTATTGTATTTTAAGTTTATTACCTTTTTATTCTCAAGTTTTCACTTAAAAAGTACTTGAATTTTGTTGTTGATTACTTCTGCATATATACATCTGAATACTTCTACATTATGTGTTAGTATACACATTTGAGAAGTTTCTATCCATCTAATGCTATTTAAACTTTTTCCTTTCTACTAGTTATAAGCTATGTGTTTATTAAAACTGTTTTTAGTAGTTTAAAATGCATTTTTCTCATTGTATTTATTATACATACCGGGTGTAAACGATTGATTTGAGAACAGACGTAAAAGACAATTATATTTTTTATTGTATGATCAAACAATGTTCTTTGTGAAAATATTGTTTTCCAAAAATGTAAGATTCACAAACTTTAAAGTTTTATCAGACCCTATTATATTGTGTCTTAGAACGATCAGAATACGTTTATTTTTAAGAGAAAGGCAAACCTGTTTTATATTTTTAAAAGTGATCAGATATATAATCGTGTAAAATGCCGCCTGTTACAAGCCACTCTTGAGAAAGGGTGGAATAAAAAGAGAAGGAAAAGTAAGTTTTTATTTTTCATTCTCGGCCTACTATTCATTTCCGCAAAAAATGTTTGATTTCCAAAAACAGGGAGAAGATAATATTCAAGTTACATCTTAAAAAAAAAGATTTTGATAATTGAAAACTATGGAGTCGTTTCCAATAAATTTATGTTTTAAGGCCTCGGGAGGCCGAAAACCATTCCAACAAATCGATATTTGAAAAATGTTTAATATAATTAATAAGTAGGGCTCACTTTCATCGTCTTGAACTACTTTTCAAGACTAATAACTAATTTGACGCTTACTATATACACAATATTGTCGTAAACATCAAATATTTGCAATTTGATGAGTTGTGGAAAATTATAAAAAAATTGAAGTCACTTTAGATATGATTTTTTTGGATATATTTTCGTAGAATCGATTTACGTTATTATTTTTTTGGATTTATCGACAAAGTGTTCTGTTCTAGGAAAATTTTACAAGATTTTTTTTGTCCTTGGTAACCTTTGAAGGCAATAAAGTCGGAAATAAAGCGTTCTAGAAGTAAAATAATCAGACTATAGAGTGTTCTAAAATTCACAAAATATTGACATAATTCTTGATTACATTACAAAATTTTGTATTCTGGGTTAACTTTAAGTTTATAGTAGATATTAATGATTCTTAGTAAAATAATAGATAATTTGTGTTTTTGATTAGACCTCTACAGGCTATATTAATGTCAATCTGTAATGTAATATTGTATTTTTTCTCATTTTCCCATTTTCCCCCCATAAACAACAAAAAATAATTATCCTAAGTTATGGAATTTTTATAATTTAATATTTTTACGAGGAGTTATGTTTGCCCGAAAATTGAAGTGTTCTGATGAAATTTATAAGATTTATCTACCAGTTGCATTTTCTTTCGAATTCTAAGTTCTCAAGCATATATTGGCGATTTCAATAATTGGCATTTGGCATTTGTAATCTTTACTTGCTTTTTGCCATTTTACAATTCAATGAATTTTGTAAAAATATTGTAGCAATATTCAATAATTATTTTGTTAATAAACTTTATGGATTAATTAATTACATAATACAAGAGGAAGAGAAGTGGAATAAAGACTGAGATATACTAGATAGTTCAGTTGTTGATAACTATCACTAGTAATAATGATGTTTAGCAACTATAGCTACCAGTTAAACTAGTCAATCTAGCAGAGCAAAGTATCAACATTTGAATTTAAATATGGTCAAAATAAGATACTTTACAGTTGCTATTTAGGTGCTGCAAGATTAAATTAGGTGCTAAAATTTTATTTAAGAAAATTGAGTTATTGAGCTGAGCCACGTGAAAAAATAACAGTTATATAATAATGTGTTATAACTAGGTGCTTTTTAGCTGCTTTTATGGTGTGCATTCTATGAATCAATTTAATGAAAAATACAATTAAAATTACTGCGCTTTTTCACTAACTGCGATTCATCACTGCTGAAAAAAAGTACCAAGCTAGCATTGACATCTGGAAATAACAGAAACAAGTATTGAAAATTAAAATTATAAGGTGCTACAAAATTAAATGAAGTACTCAAATTTTTAAGTAAGAAAATTGAGTGATTGTGATATGCTTCTGCCGTGATATCATGTTGGCAGGGCATAGTAAAAAATAACATTTATAATATAATGTGCTTAATTTAGGTACGTTTTAGGTGCTTTATGGTGTGCTTTCAATAAATCAGTTTACCCATCTCATTTAATCAGCAAAAAAATCTGTAACATGAATATCTAAAGAATAAAATTATCATGGTAGGATGTTGCATGGATCTTTTTGATAATTTTGATTAAATTATGTATTGAACACCTAATTTGAGTTCTCACATTAATTATATTATTGATTTTTTTTCATTTCACAACTGCTCTGTCAGCGTGATATCAGCAGTTCATATTAATGACACATTTTTTTTAATTAAAAATTTGAGCACCTTATTTAACTTTGCAGCACATAAAAAGGAAGTTTTAAGCATTTTTCAATTCAATATGGAATACTTTGCTCTGCTTGCTTGACTAGTATCTACCAGTTCTATTACTTTACTTTACCAACATTACCTCCATTGTAATGCAATACTACAGAAATGTATTTACATATTGTAACAAATTTATAAAAAAGATCGCCTGATAATTATAACTATTATAATATTATAAATTAACAAAATGGTAATTTACCATAAACAAGAGTAAAATTTTTATCTGCTTCAATAAAACTTTATTCAAAATTCTTTCATTTTGATAAAAATATAAACAGAGACGATTGCAAATTTTGAGCCGTAAATTGCAGAATAATGAACTACAGTAAATCCAGCAATGTATAAGAAAAAATCTATAGAACAGAGTTTATAAGCAGATAAAAAAACAGCATTTTTATATAACTTTCAAGTAAAATCTAGCGATTTTGGAAATATTGATTAGTTTGTGTAAAAAAAAAACTCTTGCTCCGATTTAAAAAATTTGTTTATATACCAATCGACATTTTATAGTCTCTTTTTTATATCTGTATTTGGTGTTCTTTGGTGTTCTTTGGTGTTCTTTGGTGTTCTTTGGTGTCTAAGATGTTTGTCTGTCTGTCGGTCTTGTGTTCTAAAGATCTGTTTATGAAACTCATTCAGGTGAATATGTATAACTCTCGACCTTCACTCTTCTCACTAAATGCTCATAATTTGTGAGCTGCTAATCCGATATTCGTAAAATTCAAAATATTTTGCAATAACGACATTAAAAATATATAAATTGGAACAAAACATCGAATAAAAATTATGTAAGCTTACTTCTATAAAATTTTATGTGATTGAAATGTTAATTTTCTACCTATTTATGTAAATATATTATTAAATAATTATATTTAAATTTATCAATTTTCTTCTGCTTATTGGATTAATTCATTTGTCATTTTATTACAAACGTAAAATAATTAAAACAAAAATAAAACGTGTCTGTTATTAATGCAAGTCATTAAGTCCGAAATTAGAAATATTTATTCTACATTAAAAAAGACTAAAAAATAAATATTGTATGACTTATCACACAAATATTTTTATTTTCGCAGTTTATGAATTCGTTGCGTCTTTAAACTTTATTTTCGTCCTTACTACATACTTGTTAAGCACAATCGATTTGGTATGAGGAAATAATCATATTATTTGAATTTTTACCTACTTATATCTTCAGCCTGATATGCAACAATTATAGCCATCATTATGAAATGCAAAACACTGAGCTTATCATGGACTTTTTCTCCACCGAAAACTTATACATGACTTTGTTAATCGGCATCATACATACAGGAAAAAACTAAATATGCTTGCAAATATTACCAGAGCTCAAAACAAACTAAGTAAATCAAGTAACCTATGGTTAAATAACCAATGGAAAAAGAAGAAACGAAAAGTAAGGGTTTCACTTAGGTTCGCGAAACATAGTAGATTTAAATCCGCGGAACTAAATACATACAAAAAGAACAAACAAGTGTATAAAAAATTAATAAAACATACGAATAAAACCGTATTTGGAAAAGAGGTAAAGTATGGCAAATGTAAAAATTTTAAATACACAATGATATTTGTATAGAACAGACCAATATCGAGGTTTGGAAGAACTATTTTTACACATGATACTCTCCGCAACAAGTATTGAATACCCTCTTTTGTTACTTATAGTCTGCTTGATCAAGAATTCCTTCTGGAGGAACTTAATGTTTCGAATAAAATAAAACAAGGTAAAGTTGCATTACCCGACCTTACATTCAATGAATTTCTGAAAAAACTATCCAAAAATTGGACACGAAGAGATTACTGGTGTATTATTTAAATACACCTTATATATAAAAAAACGGGATGGGAAAAATATTAATAATTTGATAGGAATCGCCGTCTCAACCCAGAAACAAAAGTTATAACAATCAGGATCAGTGAATGCATACTTTGTTAAACAGAAGAATGCAAACTGATTCCCGTGAACCAGATGAGATTTATAAGAAACGAATGATGCCATTTATGAGGATGATATTTACTCTTTGGCAAGTATGATTTAAGCACATATTTCTAAAAATCTGCGGAAATTATACGTATTTATATATTTGAAGAAAGCTTTTTTCACCGTTAACCACAGTTTATTTTGGATAAAGCTTTTTTCTCTACGTGTGATAACTAACAACTGACATTTAAAATTCATATTAAAACTCCAAATTAAATTTGATCTTCAAGGAAAATTTTATTTTATGATTTATTCATCCGAAGTAGTAATGCAAGGATCACCATTATTATTTGTACTTTTTATCTCCGAGCTGGTTAGTTATCTGAGTACTAAGAATACAGGTGATATCAGGCTTAGCGAATTGTCCATTTGTAATTTGTTGTTTGCAGATGATATAGCCTTAATATGAGAGACGGCACAGAATTTGCAGTGCTTAATTATACTGAAATATTGTAGTAACAAATTACTGATTACTGATGTATATAGATAAAAACAATGATTGTTGGGCTAAATTACTAAACATAGAATTCAAAAGCAGTGATACTTCGGGATGATATCTCGGAACCCGTACCAAGTTATCACCGAATTAAAGTGGGCGAATCAACTCTCTAGTTTAAAACATTGGAAAACTTGTAGAATATTCCAGTCTAAGGAATTTAATACATGAATATTAACTTCGTCTATGCCAAGGCAAGTCATTATGGGCACAGTCACCTATTTCGCTTATTCATGAACTTAAAATTATTTTTGGGGTCCAAAATGCACCATAAATTGATGATGGGAGAACAGATGACGTATGTATCAACAAACGAAAACGAACTTATTCGATTATTCTATGAACACCTATACTAAAATTTTATTTTTACCGTCAATAATTTCTTAAAATTTAGACTAAAACAAATATAATGTGACTACTTATTCAATATTATATATGTAGAGTATAATACCAATTTTAGACTAAAAATAAAATGTTTGACATATCACCGAGGCTATATGCCGAGTATAAAAATATATTGAATAGAATTATGTGGTAGCTGAAGGAGTGTCCGGTAACTTTCCAGTACCTGGCCGGATAATAAAATGAGACTTCCGTAACTACTTGTACTTTTTTTTATCATAAAATAGCTAAACGGATTAATTTTTACGGGTAAAATAGTTACTGGAAATTAACGTTCTGTGGTCCAATAATTTTTTGAAATAGACACAAAAAATAAATAAATAAAATAAAATTAAAATTAAATATTCCAAGTCAAACTGGAGTTTGTTTTACTGCAGATTTTTTAAACAAGTAAATTCAACAAAGACACACTCACAAATTTATAATTTCAACTGGGATGGCCTAATTAAGCAAGTTTGCTCTACTATTAGGTGTATTGTATGTAGATTATCGAAGTTATAGATTCAATTCACGACGTTGCAACAAAAGTTAATTGTTGCGATGAAATGATGAAATAGGGTTCGGCCTGTAAAGCCTTAGAAAGTCTTACTGGCCAGCAATATGCCTCATCTTTACTATTAATAACAACTGCGCATGTATGTTTTCACTTAAAAAAAAAATTAGATTACTTCAGCTTACCTTTCGTTTTCACTTAAAAGTACTATAAAAAGTAAACTGTTGCCATTGATTGGCGTTAAGGCTTTCACATTGCCTTTGAATATAAATACGTGACTGTTACAATACAATAATCATTGTTATTAGAATTTGTTGTTGATAAGTATTATATAATGTATTGTTCCATAATGTACATTCTACATAATACATACATATAGATATTATTTATATGCTATTGAATTTAAAGTTTCGCTTATATATTAATATCTTTCTAAATCACAATTCTACAAGTTCTGTGGTACATTTATATATATTAAACTGCTTGTTGTAAGTACTTCTATTGTATAAGTGGTTCATACGTATTATTCACCAAAATCTATATTTATTCAAATATAGAATATAGTGTATATATATATATATATATATATATATATATATATATATATATATATATATATATATATATATATATATATATATATATATATATATATATATATATATATATATATATATATATATATATATATATATATATATATATATATATATATATATATATATATATATATATATATATATATATATATATATATATATATATATATATATATATATATATATATATATATATATATATATATATATATATATATATATATATATATATATATATATATATATATATATATATATATATATTTATATATATATATATATATATATATATATATATATATATATATATATGTATACCAAAAAGAAAAAGTTAACTTAATACATTAGTATTTATTTTTTAATTATTTGAATTGAAATTTTATTAATTTTTCATTTCGATGGAAATGAAAATGGCTTAATGATTTGGAGGGTTTGTAAAATATTCATACGTATGTGTGGTATTACATTTTCACAACAGTTTTTTTAAATGGAAATTTAGTGAAATTTTTTTAATGTAGTAACCATTATGTCTGCCTATTTTCAGCTCAATATTCAATAAACAATTTTTAATCAGACAAACAGCCACTTTTAGTCAAAGGAAAGGGAGAAATAAACAATAATTTATAACAATATTATCTTGACACATAGAAAAAACAGGGAAAAATGTTTAATCATTTAATCATTTGAAAAACTTTCCTAGTAAGTGAATTACATTTACGATGAAAGTCAACTTTATTTTGTTAAATAAACCTCTTTTTTATTAGATACGGATTTTATAAACGATATATTTAAGCTTTCGTATTTGTGAAAAATTCTGGACCTAGAGCGACGTGATTTTTAATAATAGCTATAAAAACATAAAATTATTAGTCATAGAAAACTATTCTATGCAAAAAATTTTTGCTCAAGAATTTTTATTTGAAGTTTATTTCAAACTCTTTATTTTTTGACCCAACTTATATCAAACTTCTTTAAAATATATATTTGCAGATAATACCCAGGGTTGCTTCGTGCCATAATATACTTTTTCTACTAAGCATATCATGATTCGTCACTACTAAAATTAACAACTTTACAGAAAAATCGTTACGCAAGCAGCCCATGTTCCTCTTTATGTATACCATTCTAAATAAAAAAACTCAACGATTTTTTTGAGAATGATACAGTTTAGCTTATTTCAAGTAAATAGCAAAGTAAGATCATAGTACGTTAATGATTATCTGTGTGAAAGTTGAAGTGTATTCATCTAGAAAATTTCTCACGCCTTGAAATTATTCTTCATAGATACGATTTCCTTGAGTAAGATTGTTATTTATTTCAGCCTCTTGATGATATTCATTCATTCTTCGAAAAATGGAAGAGATCTGTATGAGAGAGGCATGTATTTCTTGGACACTTTTTATGTTTGTAAGGGTTTATTACAACTAATTATGTAAACAGCCAGCTATAGAACTCGTTTGTTTTCGTGGTTTTAAAGTAATAGTTAGAAACCTCACACATTCGATTTTTACTTTTAGATACAACATTTATTTAAAACTTCTTCAAATAAACGAAATTACAAGTCATTTGATGAATAAGATAAGTAAAATTACATAAGTAAACTAAATTTGCTTTTTATCAACAAATATTTTGGAAATTTTTTACTTCTTTGGTAGGAAAATCAACCAAGATATCAATTTTTGAATTAAATTCATAAAATAAGGATGAGCATACAGTTTTATATAATAAGATCCTTTATTCCAAAATATTATCTGCAAAATGGTCTTCATACCCATTCGATTGCTTAATTGTTAAAGCAATGTTAATGATCTTATTATATAAAACTGTATGCTCATCCTTAGTTTTTGAATTTAATTCAAAAATTGATATCTTGGTTGATTTTCATACCAAAGAAGTAAAAAATTAACAAAATATTTGTTGATAAAAAGCAAATTTAGTTTACTTACCATTGCAAAGCTAAGCATAATAAGTAGGCTGTAAAAGAAATAATATCTAAAAAGAAAAGCTTTTTTATAAACGGTATAAAATTTCAAAAAGTAAAATTTTTACTACATTCAAGAAATTAAAATACCCTCAATCATATCAATCCACTATAACATGGTTCCGAAGTAAAAACCAAATTCCATTCGCTAGTTTGTGAATTCATTTTCCTAATCGAACTTTGTTTCGAAGTTTATCAAAACTAAAATATTGAATGTATATGTGAACCTGTGACTTTGTTGTACATACAGTTAATACGATCAAACTTGTCTATATTATGAGAATATTTACATAATATTAGAATATATATATAATAATAATAGATTTTAAATAACAAAGAAACCAGAAAATGCACTCAACGAAAATCATGCCTCAAAATAAAATGTGAAATGAGATCGGTTCGTTTACCTTCGTCAGTTTTTCTGTATGTATGATTATGTTTTGAATAATAATGATCAATTTACCAATATGTAAAGCATAGTTTGCAGCTGTTATTTGAAAACGCACCTAGCTAAACAGAAAATTTGTTAAAGCAATCAAAACAAGCAATCGACCATATTTATATCAAATATATACAGCCTTACATACACCTAAAAATGCCAATTTAAAGACAGATTCAGGTCAATAACCACATTTGAAGACTATTGTGAAAAGTTTCCATGAAGAAATATTTAAAAAAAAACGGAAATGGAAATGGGAGCAATTACTCGGAGGCGTCCTTGAAAAAATTGCGATGCCTCTCATATCTCGGTATGGAATTATGAACAACAAACAACAAAATCTAAGTTCCTTTCGTTAGATAATCGCTTTCGACAGATTACTCGGAGGCGTCTTTGAAAAAATTGCGATGCCTCTCATATCTCGGTATGGAATTATGAACAACAAACAACAAAATCTAAGTTCCTTTCGTTAGATAATCGCTTTCGACAGGTAACTGCGTCAATGGTTTTTTCGAAATTTCAATTTTTCACTATTTCGAAACACTTTGAAGTAAAATATAAAAAACGCACTTTTTGCATTTGCTAATTTGTTTTTATAAAATAAAAATTTATTATTACAGAGATAGTATAAAAAAATTTCAATAGATCGGTGTTTTAAGCTTAGAACTCATAATTATTTCGAATAAACAGAAACGTAATATAAATATAATATCTATAACAAGCATTTTGACTATATAGTCAGGGTGGTTCTTGGAGAAGATCAAGATATTTAGTTTATTTTTGCCCTTCTTTCTATTAGTATAAATATTATTTATCGAGATGTTGGACGATGCTTCCATCCGTGAGCTACACGTCTCCATCATAATTTGCAACCTAATAAAATTCCTTTGGAGCCACATTGCTTGTGTTTCATCTGCCAAACTAGTTCTTTTGTTGTTAGAATGCATGTTTTGTCAGAATGCAATACGTTGCACCTCTGAAGTATAAGGTCGACATGTGTTTATCACACACTCGATACGTGATATCTGCCTATCTGCCTGATGGGGTCAATTTTTTCTATAAGTTTGCGTGTTTTCTCCCTGGCTGTCTCATCAAACCAAGTTGGAGGAGATAAGGCACACTTTGCCGCATGACTGAGATATCGATGCCAAGTAGATTACTATTGCTTGTAAGATGTTCGTCGACAATCTGATTGATCAAAGCTTGATCTTGGGATTTGGCAAATATATTACGGTACGTTGGACGTTTGCCTTTATAAATTTCTGAATCGGTATTCAGCGCATCTCGGAACAAATATTTTAACTCTTCCAAACGAGTGTTTGATGGCTCATCAAGAAGGTACTATATTCCAGCTAAAAGGTTCTCTTAAGAGTTGGAAATGAGTGGCGGGGTTGGTACCACTGATTGTTTAAGTGATTCCAGAGAGCCTTTGTGTACAGATTCTAGTATAGATTGTGGTGGGAACTTTCACGTTCCCTTTCCTTTACCACAGTATCAGAGCGCTCCCATTCTAATACTGGATTACCCTTAGAAACTCCATCCTGTATCTCAGCAACTAAAGTTTTACGTACAGAATGAACTGAAATTATAGCCGCCAGATCTTTCTTATATCTCCTGTTCACACCCGTTTCTACAGTCTTCTTGTTGTTCCTGATGCTCGCTGAGGGAGTCAAATCCAGTTTTAAGTAGGCTGGTGTTTCATTCCACAGTTTGTACATCCGACCCATATAACCTTTTTGGTTCACTTGCATGGTACCAAGTGAGCAGGTAAGTCTTGAGCACCTTATTTATTGTTATTGTACCAAATATGTTATTTATTGTATAATAATTATCGGAGCCATCATTAATAATTTTACGTTTATGTAACATTTGCATATATATGTTTTTTATTTCAGGCTATTTTACTGTAAGCTAATAATATTTAATTGACTATATCCTCATAATATTATAGTTGTGCCTTTTTCGATTTAATAATAACATTTTTAAATATTCACTTTTGTGAATGTTTATTATCTTATGTTAAAACACATTTTAAAAATATCAAAAACGTGCAATAAATGTAAATTGATTAAAACATAGTAGAGTTTAGTATTTCAAAGGGAAATAGATCTAAAGAAACCAATCGCTATTTCCATCTGGTACCTTACCATATTTACATACAGATATTTATACTAAACTACATCTATATAATACCATCATAAAAAAACTTTGAAAATATATGCATGATACAAAACTATCAAATGCCAACTTTGATATTATAAAAATTTTGTATAAAGGTGATTATTTTTAACTAATTCAAAAAATATGGTTTCAAAAAACAAACAAATTAATTCAATCATAATTTCATTATTTGAAAGGTTCGATTAATCTGAAGTGTATATGGATTTTAAAGTGGATGTGTTCTAGGTTAAATGACCGTCAACCTAGTTTTTTTACAGGATCTATTTATGTTTTATTGTTCATGCGTATACTACAAAGAAAAACAATAAATTCAGAACGGAAAATTTTTTAAATAATTTATAGTTTTAATATATGTGAACAAATTTATAAATATTTGTAATAAAATAATTATTATTATTGATAAAAACCAGAGGCATTTAAAAATTCGTAAGAGAAAAAATTGCTTAGATCTTAACAACCTGTTTCTATGTTCCAAATTTATAATAATTAAAATTCTTAACAAAAAATGAACCGCCTTCGAAAACTAAAAGTCAACAACAATTAAAAATTTAATTAAATAGAAATTTTTATAAATAATTTCCTTGTCATAAATTACTTTTGACACCAATATATTCACTAATAAATTACATTTAAATTATAATTGTTGGCGACTTCCAAAGGTGGTAAAGAAAATAACAGTAAACATATAATACATTTATTATAAATTTAGATTGTAAGACTTTAGACTTTTAAAATGGAAGCATTTTGCAAGTTGAAGTTAAAAAATTGCATTCAAACGTAGAGGGAAATAGTTTTTGGAGAAATGATTGAAATACATAAGAATAGTTTAACTCAATACTCTGTACGTATGCATAATAAAAATACACAAGCATCATACAAGAAGTTATTCAAAAAGTATCAATAGAATATATTCGATTATATCGAATTGAAGAATATTTATAGAGAAAGATTAAAATATTATGAGTACCTGTGTTGGATGTTTGATGGTACACACGTGTACCTGAATATTTTTCACTGACGAAACTGAAATTCAATTGCGTGTATGTCTGGATTTTATTTCTGATTCTGGTTTTATTCTATAATCTATGATAATAAATTTATAATATTTAGAGGAAGTGGCAGAATATTTAGTGTAAAATATTTAGGTGCACGCAAGTGCCCCAGATCAAGTTATTGCGTATAGGCTGAAGCACGGAAACTACGTTCTGGTAGGAATTATAACTGCAGCTCACTAGGTTTTATAAACTTAAGAGATGAGAGTTGAGTTGGGTCAAAAGTGTAATATTTAAAGAAAAAAAGTTGCAATTAATAATGTTACCGCATAAAATTTTTTAACGTTTGTCACATGACTATTTGAATTTAGATTTTTGTTTATCACCACAAGTAAATCTTGCAATAAACTTTTATATCATATAAATTGTGTGTAGATGTTATAAGTAAATATAAAAAGTTTTAAAGAAAAAGTTATTTTTTTAGCGTATTGAAATAAAAGCTTGTTTTTTAAAATAATTTTTCCTAATTTTTATTTCTTTTTAATTATCGCTGGATAACTGAACAAACATTTTAAGTTAAATGAAAGCTTTAAAATGGTTCTTATTTTGGCTATTACATAAAATAACGGAGATCGAATGTCGATAATTTTTCATACAGGAGAAGGTTCAGTAAAAGTACTTCCTAGGAGGGTAGAACGTTGGAGTATGGAGTATGGGTGGATTATGAGTTATTACTTTTAAGTAAAGAAAATATTGAAAAACTATGAAAAGTTTTTCTGTACCCGAGAGTTTTAAATTACTTATTATTTATATAAAAACTGAAAAGAGCATAAACAATCACTCCGCGTGTAGATCAAATCGTCAAAACTTATGAAACTGAAATATGCCACTGGCATCTATACACACAGCAGTGCTCTTTATCCAGTTCTGAACTACCGCATACAGTGTGTATATTACATTTGCGCAGAATGTAATCTGCTAGCATCAATATCTAAAAACCTCAAACGTTTACTAATAAATAGGTTGAATATAGAAGATTCTGAGGTAGTAACCTCGAAAGTTTGAATTAATTGCAATGAACAAATTGGTGGATATCGAGTTTTATTTAGACGTAAAATTACAAACATTTGTATAGATATAGTACTTGAACTAATTAACTGAAGAAGAAACACAAAAATTATTTTTCATAAATGAGACAGCACTAAGTAGTTATTTTTGATTATGTAGGACAGTACTTGGAAAAAAAAGTTAAATAGGAGAATTGAAAATTATGTTATATAGCTAGAAAATTATATCATTTAGTCTTAACTTTTCAAACTGTCACCTTAATGTTGCAGCTAACATCAGCGGATAGTTAAAGCTTTAAAAATTTATTCAATTATATCTCCTTCAGTAATCGTTCATTAAAATTGTCTTTTCCTCAAAAATTTTTTCCTGCTTGTTTTTTCTTAAAATTTTTATATTTTAACGTTATAAAAAATTAATCTCCAAATTGGAAAAATGAAACTCATAAATTAAATGAATATTTTTACCAAAATTAGAATTATTATAAAGTTGGTGTGAGTTGCAATAGAAGACAGTTAAGTGTAAAACCATTTTTAATCTTTTTCCTTACGTTGGTAGAAATTTCCGGCTATTTAAACATTTTGTTTTTGAAGTGATTTACCATGATTAGATCTATTATCAAATTTTTATTAGATAAGTATCTGGTTTTTTTGTATCAACGTGGAAATCAGATTTTCAAAGTACGCAAACATGTGCATATATATTTTATTTTTTGGTAATTATTTTTGCCTGTCTAGTTATATAGCAAAAAGTCAATTATTCACAATTAAATAGTTTTCGCATCGCAGCAGATAGCTTCGAAAAGTGTTTATACCATGTATTGTATCATGTAGTACACCAACATTTTTGACTATTATTAAAATTAGCTAAATAATTTAGCTCATAATTGGAAGAAATACATTTCGTGTAATTCTTTAACCTTGAAAATACTCAATCGTCTTGAAATATTTTCCTTGAAATAAATATTCACCTTGAAACAGATGCGTTTTTCTTCTAACAAGAAGCGAATCTAACCTTCGTATCTTTGCAATATTTATTAAACTATGATTTATTAAATTTTACAAAGTCAGAAAATGTTCGTAGCACCTTGGACATTGAAAGGTCCCCACTCGTTTTTCTTATGTAATCAATCAAAAGGCTGTATGCATTGGACAAATTATTATTATGGACGCTTAACTGATTCAACATAAAATCCTGATAGTTTGCTAGTTCTTTCTCGTTGATTGCGTATTATTGATAGATCGTACAAACTTATTTTTTGACAAAGTGATCAATCTTTATGGCAACTTTGTATGGCAAGTGTTCAGAAACTGATTATTTCATAATGCACTCCAGATTTTCGATAAAAGAAAGGAATACTGCGCTTACTCAACACAAGTCTATTACTGATTTCCTTAAAGGATAAATGAAAGTTCCTTGGGAAAAAATACCACTAGAATTAAATGAGCGATGATCTCTACTAGTTAAAACTTACCATGGATATCATCATTGACCAGTTATCAAAGATTTGTTCTTTTAACTAAATCTATTTTAAACCTTCTCGTTGCTAATGAAATTAAACCGGTGCTATCGCGGCCTTTTTCTATACTTTTGTGCCGGGGCTGCAAACATATTATATTATTTTTTTATTTACATAGTATGTATCTTTTCAAATTTAATCCCAAATTGTGTGCATTGGCGAATGAAAAGTAATTTTGTTATTTTTTGGAAGAAAAAATAAATTCTTAGGTATTTATGTTTAATATTCCATAAAAATGAGTGAGCATGAAAGTCTCGTATACCTAAACAAAATAACATATTTATACATAATAAAGTAAATATGTATTTGTAGACTTAATTTAACAAACTGATAAATCATTTTTAACTTGACATATTAGTATAAACATGGTCTTATATTATATTTATAATCTATATAGTATAACATATAATATACTATGATCCAAAATTATTATCTAATCTCTTTTTATAGTACACGTATATTATTAATTTTAATAGAATATTATTATTTAAGGCTTCACTTTATACACAAATATTCTTTAATTAATCGCTTTTATTAACCGGCTTCAAGTTCAAACAAGGAGGTTCAATGTTTTTTCAATGTACTTTTAGTTTCTTGTACTACTATAATACAAGAAAATATTCCAATCCTGTAATTGTGTTATCAAGTTTTCACCTGATATATATGTTTCGAAATTGTATATTTGTGTAGTGTGTGTTTTACTGTGATATTGTGTTCATCGGTTTGTCCAAAATTCATCAAACTGGTATTCGAATTTAGCTGTACACATAATACTGTACATAATAAGTATGTAATTTGGGAAAAGAAAGTTTAGTAAGAGAGACATTCATGAAAAGATATAGTTGACATAAATATTTTCATATATGTCAACAGTTATATTCGTCAATTTTATAAAATACAGTTTTCAATAAAGAAAACTTTATTTTGATAAATGAAAGAATATATTCCTGGGATTTCGATAGAAATTTTAAGAAGAAAAAGCTCTAAGGAAAAGGGGTGTCCAAATAAAATTTAAGTAAATATCAATCCAATGAAAAATTTTTCGAAGGGCTCTGCAGCACTCTAAAGTAAAAAATTTTACGCGTTTATATGCAAATTTTATTGGTAAGTTTTCTAATAATTGATTGCTAAATACTAGACACTGAAAACTTGCCAATAATTTTTAAAATAAATGCGTTCTAAAGAGAAACAGATACAAAAAATTAAGAAAGTAAACATATTCAATAATTGACCGACTATCCAAAAGTTCGAAATCTTGTGTCCTGCTAAAAATATCTTTACATATCTTATTAATATTTTATTTAACTTTCTTTTAAAGAATCATAATCCACTTTTTATTTAAGCCACATGTAACCACAGAAATGATATACAGAATTTCAAAAGTGGTGGTGTAATGAAACCAGAAACATTTTTTTATCAATCATAATATGATAACTACAAAATCATAAATTTGAATAAAAACTATATATATTTAAACTTATAATTTTTAAAAAAATTTCATTACACTACAAATACTTTTTTCTTTATAATTTATCCAGTAATACTGTACCAAATTCATACTTTCAAAACAACGCCAAGTCAATAGCTTATCACTCTTATACAACTGAACCACAATCAAATTAGAAAAAAATTCTATTTAAGATTAACCTTAAAACTTCCGGTAATATTAATAAAATAACTTATCAAATAAAAAAGTTAATATGACGTATACACTAACATTCATTGGTTTCTAATTTTTGTCCAGCCTTTTAGTGTACCATAAAACTGCGCTAGGAGTGACTTTACTATACTCCTATTATACAGTTTATCTTCAACGAATTATTTATATACTCTGTACCACATGCATCCGCTATGTCAAGAACATATAAAATTCCATTGATTCCTTCCTTCTATCTTCTGTAATTTGGTCTTCCGCTTTCGATGGAACGCAAGTCTGTGAGGACTTCTATTGCAAACGTGTTGGTGTCATTCCAGATAGCCACTGATGAAAACATTGTTTTCACTATTGAATCTGATTGCATTCTCTGGCTTAGGATCTATTCCAGCTGTGGATCAAAACGATAATTTACAAAGAAGATGTGCTCCACATCTTCAGCAACGCCTGGACATGCCGGGCATTCCGGAGAATCATCGTGCTTAAAGCGGTGTAGATACTCTCGAAAACACCCGTGTCCTTACAACATCTGTGTAAGATAATAATTGACTTGTTCAGAAACTTTTCAAACCCTTATCGCTGGGGATCAAAAAGTGGGCACACAAAGAAAACAAGCTCTTCAACTTCAGAAACTCATGAGAATTATCGTGCTTGAAGCGGTGTAGATACTCACGAAAGTCCAGAAAGGCGGACCATTTATAAACGAAGAACGGCAACCACACTGAGCCCTGAAAATCTCACAACAGAAGAACGACATCGCGGCATTGCACGATGGCAATTGCAGTGGGATGCCGCAGCAAAAGGCCGATGGACACACCGCCTCATACCAAAGATTGATGTTTGGCTGAGCCGAAACCATGGTGAAGTCAACTATTATCTGACGTAAATGTTGTCAGGGCATGGGTGCTTTCGTGAGTATCTACACCGCTTCAAGCACGGAAATTCTCCGGAGTGCCCGTCCTGCCCAGAAGTTGCTGAAGATATATATATAGATATATATATATATATATATATATATATATATATATATATATATATATATATATATATATATATATATATATATATATATATATATATATATATATATATATATATATATATATATATATATATATATATACAATATATACAAGTTGGCTTCTATCTTCTATCTAAATTTAATTACGAATAAAATGAGCCATGTGTGATCGCAATCCGTTCTGCTTCTAAAAAATTAGATAGTAGACCTATTTTAACCTATTTTTATCCGACTATAGTAAATGTATTATGAATATATGTATGTAGTAATATGCAATTTACATAACTAAATAAGTTTGTTTTTAATTACAGCATTGTGGTCGTATGATGGTGATACACTACACTTAACAAATATACAACGTGCAGATATGGGTGCCTATCTATGTATTGCTAGTAATGGTATACCACCATCCGTTAGTAAACGTTTTACAGTTCAAGTACATTGTAAGTATAAGTATCTAGCTAGTATCTAGTGCAAAAATTTTATTATATTATTATAACATTAAATTGTATTATTATGTTATTCACACAAATTCTTTAATTTATTCTTTTATTACATTCATATAAGTGTATATTGCATACGTTTGCATTATGTATGCATGTGCGGATTGTAATAAGTCTGTTGAGCTCAACTACCCGAAAGCCAGCCAAGTACACATCGAACTATAAAATTTCTTACGATTAACACACATTGCATTCTTACTTAATAAGGATTTTAAAAAAATTGACTCTTCGAGCAATATTATAAAGGTCCAATCGTGAAAGTTGCAGGACCATGAATTGTAAATTATTAGAACTGTGACATGTTAGTCAATTACCTCACTTAATCGATTTGAAATTCCTAATACTAGAAAGTTTTTAGATTTCAATAAAAGAAATTATACATTTTACTATGCCGTAAATGCACAAAACGAAATTTTTATCTGCACAGAGTAAAATACGATATCTCCGCGATAGCTACGCTAGCACGTATAATCGGCAGTATTTGTAAAAATATGTTTTTGGGTATAGATCTTGATCGAATGATTCACCCTAGTAGAACTGGTATGACGGAATAATTTTCTGATTCTCCCATTCTCGTTTCCAGTTGGTCATCCAGAGTCATTCTTTCTTTATTAAAGCGGACGTTTCGTTATTCGGTACGTTAGTAAATGACGGTATTTCTGATCTAATTTTTTCATATTATGGATACCTAATTTCCAGTCTTTGACACTGATATTGCGTTAAGGTAACATAAGATAATGTTAAAATAACTTAAACTAAAACACATAAATTGAGGAAGGTATAAGCTTATCGATTTCAATTAGATAGAAAAGCTCATTGTGTTAAAATGGATGGTATAGAGGTGGATATTTGTACAATCAGAAGATTGGTTCAGGGAGATCCATATGAGGTCAAAAAATTATTTAACCCCTTGTTACATCTCATTATTTTTTATGTTTCTTATAACTTGAATAGCCGTGACTATAGTTTTTTTGGAAATGATTTAATATTTTTTTAATGCATATATAATTTTGTTGTTCACTCTAAACAGTGTGTAGAATTTTTCCTGCAATTTGTACAATTTGTATTTGTACACTTTATGAAATATTTTCGTATGAAATACGAAATTTATATTCATACAATTCAGATCAATTTGTGTACAAATTAACTTATTTTGTAAATCATCTTTAACAATGCCTGTGCATAAAAATGAAGATATGGCTCTAGAGTAGTGGGGTTTATACTCTTACAATCGTGTAAAATTTTTTCCACACCTTGTGCTTCAAAAATGGCCAGTCTTCATGAATAAATATTTTTTTACCTATACATTTTTATTTTTTACAAATTTAATCTAGATACAATAAATTGTTTTCAAAAGGGACAAATTTTCTATTGAATTTTATTCGTTTGAAGGTTAAATAAGTGGGAATGGAATTTAACAATTCAGGAAGTCTCACTACTTTATAACTAGGTGCTCGAATTTGTGCAAATGCATTAATAAATGTGATTTTAAAATGTTCCACTCGGTTTCTCTAATATCTATTGCCAACAAGACACTTACACCTATCCATCCAACTCAGTTACATAGTGTCTACCACCTACTAAAATTTGCAGATTGCCCACCTGAAGTATCTAGCAAAAAATAAAAAATAAATTACAAATCAGTTTTTACTATAACTAAAAGCTAAATATTTTGTAGAAATACTTAATAAATTAAACGACTTTTATGTGAAATAAGATTATATAATGCAAATTTTTTAAGTGATTCCGCCGTATATAATATGTATTGAAGTTGCTATGTTGAGTGCAAACAAATAAAGTTTCAGAAAGTAATAACAGAAATTCTTATGAGAAAGATTTTTAAAAAGGCGCCTTTCAAATACGTTCTAAAGTGAAGTTTGTTGCAAACAAATTTCTGTTTGGAGAAGATAGTTGATAATAAATTTGAAGATAAGTGAACATAAAAGTTTCATCTTTTTTATGAAGAAATCCAGTATAAGACTTTCTACCCAGAATAATTCAAACCGAAATATCGCCAATTAAAAATCAATTTAATGTCTAGAACGAACGAAATTAAAATATAAATAAACTCAAGATATCGCAAAAAGCTAATGACGATACATCGGGAACCATTTATTCGATTTTTATAAAATTAAAAAAAATTAAATAGATGGAATACCCACGTATGATTTAATTTCACACAAGTGATATAAACTTAGTTTTAATCGATTATTCGGGATATTAAAAATAAAGAAATTTTAATAGAAAATTGTAAAAAATGATAAGTAGTTTGCTATTATAGAAATGTGATTGAAGTAGAACGTAACCAATTGTTTACCAATTTATATGAAACACGGCCAACAGTATTTAGCTTTACAAATCAGTTCTTGACTTGTTTGTTTTCATTTTAACCGTGCATTAAAATTTAAAATTTAACACCAAGATTAACTACCTTGCACTATTGCAGCTTGTCACTGTTTGTGGATAATATTATACTAAAATTTCGTGGTAGATTTGTGTATCGGTCTTTCTGTATGGCTGCAATTTGAATCATACATTATTCTATATACAGAAACGACGTATTTGTAGTAATCAACGCTGTACATCATCAGATTTATGCAATTTAAGGGTGAGAAATGAGATGGATCAAAACTGTAAGAGTTTTAAAAATACGTTGTATAGTATAAAATCTTACATAAAATTAGATATTTACATTTGTTGACTATTTAAAAAATTACTTTTCACATACATTTGATGTACATGTAAATCCTATGTGTGCAAAACTGCGACACTCTCTGGGTTCGTTATTTTTCATAATAGCCACAAAGGCAAAGTACCATTTTATTATAAAAACCGAAGATTATTTTGAAAATATTTTTAAACAGATCTTCAAAATATTACTTTCACAAATTAATATCAAATTGATTTTTGTCATATGGAAAATTAATCGGTGGACGACAATTGCTTTATATATATATATATATATATATATATATATATATATATATATATATATATATATATATATATATATATATATATATATATATATATATATATATATATATAATATCTTACATAAAATTAGATATTTACATTTGTTGACTATTTAAAAAATTACTTTTCACATACATTTGATGTACATGTAAATCCTATGTGTGCAAAACTGCGACACTCTCTGGGTTCGTTATTTTTCATAATAGCCACAAAGGCAAAGTACCATTTTATTATAAAAGATTATTTTGAAAATATTTTTAAACAGATATTCAAAATATTACTTTCACAAATTAATATCAAATTGATTTTTGTCATATGGAAAATTAATCGGTGGACGACAATTGCTTTATATATATATATATATATATATATATATATATATATATATATATATATATATATATATATATATATATATATATATATATATATATATATATATAAAGGTTGGTTGATTTTGATTTAATTTCCCTTGAAATTCACTATTACAGCAAGAGCAAGGCAAAATTTTCATTTTAGTATACAGGTTTCATTTGTAAACAAAAATAGAAAAATATTTAATTTGATTTTAAAATTTGTTGGTCGACAAATATTTTGCAGGGCTAGTTTTCTTTCTATATTAAAGTTAATAAAATACATTTGTATGGTTAATCTATTTCTATAATGAAGTTTATTTGGCTTTTTTCATAAATATAATATATTGTAAAAAAATTTAATAGTCGTTTCCATAGCTTTTTTATAGTATAAAAACTAAAACCCATTTGTTTTAGACTGAACTAGAGGTCATTTGTATACTTAACATTATGGTAGGGATATGTAAAATGAAGTAGAGGAGACAAGGTAATTTTAAATCATTCGAAAACCTTTATAAATTTATGAAATTCAAATGCGTGGTACTGCAAGTACCTGCAACGTTTATAATCTAAATAGTTAAAACGTATCTTGAGTGAAGAAATAGAGTAATTTTGTGAAAAGTACATTTTAAAACTTAAAATTTATCATTCATATTTTCCACGAAAATATGTACTGATGCACTGTATCAAAGATCACTGGGAGAAGCAGGGATGTGTTAGCCGTTTTATAACCGGTAGCACACGATTTAGCATTTGCCCCTTTTCAAATGAGTTAAAACTCGGTGTGTATAGTTCTTTACCAAATACCACAATAATATAAAACTGGGGATTTATTGAAACTACTTATTTCATAGTTTTTAGAGTTTTTTGAACCCGTGAACTTCCTGCTGAAAAAGAGTTTTGAAAATTTTAACTAGTGTTTTGAAAATTTGTTTGAATATTAAGTTATTGTCGAGGAGTCACTCTCACAGACCTACCTAATAAACTTAGACTTTTGAAAAATTGTATTTAGTTTACGCTTATGCTTCTGACTGTGTCAATTCCTTAGTTTTTCTGACGGTTCCTTATGTAGCTATCTAATTTTTTCAAAAACACAAAAGATACAACTTTCAAAAAAAGTATTGTAATAAGATACATTTATGAGTTAAAAATCTGACTTTTTATTATGGTGAAATTCCTCTACTTCTAAGGAATTTCGAGTATTCGTGGAAGTGGTTGTTTTAGGTATAAAGTTGTATTAATAATCGTATGAAAGACAGAAGACAGTCCTTACTATTAGGTCTTTGTATATCGGATTGAAAGAATGTAAAGTAATTCTTTCTTTTTGGACTATTATGAAAATAAGGTGTCTTTTTATCTACCTTTAGTATACTGTACCTGTATATTGAAATTATGGATACAGTAGAATAACATACTCGCAGTACCATGTCCATCACATTTTATTTGTGAGTAAGTAAGGTCTGTCGGCTATGTGATCTTGGACCATATAGTATATTATTTATAAGAAAATCACGGAAACACTATTATTTTAACAGTTTTACGTCCGGTTTTTAGTTTTTAGTTTTAAATTTTATATATATTTAAGGGCTCATAATTAATTTAAAACAATTTTTAAAAGTTTTTAAAAGAGAATATCACATTGGTTATTACAGATTATCACATTGGTTAAAAGGTATACCTGATACAAACTGTATATAATATCTATAAGATATTCAAACCTAGTCTCCCCTAATATTTAAGAATTACTTCTAATAAATTTTTTTTCAATTTTTTTACTATCTTCTATAAAGTTTATTAAAATGAATGATACATATAGGATCGATTGTAGACCCTTTTAGTAGTAAGTAGTACATAGTACATAATATTATCATATAAGGTTACTTATTGTTCGATATTTTATGACTTGAGCATGAGTAATAAAATAATATCATGCAGCCATATCCATGACACTCAAATTCTACTGTCATCACATATCTTATAAATTGTATATAATATCATGTAGTATATATGAATACAGAGTGTGTCTGTGAAGTTTAAACATTGTTTTAAACTTTAACAACATAGAGCACAAAATATAAACTTTCTTTAAGTCAAGCAACAAATGTAGTGTTGTTTATACAAATGCACTCTCTCTATATAAAAAGATAACTGGCTGTACTGAAAACGCTTAAATAGCATCTTTAAATTTTGAATGATTATGTTTTGTATAACGTACGTGGGTACTAACAATCTAAAATCTATTAAAATCTATTCAAATTAACTAACAAGAGTGGGGGGAACGACATAGACGGGACGAAAATTATATGATCATTTTTTGTTAGTTCGACCGAAAGGGGCGCTTTATATAGAGAATCAAAATTTTTAATTTTGCGGCTTTATTCAGAATTTAAAGGTTTTATTTTTTTACAATTAAAAGATTCTATAGCAGGAAGCAACAAAATGAATCTCACTATTATTTACTATTATCAAACATGTCAATTCATTGAAATTAAAATTAATTCTTATTAAAAAAGGTTCTTATTATTTAAATTTTAGAGAAATGGTACATTAAGCATGAAAAACAACATACTAATAAACTTATCACTTTCCTGTTAGAGAGATAAATTTAAAAATGAAAGTTTAAAACTTGAAAGGTAAAAAGTTATAACCGTTAAACAAAAAATTAAATTTTCATCGTTACATTAAAAAGTTATAACTTTAGTTATCGTGTATTTTTTCCCATATTCCAAATGATGATTCAAAAACAATCGTATGTTATCCAAACTTAGAAAACAAACTTTCAAGAATAGTTTTAATGTGTAAATTTAAATTAAACTAACATAGACATGTTAATGTACCGTTTTGAAAAGTATACATACAATGATTCTATATATTTTTTTGATCATCACTTTATTTAAAAACTGTAAATATTTCTTTTCAGGAAGATTATAATAATAAGTCCATTCAATTTTGTCAATTTTAATTAAAACATTCTTTAAATATTCTTCAAAAACGGTAATATATAAATTTAAAACTTCAAAACCTCGATTTCCAAAAAATTTGAGCCGCCTATCAAATTTTTCATATTGAAATGCCAAACTAAAATATTAAACCATAAAGACCTAAACAGAATTGTTCCTTTCTTCGATTTAATTTTGGACATTTTAAATAGACGATTATATGTACAGAAAGCAAAGTAAGCAATGTAGTAATTAGCTCAACTATCGGTAGAAATTGTCAAAATAAAACTTTTACAAAGAAATTTTTTCAAAGATAAATAAATAATTTTTTTTTTTAAATTCACATTCGATGTTTGATGATAGGATTAAGAATGGGCCTTTGCTGGGCAATGAAAGCCGGTTAATGGCAATGGAATTTCTCATTGGCCGGCAAACGACTCACTATTGGAATGATAACGCTGGCATATGTCATGAATTTTTTCTTTAAAGATTTATTCGGGTTTCATGTGAATTCTAATTTTTTGTTTGATTATTTATTACTAATCAAAATAAACAACAATGTCATTGAATAAGTTCAATAAAATATTTACTATTAGTATTCAGTAAAAGTACTTAGTATTTAGTAATAGTAACTAGTAAAAGTACTTAGAAGTAGTATTTTAAAATCGTAATTTAATATCATTGCTTTTTTATTTGAAATCGATAAAGATTTTTAGTATCTTGCATGTTCTTGATCTCCGTAGCCAGATAACCATCTTCCTACTTTCCCGTAAAAATGTTGACTGTCTTCAGGTTCATCGAAGTTTTCTTTTACAAAATCTAAAAGATTCGAAATAAATTTAAACGGAATTCAAAAATAGTTATAAAATTATAAGTTATAAAAAATTAATATTAAAGTAATTATGAAAATAGTTTGTTAAACTTTCCATACATCTAAATGTAGAAGTTGCTATGAAGTTTAATTTTCCGATTACTTTTATTCTTTTTCCGGTACCCGAATAATTTTTTTCAATGTTTTTAGTCAGTAATGCAGATGCCATTTTACTGATACATCCATTAGCAGATTATTCCCCAAAAGTCTTAACTCGGAAGAATGATAGCTAAAAATAATTCAATGAATAAGATTCAATATTCAATGAATAAGACAAAATGATATGACATATTTGCTAAAGCTTTGTTTATAAGATATTAATAATAATTTTATTTAATTATGCATATATTTAAAATGTGTTTAATAGGAATTTAATTTAGTAATATATAGATATATAGATATATAGATATATAGATATATAGATATATAGATATATAGATATATAGATATATAGATATATAGATATATAGATATATAGATATATACATATATACATATATACATATATAGATATATAGATATATAGATATATAGATATATAGATATATAGATATATAGATATATAGATATATAGATATATAGATATATACATATATAGATATATAGATATATAGATATATAGATATATAGATATATAGATATATAGATATATAGATATATAGATATATAGATATATACATATATAGATATATAGATATATAGATATATAGATATATAGATATATAGATATATAGATATATAGATATATAGATATATAGATATATAGATATATATATCCTTTATGATAAAACTATACATACATATATCCTATCCTCTTATCATTTAACATAGTTTTTTTTTTCCAAAAAGCACTTCTTTCTTACATTTATAGAAACAGAATTATAAAACGGGAGAATCATTTATATAGTTTTATCTGGGTTCTTTTCTTTTATCCTATGTATATATATGTATATCTTTTATGATAAACCTATACATGCATATATCCTATCCTCTTATCATTTAACATCGTTTGCAACAACTGCATCTCTCTAGTATACTTCAAACCGAATAAATAAGTATTTAAATGAAAAAATATTATACACCTAGTTTTTAAGATTTTCCGTAGTGTTCCGTACAAGAAATGTTTATTTTCAAATGTTTCCTGAAAACTAGAACGATTGCAAAATACCGCATCGTTCTAGCTAGCTTAAAATGTTTCGAAGCCTTTGTAAAATAATTAAAACCTAACAAATTTTTCGCATGATAAATGGCTATTAGAAATAATTTTGTTTTTAATTGTTCGTCGATTTCCTTGAAAAAAATCGTAATGAATTTTCTTCGGAGTTATTAAAAATTTCTTATCGAATGTAACAAGTCACTCTAGCTTATAAAGAAAAGAAATAACCGTCTTTCCTCTTTTAATTTTAACACGGTTTAAATATATAATGAAAAAATATAAACGCCAGATTTTTATTATTTTTTGTGTCAAACCAAACGGAGAAATAAAAAAACTGGGGTTCTAATTGTTTATTAGAAGATCATAAGAAACAAATTATTCGATTTTTCATACAACCACCACTTTTGGAATTTTCCCACGTGTTAAATCAAATTTCCTATTGAGTGCTATATCGTTCTAGCTTATCTAGAGTTGTAAATCTTTTGTATAGATACATACAAATATGGTGAAAATATAGTTTTTATAATTTATTTTATTCTTTTTTGCAATTAACAATTAATAAATTTATTATATAATAAACTAAATCTAAATGTACTTCGTCTTATACATTCTCACCGTTTAACGTAGGATTCATTTTATTTATATACGATTTAACTTAAATTTTAATATTTATAAACTCGGAAAAAGCCTTGTCATTGTATTAGCTGCATTGTATTTTATTCTTTTTTGCAATTAACAATTAATAAATTTATTATATAATAAACTAAATCTAAAAGTACTTCGTCTTATACATTCTCACCGTTTAACGTAGGATTCATTTTATTTATATACGATTTCACTTAAATTTTAATATTTATAAACTCGGAAAAAGTCATTGTATTAGCTGCGCGAAAATATTTTTCATTTTTCTATTTAACATATTTATGCCAAATTTATCTATTTTATTGAAAATGTTCGTTAAAAATTATAAGAATATTTTAACTTATTAATGAACTATAAACTATTCCATTCATTGTCGAATTAAATTTAATGAATATCATGTTCAAGTGGAACATGTCCATCTTTTGGGTTCATATTACTTAGTAATATTAGGTTCATATTACTTAGCCCTGCTAAGCTGGGACGGATGAAGCCAGCTCTAATGTCGAAATCAGTTGGAAAATCGAAGTCAAAATTAAGATTAACTCTGTCTACCTGGAGGTATAAAAAATGATTCAAACATTTGCGAAGTTTAAGATGCTTTTCATGAGGATAGAAAATTTTTTCTTAGTTCCAAGTTTTTTAGTCCCAGGATGATTTTTTTAGTTTAAGGAAAGTATTGGAAAAATATTCAAAAGCAAAGCCTATATTTAGTGTGTTAAACGTGACGGTCTTTTAATCTAAGAGCTCGTGGATGATTTGAGTACAGTTCTTTTGATACGCATTTTATTTTTCATAGTGATGAATCGTAGAATTGGAAGTACATAAATTACAACCTGGCATGAATCAATCCTGCACGTCATAACATGAGTTATAAAAGGGTCAAAACGGTAAAAGTTGAAAAAAGACTAGAAATTTTACATAAAAATGGTGCGTTTCTTGTTTTTACTCACACACACACACACAGAATATACATGTTCATCAAGTGTATTGGAATGTGTATGTTAAATCTGGTAGACGTTTTGGCTAGGTTATATTTAATAATAGCCAAAAAAGACATTTTTTATGTAAAATTTTATGCTCTACAACTTTAATTTGAAACTTTTTTTTCTGGCTCTTACTGTTTTAAATAATTATTATCCGTTTTAAATGCGTTGAAGCTGATGAGGTACTTTATTTTTACAATAGATTATTTTGTTTTGAAAATCACTACTCAACATTAATTTTCATAACGTGCTGTTTTAAATACATGATAACATCAAAACTTCAAGTAGCATAATTACTTCTTTTTATGTCATAAAAAAACATAAATATGAACCTTTTTAAATTAAGTTTAGCAAAATGGGAAAAACACCCAGCTGAAGAATAAAGGGATTTACTCTCTAATATTCATGTAAAATTTTTCCTGATCAATTAGCAGATATAAAGTGCTATTTAAAGGACCTCTCTTTATAAATACATATTTTCGTATTATGTTTCGAAAATTCTGTAACAATTAAAAATACAGTATAATTAATTTATTCAAGAATTGATTTAGTAATAATGAAAATTGAAGATCTGACAAAGTACCAATACTTTTACGCCAAATATTCGATTTAAAATTACTAAAGATGATTTTCTTTCTGCCTATCAAATCAAATGTCTCCTAAAGTGTTTCTAAGATTTGTACGATTATTATTATAAATAATATCATACCCAATGATCTCAATACAGTACAGTAAATATATGATTTAGTATTATAAATGTGAATATATGAAACATATACATTTATTCAGTACCCTTTTAATTCTATACTCATTCGAATTCATTCTCTATATATTCATTTGAAATCATTTATTGATTTCAATCTAAAACTTGAATACTTTTTCAATTGATATCGTTCGTTTTCTATATATATATCAAACATATATGAGTATGGAATAAATGTGGGTTTTACACATATACATAGTATTGTATCATCTTACCATATTCCAACGGAGTAGTTTTACTACATATACGGGGTGTAAAAAAATCTAGGACGCCAAAATAACAATGATTATAGAAAATTTAAATTGTTAAAATAATAAAACATGGATATACAAGTGAAAAATAGGTTTCGATAAAATAAACAATTAATTTTTCAGTATTCAAAAATATAAATAATTATCATGCAAGATCGCTGCTAATTATATTGTTTATAGAGAAAAGACTATACTTCGAAGGGTATATTTAAATTAGTTTTAAAACTGTATAATAAACACTGTTGATAGTGTGCGAAAAACTTTCATTTTTTTTTAATTAAATATAAACACCTTAAAAGTAATAAAATTAAAAAAAAAAAAACTAAAAACGCACCACGCATATTAATGTTAAAATAATTTCAGTGGTTTTATGACTTTCTTATAAATAATATTATTTGTGTTAAATTATAAATCATCCATGATGATGGATGAGCATCCTCATATGACGACATGAAAATATGCTGTTACACAATATTGATGACATCATAAGTAAATGCAATCTTTGATTATATACTTTTATACTAAACATTGATTGTATACTACACATAGAAATTGTCAACGCGTGATGTAAAATTAATAAAATTTCATTATGAAACTATCGGGGTGTACTTTTTCCAGTAAAGTTAGAAATCGGGATGTTAATTTAAAACTTATGTACGGACCATCATATAAAAACTTTGCATATGCTCATCTAATTTATTGCACATACTTATCTTGAAATCCACCCAAATCTTGAAAACATTGTGACGATACTATCACAACTGCATATAACTAAGAAGGAAGAGAAGAGAAATAAAGAATAAAATAAAATAGAAAAAAAAAATAGAAAAAAATTAATATTATCAAACAACCAACAATGCAATAAAAACAAAAAAGGGTGGAGATTTTAACATCAAGGAGTGAGACAATTATTAAGTAGAAAATAATAATAATAAAAATAATAAAAAATAATAATAATTTCAAATTGATGATGGGGATTAATTTTTGAATTAATTAACAGACACCTAATCCCCTTAACAGTACAAATACCTTAGGTACTGTGTTTACTTATGGATGACAGCGCAGTACATTCGGTCGGGGATATTCACGCGCGAAAGATCTAAGTTATATAAATTGTTGTTGTTGTTGTTTCGAGTACGATATCTTACAAAATAAAAATAAAAAGAATTCTGCTTCTGATTCCGACAACGAAAAGTAAAACATCGTTACAAAATACCTTGTTGATCATAAAACAAATTCCCGAGTGGGGATACATTAATTTATGGTTAGATCGTGTGGAATATTATCCTAGTCACGACCAACAATAAAATTACATTGGGCGATACAGCAAATACTGACAGTTCATGGTAGTACGTGCCAAAGTCAACACAAATTGGCGTATTTTGAATATCTACCCGACGAGTGCTGTGTTGGCATCCAGCCAATCTTCCAAAGGAATTGTACCTAAAACACGGTCGACCAACCAATGATCGGACAGTCTTAAAATTGAACCAATTTACGGACTCGCCTAAGACAAGACTTTGAATCCTCGATAGTGTGATATATATCTCCTACTCCGTCTGTCTAAGTTAAAATAGACAGTGCGAAGCAATACACCAACAAGGCGCAATATGGGGATGGGGATAGTATCATCACAATAAAAACTCTTCCACTTTTCGCATTCCCGAATATTATTTTGACGGAAAAGTAGTAATATATCGAAACCTTTCAACCAATTTTGATGAAACCCACAATATTGTTTCCAAATTTATGTAATCTAATCTATAACTACGATATGTAATCTAAAAAAACAAAATCATACATACATACAAATATATGTATATGTTTACAATTTGTCATGGTTTAGACACCGGAAATGAATCGAGCATAGAACTTCACGTTGAAATACGTATACATGTTCTCGGGTTTAATTGAGAGTATGGGTAATTTTGATGTTAAATTTTATGTTTGTGTTAATTACCGTTATTACACGAAAAACAATGATTTTCAAAAATAAAATTAATAAAAAAAAGTTGAAGATATTTAAAAGTTAATAACAAATAAAGTTGATATACATGATTGACTTTAAATTTTTTTTATTGCAATGTGGTTTTAGCTTGAAAATTCAAATGGAACCAATTGTTGGCATCGAAAATGCACCAAAAATGAAACTTCAAGTTAATCATATATTTCTTATTTAAGATGTTGTATAAGGACGTCGAATTGATCTATTATTAAGAACTCTTAATAAAAAGCTCTTTAAGAAGTCTTTTATGCGAAGTCAAAATTGTGAATTCAATTAGAATTTTTTTTAATTTTTTTTTAATTTTGGAAGAAAGTCAAAATTATGAGCTACGTAATTTATTTTCTGATTTTCTGTAAGTATTCTTTCCGTGATTTTTAACATTTAGAAATATGAGGTCTTTAAGAAGAGACTTTTAAAACTCGATTAGATTCAATTTTTCTGATATGCAATTACATTTTTTCCAAATTGTTTATTTCTTGATTTTTTACTTTTTTATTTAAATTTAATTTGCAACATCTTAAAATTCATTCATTTTATTATAAATTTAACCTCGCATTTCTATTTAAATTTCACCGCCAATTTAAAATAAATTTAAAAAACATAAATACACAGACAAATAACATAAGTTTTACTAACAAACTATAAATAACTCTAAACTCTTTCACTCTTCGCGGAGGAACGTCATAAGTAAAGATAGGAAAATCGAAAAATCTTAAATTAAAAATTTCGGGTTGAAATACGCATTGTGTTGCATGGAGAACATCGGACTGTTGACATTTGATGATTGGAATGATAATTAGAAGTTTATATTATAATATATTTTGTTTATGTTTAACACAAAGAACGTGTACCTTCAACAAAAGTCACACGGTATCTCTACAACACATTTCACACAAAATTACACATACGTATTTCTTGAACACATGAAATCGTCCTAATGTCAGAGTAAAAATGAATGCTATGTGGTCAATCCCTTTTATATGATTAAGTTTGGCACAGTTATTTATATTTTCTTTAATAAAAAGTACTAAATGTTCATGTATGACTACTCCATTCATAAATCCGTTGTTTTTATTTCCCAGCAAACACAAAGCGCACATACTTATTATCAACGTTAAGTTCAGTTAGTTCATCATATTTGACATGAACATCTTTCAAAAATTTTAATTACCTAAAATCGATTCTTTATTACGATAATGAAATTAAAAATGCTGGAATCGGTGAATATATTTTTTAACAAATATTTCTTACCCCTTTCCATTTTGAATTGAAATTGGTGAATAAAGAATTTTCTATTTTATTGTTTATGTTATAAACTGCAAAATTACAAGCACTGTCAACTATTGCTAAATATGTGCATTGAACTCCTATTGTTGAAATACATAAAATAATTATGTAATTTATTCTATACGTTTTACAAGCATCTTAAGAAAAAGACCATAATTCATAGACAAATATTTACTGTAATCAGGATAATTAGGACAATTCATGCCTTACACATCAAATATACTTTTATGAATGCCATAGGCGTATTTGTTTGCTTTTAATGTCTCTTTTATGGACTTTATCCACTCTGGGACCAATCTAAATAAATACTATGTAAAGGTAAATGAATGAAAAACAAATAAATTAACACAAATAATTGTACAAAGATTTTGTCCTTGACAAGATATATTAAGATTCTCAGAAGAAAGTTTTGCTATAGTTTAGATTTTCGCTGAACACACGTGGGACACTAAACATAAATATGAAGTTTACGGGCAAAAGTTTTCTGGGTACTTTTTTAGCAAATTTTGACCTTTTTCAATTTTTGGTATATAATTCAAACAATACGTGTTTTTCCACAAGCCCATTCTATACAAAATCGAAGACAGACAAAATTTCCTACAATTATCATATTTAATGTTTTTTTCTTGGAAGACTGTTTCGCCGCTAAATTCTTGGCTACATATACTTAAAAAATAATAAATTGTTGTATGCATTAAATTTTTACAACAAAATAAGGCTGTTTTTGGGAAAACTCTAGCGGTAAAATGATTTTCATGCTAAAGAAAGATTAAATATGAAAAATGTAAGAAATTTTGCTTACTTTAATTTTGTAAAGTAAGAGTTTGTTGAAACAGCGCTTTCTTTCTGAAATATAGGCCAAAACTGTAAATAATGTCAAAATTTCCTCAAAAATACTAAGTAAAATTTTTGCACGCAACATTCAAATTCGCGTTCAGTGATCAAAAAACTATGAATGGTACGAAAATCAAAAGTATAGCAAAACTTACCTCTGAAATTTTCTTTAAAGATATCAAAATTTTAATCTAGCCAAGAAATCTAGTGGCGTAACGATTAATCTTCCAAAAGACAATACCGATGAGCAATTTAAAAAGAAACTCTACTTTAATTTTGAATAGAATGAGTTAGTTGAAAAAACTCTTCTTTTTTCAGATATAGGCCAAAAACTAAAAAAAGTGTCAAAATTTGTTCAAGAAGGACACAGAAAACAAAGTTTCGGGTCAAACTTTTGCTCGAAAACTTCAAAGTCGTATTTAGTGACTCAAATAATATAAATCCTATAATATTTGATCCACAATAATTTTTCGAATTTATCCAGCCTATCTTTAAGACCAAATGGATTCATATTACCACAAAATGTTTGTAATTGTTTAATTTCTTCTTATCTGACCCACAGATATTTAATGAATTAACTATAAATAATAATTCATCGAAAATTTCTTTTAAAAAACATAAATGTCCAATGGATTTTGATGTAAAAAAATTGTTATCTATACTTTAATACGTTAAACAAAAACGTTATACCTCTTGTTACGAAAATTTTAGCGGACGAAGGAGTATGAAATTTGGCACACTTATAATTTATATAAAGGACTGGAGAATGCTAATATTTTAAAAAAAATCATGAATAAAAAATATACACTTCCATACACACGCGTATGTACTGCAGGTTGAATTTCGACAGCTATAACAAGACTGTAGTTTTCATAAAATAAAGTGTTGTATATTTGAACACCGCTAAATTAATGGTCTTCCTAAAAAATTTTAAGCGTTAACATAACGCATTTGTTAATAATAGACAGAGAGCATATACTCTTTCCCTTTTCTCGAACAGTAGCAAATATTATCCTAAAAAACGTCTTATAAATATAACCTATGTTTTGATAGTTGAATGAATTAAACTATTATGTACTTTAAAAGGAATATTTGATAAATTTACAATAATTTTTTATAAATTGATACTAATTTTTGATTATTTAATTGTTTTATTATACATTTTTGTAACACAAAACGACCAATTCAATATATATGAATCATTTATTATCAATTCTGCCAATACAATAAATATATTTTTCAAAAATGTCAACTGGTACTATTTTAGCGTTATCTCCGTACTAAGCGTCTACACGAAAATAGGTCAGGTACTCCGGAGACCTAAACATCTTTCTCTGGAGTTTATTGAAAATTTATCATATAATTGGCCCAAACCAATAACTCAGAGGTTTTTGAGGTCGTTGAACACAAATACGACATCGACGAGGGAATATATGGTGCCTGCGTCGGGTGTAACATCTTTCCCTGGAGTACTTTGACAATTTATCATAAAATTGGCATAAATCACTTACTCGGAGGGTTTTTCAGGTCGCTGAACATGAATACGAGATCGACGAAGGAGTACCTGGTGCCTGTAGTGAGTGTTCTAAACGTCTTTCTCTGGAGTATTATGTCAATTTATTATGTAAATGGCCTAAACTTGTTACACAATAATTATTTTAATTATTAAAAAAAAAAAAAAAAAGACACAGGCATAATTATTTAATTTCGACTGTCAGGGACTGCAAAAATCTTATAATATCTCAGTCTCAAAACTTTACACTCAGTTGAACAATTGAATTATCCGAAACTACTGATTCGAAGTTAAAATGTTTTCTGACAAATTAATTTGAAACAGAAATGTATTATTATTATTCTTTTTATTCCTATAAACAATAAAATATAGACCTAACATATCCGGAAATTTTATAAACAAATTATTCCATGTTCATAAAACATGGTTTAACCATAGATATATTTTTATAAATATACCAACGACTTTTTATAACGAATTGTTGACTTTTTTCTTGATGCTTTTTGCTTACATGGTAAGATTTGCGACTTGATATATCTTATATGGTAAAAAGCACTTTACGATCAAAACCTCTATATATTATAGATATGTACTCGAATGTCGTTTTTCGCATAAAACTATGATGTACTTACTTAAATACATTTTCTGCTTATACAGGATGTTTAAAATGAAAGATTCACATCTATTGAAATATGGCTTTTTTGAATCTTTTAATATACCTTTTTAATATACACTGACGGATCGATTGAAGAAAATATCAACAGTGACCTATAAACCATTTAATTCTTATGTCTGTGTATCTGTTTAGTTTTCATCGGTATCATAGCTAATTAACAGATTAATCAATTTTGATATATTTTATTTCTTTTTTGTGTAACTAAATTTTGTATGAAGTCACCAAGTATTATACAACTTCTTACTAATTAGGATCATTAGTATTAATACAGAATACAATCGCTTAAAGAAGCTCATAAGTAAAATATTTGTATATTAAAAAAATTTAGTGTTACCCAGATTTTAGTGCTACCCAGAAAATTGAGTGCTATAGCTGTTCAATATCAGGCGGAGATTAAATACCACAATGCCAACAAAATTTCATTATTATTTTTATTTAACACAATAAATGAGTAAATACAGCCACTAATAAACACGGGCGCCTTTTTCATTTTTGAATATGTAAGTAAAATAAAACATCTACAGTGCTTGCAACATAAAAAAAATACTATTATGGTATCATATTATATACATCATGGAGAGAAAAGTCCCGGGCCTAACCAAGAAAACCCGGTTTTTTTGGTTCAAAATTAGCTTTATTCATCAACGTAATCTCTATCAAGAGCAACGCAATCATTCCAGCGCCACTCTAACATTTCAATACCACTTTTGTAGAACGATTTATCTTTTGCCTCAAAATAGGCCTCAACCAGTTGCTGTCCACTCAGATGACGATCGTTTTGATTCCAGAGTGAAGTGATGAATCCATGTTTCATCCGTTGTCACATATCGATGCAAAAATTCCGGTTTGTTACGCTTAAACATGGCCAAACACTGCTCGTTCTCGTTTTTGGTCAACAGTGAGCAAACGCGGCACCCACTTTGAACAGAGCTTTCTCATAGTTAAATGCTCATGCAATATAAAGTCAACACGTTCTTTTGATATCTTTACGATGTCAGCTAACTCAGGCAAGTTCACTTTTCGATCATTCAAAACGATTTTGTGGATTTTTTTATGTTTTCTGGTGTTACCGCCTCATTTGGACGTCCACTGCGTTCTGCATCATCGGTGTCTCTACGACCACGTTTGAAGTCAGAAAACCAACGTTTTATTGTTGTTTCTGATTGAGCGGAGTCCCAATAACACTTTTCATGCCATTGTTTCGCTTGAACGGTATTTTTCCCATCAAGAAGCATCGTAAAATTAAAACACGAAATTGTTTTTGATCTATTGTTTTGAAAATAACAAAAGTAGCGTCACTCTTAGCACAATAACTCACAAACTAATGAATAGAATATCATGAAATTTTAACAGATGTCTTTTGAAGGTTAGTATTAACTGAAAAAAAGGTGACTGCAATAAAACTAGCACCATCTATGTATTAGGCCCAGGACTTTTCAGTCCATGTAATATGTACTTTCCAAAATTAAAATCATACTTGAATAAATTTGAAGCACTGATATCTTTAATAATCTCTATTTCCAGCCAATTTGACAAACTGCCAACTTTAGACTTGACAAACTGCTTTAAAATTAAATTAATTTTAAGGCTCGGTAGGAAAGATTTTTCGTGCCGAACTAAGATCAAACTGTTAACGTTTTTCTTATAATACTTCAACTATAAATATTCGACTCTTCTGAATATTTGAAGATATAAATCTCTGGACGAAGGCTTGTTGGTCCTTGTTGGTGCTTGTTGGTCTTGTGAATGTTGTTAGTCCGTTTTTTATCTAATTATAAGTGCATTGCGCCAATCACACATTTCTACAAGAATAACTCCATGTTACGGGAATCAGGGTTATATTCAACAATTGAGTAAGATCCCACTTAAAAAACAGACAGATTTTTGCCGAAATGGATTTGAATCGTTTTGATATGGAAAATATTAATAAAGGTGTACCTCAATGAAGTACACTATCCCATTTGCTTTCAATTGTTATGTTGGCAAATAACTCCGATCATCGAACTACCATTCTTGAATAATTTCCAGTTTACAATTGATTTGGTCAAACATTTTATAAAAAAGGTCCATTTGGTATTCAATATGTAATCAGCTGAATTAAAATAACCTAAAAAGTCATTTATTAGAACTAGTTCCTGTTGAACTAGGTCCAGGATTATTGTAATCTTATTTGTAAATAGTATGAAGTTCATCCACTTTATGCTTCCCCTAACTCTCAAAAATCAACTTCTATTTTTTCACTTTTTGCTAACTTTTGCTTTAGTTTATAGAATTATTATTATATATTTTAGTTTTAGTCAAGATATTTTTTATGAAATAAAAGTAAGCAATACTAATAATTTTATGCCAAATACAAACAAAAACGTATTTGTAACATTAAAACTTACAGTAGCGGAATTTTTTGGTAAATTTTCGATTTAATCAAGTGCGATCGATACAAAAATCTGATGTAGTTATTTACCTGCGAAGCTGTGAATTTTTAAAAATTAACTGACATGGATGGAAATAGTTTTAACATCCAGTATAAATAAAACATATTCTACTTTTTCTGTTTCGCTATAAAAGTATTCACTCACTCGCTAGGCACAACATAAATGCTCTGGATATCAAGAACTATACCAATATGTGAGATATATACAAAATACCAACCAATATTTGCCTTCACAAATTGAAATTTTTTCTATCAAAAATTATTCTTTTATATACGTAGTATCAATCTATTTTTCGAATAGAAGATTATTTTAATAAAATACTTTCGAACAGATCGATAAATTATGATATAGTATTGAAATTTTCTGTGCATTTTTTGAAGTTAGTGTCAAATATAAATTCAATATTCTACAAAACAATGAAAGAACGATAATTTTGAAAGTAATACATCTATATTTAGTATTCAGAAATATATCTATTTCAACTTATATATTTTTTGTATTGGTTTTCTTCGAAAATATAATAAAAATTTGTCTGCATTTGTGTCGAATTTTGATATATATTGTTAATTATGTGTAAAATAATTTTTTACGATTACATAATATCTCCTAAGCATGAGATGTGTGCCATTTGAATACAAGAAATTCATTTTGTTAAGTGAGAGTAATTTACAATAAAAATATTTACTTCTTGAAGCTTAAACTGATTTAATCTGAATGAAATTTCAACTATGTACATGCATAATTGATTTTTTTATTCTGATCGTACGCTTTATAGACAAATAACACAGAGCGAAAAAGACTTTTCTAATTATTCAAAATCAATTTATTATCGTCAAAACTTTTTTTATACAATTTTCTACTAATTGCGATGTAATTTTTTTGTTTTTTTTTAATCATCCAAAAATCTCATTCTCTATTACACAAACCACAAACCCGGTCGTTCAATAGAAAAAATAAATTTTTCCTGTTTGACCTAAATATTTTATTACACACCCATTGCCTTTCTAGCTTGTATAAAAAAATTTGATATTTAGTAGATTTTACATAATGTGTTACTGAAATGCACTTTTACAATATGGGACTAAGAAAACGGTTAATATAAGTGGGGTTGAGTATATACTTTGTACTGTTATGATTAAAATAATTAAAAATAATTGTGACTTGTTTAAAACGTGTTTTTTTACAAACGCAGACTTGAAGGGTTAGACTTTACAAAAATTGAGCACCACATTCAGTGAAAATAATTTTGTTAAGAATAGCATAAGTACAAAGGATCTCGATTTAGCTAAGTATGGTAGAATTTTTTATACGTCCTCCTTTTTAAACGGAAAATCAAATTTGGCTCTAATTTGATGATTGTTTTATGATAATTGGGGAAAAACAAACACTTTTGACACTTGAAAGTTTTTCAAAAATACTTTGTTTTTGTGCTATAAGCTATAAAAGATCGAAAAAAATTAAAACACGTGATTTTTAAATTGGATTTAGCCGGAATAAATTATACTGCAAATTTTTTATTTTATTTTCTTTACAGTATTTTTAAAGAATTTTACTTCCACTTTTGTGTCTGTAAATTATACTACAAATTTTTAATTTCTTTTTTTTAAGTTTTTTTAAAGAATTATATTTTTACGAAATATTTATGTTTTTAACAATTTTGTTAATTTTTAAAAGCCTTCGTTTTGATACTTTTTATCGAAAATTTTTCAAAATGATCAAAATTGTTTATAAGTGTTTATTTTATATTTATTAAACAAAACTATACACATTAGGTTTTTCATCATTTTTTAAATGCTTCGTTTTCGCGTTATAAGTTTGAAAAAAAAAATCCAAAAAAAAACCCTCAGTTTTCAGCTAAAACGCAATATATTGCATAAAAATATAACTCTTTACAAATACTTCTAAAAAAGAAGATTAAAAATTTTACAGTATAATCCAGATACCCATATTAAAAAAGGTGTGTGTGGAAGTATTTTCAGAAAACCTTCAAAAGTATTTTTTTAAGACAATTTACAAAAGAAATTTATAAAAATAGCTACAAACCTCATATTTGCACATAAGCAAATTGAATACTATTATAGAAACTCGTTGAATTTAGTTACAATTAAAATGAATGGCCAAACGTAATACGTATATTATTCATTTATGCACAGGTTGCATATTGATAAAGTTTGCTTAGCTGCAAATAAACTTGATCATACTTGAGTTTTAGTTTTGGAAGGGTTATTCGTCACATTCAAGTAAATTGACAGTCAAATTAAAAGGTGTACCTACAGAAATATGGTGTAAGGAAAATTTGATAATAAAAAAATTAGGTACACTTGGCAGCAAAAAACCTTATTCTAATTTGAATCAAAAATTTGGAAGGATTACTCATTGCATTTTTTCGTTTGTTTATATAGTTGACTTTTTGATGATATAGTTACCTATTACGGAATCTAAATTTTAATGTGTATACTAGTAGCTCTAAAATCTTAATCGTTTTTAACGATTTGCCTTTTATTATTTTTTACAAATTATCATACGAATTTTGTTAAACAAAAGAACTAGAAATATTTCGGTTCTTTTTCGAATTTTTTATACTAGAGGTATTTTATTTGTGTACTTTAAATCGAGAATAATGTTTTTAGTTTTGATTTGATGAACAAAAAATTGTATCCTGGTAATTTTGATATATACTGTTTATACTCCCAACCAAGCCCAAAAAAGAAAGATTCAGGCCCGTGAATTTTTTTCGATTTGTTACACAATAATTTGTTTAACATCATAACTAAGTGTTTAACATATATTGTCTTCCGAAGATACTGTTTTGTTTCATGAGTAGAGAATACATATAACGCATTCAAGGTCAATACATGTTGTTTATATCTAACAACAGAAAAGTGTATTTGTTTGTATTCATAATGCATTCGTATAATTTATGTAGGGTGAGTATCATGATGACGAAAAATTTATCATGGCTGAAGCTATTGTATTTTTCAGTTTTGTCAATGGTACATTATAGCAACATCCTTTTTTATCAAATTAAAATATCACGCTGCTTACTTCCATGACATCAGTATCGGAAAAAATAATGACTTATTTTCCTACCAACTACCTTACCCTAACAGATAATGTATTCTTACAATATTGTGGCAGGACAACTACCTTAAACCTACAGTTTGGAAAACTACGATATACATTCCATTTTAATTTGGCGGTATATCTGTATGTATCTGGTCGTGTGCACGTAGATGTATATGTCATATCATATTAAGAAAATAATCTAAAAAGTTTTTCTAAAATTAAATTTAACTTTGTTTTTCGAAGTTCTGTTTTTTTCCATACTATAATTCGGGTATATAAACATTTATTTATTTATCACTCATACAGCACAACGATATCATATAATTTAGTTATCACTATTTCGTTATCACACGTGATATTTGTTCATATGTACGACAGTAAAATCGTGTAAGTTTATATGTTATTTTATTCCTTTAGATTTATATTCCATATTCACAGTGTGTATTAGGTTATCATCGAATATACACACAGAATATGTGAGAGTGGATTAGTTTTAATCTAAGATTTGTAACGCTAGCAAATATTGACCGCACAACCTATTCATTGAAAAGTATTCATTGAACTACCTTTGACCTTTTTTGTTTGTTTGCCTCCGTCGTCAAGATAATTAAAAAACGAAAAGAAATAGTAAGCTGAAATTTCGATGGCGTATATGAGACCTTCAAAATGAGTTTTAGTTCGTGAATGAGTACAATTGGTTTGTAGGGTCTAATGGATTAATGATCCAACATTGATTTTAAACCATTTTTCGGTAATGATAACCATTAACTTGGTTACTTGTTTTCTCCACTTAGATTATTCCATTTTTTATGATGTCAGTCGGGATGTGGAAAGATGTAACTTAAACTTGATTTCAAATTTTTATATATCGAACAAATTATTAAAATTTATGAGGACTTGATTAACTGGATCTAAAGTTTTGTGAAGTGTCTCATTCAAATGAATAAAAAACACGATACACTTCCAATATTGGACACACAATTTTCTTGTAATGAATCAATACTTATACTTAAATGCTATGTTTAGATCGGCTTAGCTCAAAGTTGACTACTTGGTGAAAAACTGCATTTACGACACCCTAATGACTATAATATAATAATTGAGTGAATACTTTTGTAGTCTAACCTTTATCAGTAATACTTAATCATACACCGTTTAGAAAATAGAAAAATTTTAAATAAAAACCATTGAAAATAGAATATCTTAAACATAAATTAACAAAAAAAACTTTTCTTGTTCATATACGATTCAATGTTTTTATATACACAATAGTTCTAATTCGATAACCATATACGCTTGTTTATCTTCTGTCTTTTTCAAAATTACATTTGTCTCTTTTTAAATATATTTGTTTTCAAAATAATGTTATAAATACAAAATATCATGATCATGATAGTAATTACTATTTATTTTGAATTGTTGTTTTAAATAATTCCTATTTTGGTGATTTAATATGATTTCAAAATTTTATCATTGATAATTTTTTTTTTTTTGTTTTTTTTTTGTAACTGATCAATTTTTTAATTAACATTATTGGTTATTTGCACTTCAATAATATTTCATACTCTAACTGCTTGTATGATGGCAATTCAAATTATTTTGATATTATTTATATATCTAAAACAAAAATAATTTTTTTTTCTTTTATAAATTTTACCGCAAATTTTGTATCTCAAGATAGATTTAAATATTTCTGATATCAGAAAATAATTGACATTTTTAAATTTATTTCAAGTGTTAATGAACTTAAAATCAAAATTTCAAGCAAATCTGTTTCAAATATAGTTAGAAAAGTTGAAAACTCAAACTAATACAATCTTATCATTCATTGTGTTTAAGGATTATTTTTTTGGTATAAAATTTTGGTTTTTTTTGAATGGCATTTTGAATGGCGGTTAGATATTTGAGATTTTTTGACGCGGTAAACATTTAACCCCATGAATATTTGACACACTTGTAAATTTGTAGGTGATTTTTTTATACATATTTGAAAGAGTGTACTCGTTCTTGCATCACTTATAAAAAGTATACATCATATTTCCTTATTTTCTTCGAATCGTCGAACTCACAATGCTACAATTCAAAGACATGCAAGAGCAAGGAAAAATTGAAGATCAGCAAAAATGCGAAAAACATACACGAAAGTTTAAAATTTTTTTTTCCTATTCATTTGGTCGAGATTTTTAGCGGGTAATTTATATATATATATATATATATATATATATATATATATATATATATATATATATATATATATATATATATATATATATATATATATATATATATATATATATTTCAAATAATAAAATAAAGTATTAGTTGGCTGACAAAGTGCTCTAAATAAGAAAAACTAAAAATGAGTGATCTCCTCCATTATTCGTAATGTTTTTAAATCGAAAGATCAGACTTTAATAGAAAATACCGGTCTCTATTTTCTATTTTCTATTATTTCTTTATATTTTTAACCTATAATTCGTATTTCACACTCTAGAAGTAATCAAAGATAAAAAAACATTTTAAATATATTACATCATTACTAATTTTGGAGGAAAAATGATTTAGACAAAAGTAACATATTTCTTAAAGAACATAAACATATTTCTTAATAATAATAATAATAATAATAATAACAATAATTTATTTGTAAAAGACCACATACAAGGTATACAAATGTCCAAAATGAAATAGGTATATACTATTTTAAAAGCACTTTAAACTCATAAGGACCCTTTCAATTAAGTACAGTTTAAGTTTTCTTTTAAAATGAAAAAATATGTTGCAGTTTCTTAATTCGAAAGGTAATCTTTGAAATAATTTATATCCCATATTAATGGGTGTTTTTTCATAAAAAATCGCTTTATGTTCAAATCTGTACGAAAATTTAGCTCGAGTGTTATATATTCTTTCTTTATTATCAAAATATTTCTTCTGTTTCATACAGGATAACAATTCGAAAATATAAATACTAGAGTGTGAATATTTTATATTTTTGAAAGACTTGTCTATATGATTCTGTTCATCCCAACATAGCTCTCAAAATTTTCTTTTGCAAAATGAAAACTATTTTAGCTTCTGTTCAGTTACCCCAAATTAAAATTCCATTCCTTAGACCAGAAAACACATGAGCACAATAAAAGATGAGGAGCTGATTTACATCTAAATATTCACGCAATATTTTTAACTGATAATATAATTTATTCATTTTTTACAAATTTCTTCTATATGGTGTACAAATTTCAAATTTTGATCAATATTAATACCCGAGAATCTGGTTGTTTGACTTATTTTCATACCGTCACTGCTTTGTCCAATTTCGTAACATCTGACATTACAAGAACCGTTTATTTTAAAATCAATAAAAGTTGATTTTATTCGATTGTATATCAGATGGTTCTTATCACCCCAAGCTCTGCGATCACTAACACATCATCCAAAGTTCGTGCGATCACTAACACCGTAACGTCATCGCCATACATCAATATATTACTTGAAGTGACGATATTTAAAAAATGGAAAATCATTAATGTAGCAATTGGAGAGCAGAGGTATGCTACCTTGTGGAACACCTACTTTGAGTTCAGTTAGTAGGGCATTTTTTCCATCAATATTGACCAGAAATTCACGACCCTTTTAATAAGATTTTATTAATTTATTGCTAATTCCTCGTATTCCCATTGTGCCAAATTTCGTTAAGAGAAAATTATGATTTACCGTATCAAAAGCGGCACTTAGGTCAAAAAACAGTCCAAACACAAATTTATTCGAATCTAGGGCTATTGAAAGAAATTCTTCTACTGAAATGTAGCTGTCATGGTCGACCATTTAGATCTGAAGCTATGTTGAGACCCATTTACAATTTCCTTAAAAACTCGATATCCGAGAATATATTACTTTTTCTATTATTTTAGAGAAAACAGACAAGAGTGAAATTGGTCTATAGCTAGTTATATCATTCGGATCTCCTTTTTTGAAAAACACTTTTAATTTGGTAACTTTCAACCTCTCAGGATATACATGGGTTTCTAAGATATTATTAATTACAGGAACAATTTTATTTGCTATTTCACTTGCACTCTGCTTAAGTAACAGAGAAGTTATATCATCTATACCAGTTGACCTTTTATTTGACATATTCATTATGATTGAATGTTTTTCATCCACGGTGCATGGGACTAAAAGATTGTTTTCGTAGATTGAATTTCAGCTGAAACGATATAAACTAGTTTTTAAATGTTCTTTCAACTTATCAGAAACAGCTACTGCGTAATAATTAGCAAATATAAAACAAAGCCTAGTTTTATTTTCTATTGCTCACTTCTACTTACCATTGTGTCGAATGTATATGGTTTTATTAATTTTGGATTTTTTTTTTTTTTTTATATTTGATTAATTCCTATCCAAATATCTTTTTGATTACATTTATTAAAAGTCAGATAACTTAAAAAATTAACTTGTTAAGCATTTCTTATATTTTAAAAATGTTTTTTTTTTGTCCTGAAAAAAGTTTTGTTTGTCCTGAAATTTTGAATTTACACCCACTTTTACACACGTTTTAGTTGCTCACACATAATACATTCGTCAGTTTGAAGATTCTTTTTAATAAAAGTTTCGACTTTTTCAGTTGTCACAACTGGTTTAAGACCAACAACATATAACCAAGTTTTCCAGTCTGTGACTATAACGGAAGCTCTCAATTTCCGATTCTGTAGAAGCAGTGCCTATAACAGTATTATTCTTCTCTCTATGTTTTTTTTTATATGTAAAATATATGTGTAATAGGAATTTTCTTTTATATGTTTGTAATTGGAAACATGTTGATAGTGTGATTAATTCATCGACTCATACTGTATCCGTTTGTTTTACGATATTGTAATACAAGGGAATCTCCTTATTATTTTGTATTGATACTACTTTTTTCACATTATTGCTGACTTTCTTGCCTTACTCGGATTGTTTTACTGATGAAGATTTTTTGTCATCTTAATTCTATCACCCGAATTTGAAAGTTTATAATTATCGTTTACATGACCTTTATTACGATTTAATAGTGATATTTCTTCTATTTGTTGTACTTTTTCATTTAATAGTTCAATCTTATCATCCATTTCTGTAATAAGTTTTTTTTAACAACATATTTTCACTATTCAAAACCTGATTATTTTGTTTCAAAAGTTCCATAATAAAATTTTGGTTTTGTTCAGTTTCACTCTGAATATTTTATTTCTTTAATATTTGGAGTTACTGTTATCTCGTCTTCATTTGGTATAATTTGTTTCGATTTTGTACCAAACTCTATTTGTTCTTTATTTTGACAATTGATACAAAATCACATTTTTATTTATTTATCATCATTTAACTTTCGAAATGAATCTAAATCAATATCCACTCATTCTATATCAACACTTGACTTACACTCCACACAGGTAATTATATCACTTTATTTTCTATCAATTGTATTCAAACTTTTGAACAACTTGAACCACGTCCGTCCGCCATGACGAGACGTGAGAGTATGGACCTTTTAAGTAGAAAATTAGTTGAAATTTTAAAATGTTAAATCGCGTTTAAAATAATAAATGGAAAATAATAAAATTCTAGCGGCGAAATGTAAAATTGGAAAATTAGGATATCGTACAAATCGATCGGTAACATGTTTTTCTACAAAAAGTTTGCCAGGACCAAATTCTGAAAAAAATCTCTGTTCTCTTGAGAAATTAAAAAAACTAAAAATTGGCTGAGAACTGCCCATATTTCCTAAAACACCCTTTGTTGATGATTTTTGAGCATAGTGTGACATTGCCTTAGAATCCCAAAAACTATCTTTTCAACAGGATCGTTTAACTGTAGTCGAAATATCCTTTATTTTATAAAATTCGTGTGTAGTGTTTTTCCCACTTAAAAGTTTTTCTTTAAACCCTTATTGTACCAATATATAGTTCTACTGAACTACTGAAATGTGATTTATTTTCAAAATTCGATTCTTTTTTACAAAAATAATAACTTGCTGTTTGTGTACAGCCACTAAAAACTTGTAAATTCGAGAAAATTGAATCATTAATAATGTATGTAATTTTTATGTAAAGGAAATGTGGTTCATAAAAAAAAAGTAGTTTTTTGTTTAATTATTTTAATACTCGGCATATATAGAATATGCCAGAGTATACTACCTTTAATCTCAAGCCACCAACGAAATTTTTGTATAGGTGTTCATAGAATCAACTAATCAGTCTATTATCCTACATTTTCATTCGCCTGGCAGTCAGTTCATTATGAAGATAACTCAAAAATGTAAAGCGATAACGATACCGTTGATAATTTAAACGTGATGTATTTGACATAAAAATTCGGAATCTATATATATATCACAAAATTTTCATAAATTACAATAATATTACGTGTTGTTTGTGATATATGTATTAACACTATTACATACTGTAAAGGTTTTTTAAAAGTTTTTACTTTGGATTAAACAAAATTGTAACACATAACACTAGTTAATTTAATAATCCCACAATGCTTTTAATAACGTAACTTTAAATTATCTGAACAATACTCTTTTGTTGAATAAACTTAAATTATTTAAGTATGTAATCCTTATAAACTATTCTTTTTAACCTAAAGCTACACAGTCACGAGAGAAATAAATATATAAATATATATTTATACGTTTCAAAGGAGAATTCAATCAAAACAAATAATAAAAATAATTATAAGAATTTTAACATAACAAAGACCCATACTCCGGAAATGTGCTCTTTGATATTCAAAATAACACATTGTCCAAAATTCAATTAGAAGATGATCAGAGGATATCCGTGGTCACTTGCTACCATAGCATTGGAGATGTTTTCAGTAAACAATATATATTAGAAGTGCAAGAGGGCCTGCTACAATGATATCCTCTGAACATCACTTAATCTAATTTTTGACAGTAATCTTTTTTTTTTTCGTACTTTATTGAGAGTATTTCCACATCAGGGTTGAAGTTTTTTTAAACTTGATTTTTATTTAAAATATATTATATATATATTGTTTTAAAATATACAAATTGAACTGTTTCATATGATATCTCCTACAAGACATATTTTAATTAAAAAAATTGTCAGTATTATAATGAGGAGTTCGGACTATAATGATGAATCAATCGATTGCCATCCCATTTATTAAAATTCAGTAGCTTACTCGTTACGGTGGAACAAACGTACATTCAAATATAACAGCATAGATAAGTCCGTTCTACGTAGTCGGTAGTACGTAAGCACGTAACTCAATCGGTAGAATGAAAAATGTATGGAATGTGTCGGTTTTAATTTGTCGTCATATATTAAACTATCTTAGTATCGTTGATTTCCTGTTGTGTTTTGAACTCAAAATGGCTGACTACTTAAAAGATAATATAACGGAAGACAAAAGGTTATTAAATTTTACACTGAGAATAAATGCACATACGACCAACGTGATATGTATTATAATAAATATAAGCATAAACAAACTTAAACCCATCTACGGAAAATCGAACTATGAAAAGTATAAAATAACAAAATGTTCTTGTCTAATCTACATTAAAAACTATTTATTATTTATGATGCAAAAAGTAAACAGCTTATTTAATATAATACATAGGCATAGCCATGTTCAGAGGATAGCTGTAGTCGTATGCCGTTTCGCCCTTAAGCTGATTTGCTGTTATTGTAGTGAATCGGAAAAGTATAAAATATATTGTTTTGAAAACGTCGCTTAGAATAAAACGACATACGACCATGGCTATCTTATGTACTAGGTTATGTCTATGTATTAAATTAAAATATGTATGTAAATTGTTTATTTATATGATAAAAATTAAATACTTTTTTATGTAGATCATAATGACAAGAACGTTTTGCTATTTTATACTTAGCTCGATTTTCCATAGTCAAGTTCTAATTTTTTTACTCGTTTTTAATAAGGCCCTTTATTTTTAAATAAAGGGTGCGCTGTGACGCTTTAGATTTATCTTCAGATTTTATTGTGTTTTATTTTACATATTTATAGATAATACAAATATTTATCCTAATTTTTAAAGTTTGTGAGATGTTTTAAAAAATTTCCTTATTATTGAGCGGAATTAAGAGTTTTTATCCCGTCTAATTCCGTCAACATATGGTCATGAGGTCTACACAAAATTTTCCGAGAGTCAAGATCACTAATGAAATTAATATAATTATATTTATATATATATATATATATATATATATATATATATATATATATATATATATATATATATATATATATATATATATATATATATATATATATATGATCAATGTAAATATTTTTAAGTACAATTGTTCTAAATCTCTTTCATTTTCTCCAACAGGACAAAAACTTCGATCATACTGATCGGTCATACTGATTTTCTCATAAAATATATCCTATGCTTTTCGGATCGTAAAAATAAATCGATACATTACGATAAGCGTACATACGCATTACATACAATAAGCATACATAAACGTACATGCGCATTTGTTTATTTTTATTATTATTATGAGAACTCTAGAATTTTTCAAATAAATTTTCATTTTTTGCCCCAATTTCCTAGATCAAATTATTTTGTATTTTAATAAGTACGTATTTTGACTACAAAGCAGTCATCATCAGTATAAATTAGCTAGTTGTAAAGATTCTCTGAGGAAATGTTACTCGTTGTTAATTTGGTAACGGCTTGCACATACGTATGTTGCTAATTAAGTATCTATCAAATTCTTCAACGAATCAGCATAGATCACGTGTTTAGTGTTCGGCAATGATATTGAAGTATTGGACCACGTGATTTTGTCAGTTAAAAAAAATCTTAAATTAAAAATTGAATTTACAAAACTAAAAATATATTATAAAATTAAATAATTTTAATCTCTCTAAGTTCGCCCTTTATCTAAGCTCATAGTGTCTTTGCCATGTTTTTGAATGTAGATGTTTTCATATGCATCTAGTTCGGTCGAGTTGGATACCGATTTTAAAAGATTTGATTTGTCGATTTTGTGATTATTTTCAATAAAATGAGCGGCTATTATACATGATTTATCAGTTCTTACACATTTTATGCGTGCCTTGTGCTCTTTGAATCTTGTAACAATTTTTCTACTACTTTGTCCTATGTTTCTTCGAGCAATTTTGACATCCAATGCTATAAATTCTTGACTACCATTCGTTGTTAATTTTGTCCTTTGGATTGCCTAGTACCTGCCTCAATTTCTACGACTAGCTGATTGTGTAGAACGGCCTATGTATGGATTGCATTCCATAACTCTTCCTTTTGGCTTGACTGTTGTCGGGTAAAAAAACTATTTATAATAATGACATTCTTATTAATAATAATTAGATTTCTTATATCACATGATAAACGTAATAATTGTTATAGTCCAATGGATTTGTGAATTAATCTACATAAAATATAGTCTTTTCCGCGACACTGCCATTCCTTAAAAATCATTTTCTAAGCCCAAACCCAAATTTGAGAAATCGCAAAAACAATGGGTTCCTCTCCTAAATAAAATTATCATATTTATTTTATACTACCTTTATTTTTTGTAAAATAATATTTCTTGAGATATCGAACTCGAAACACACAAATATCCCATCTTGTTATTTTCCTCGACTTTTCGCGGTTGCCTTTCAAACCATTTCCTTACTTGCTACTTTATTTATTATTTATTAGCAAAGGTGTAAATCTTTTATTTCCTTACAATTTTTATATCACACTTTTTTTCTATTATAAATATTTCTCGGCTTGTATTATCTTTCGGATTCCGCTATCAATGCAATATATCAGAATGCATTCAATAATAAAAACATAATCATAAAATATCTAAGGATTATTAATGAGTAAACTAACCTGTGTAATACCTGACTTAATAAAATAACTTGATCTATGGCTGTCATTTTTTCTTGAGAATTGAGTAATTAATTATAGTATTTGTAAGAATTTTAAATTGCATTTAACATTGCACTTAGATTATTATCATTTGTATCAATTGAGGGTTAAAAAATAAAATAAAATATTAATTGAAATTGTTTAATACATTTATAACCAGAAAATTGTATAATAGTATTAATAAATAATCTTTTTAAGTAGTTGGATTAAAGTCATCAATAATGGTATCATTCAAAATTTCTTCCGAGCCAGAAGGATCATTTACTGACTTTCATTTACTTGAAATGGTAGAATCAAATTACCGCAAGATAATTTTCAAAATTGAACTTGAAAATATCTTCGCAGTGAATTAAAACAGTCAGATTTCGGATGAAAAGTACTCTAATGCGATCTTATAAAAGACGGGACAATTTATGCTTTTCGAGTTCGTTGTCTCAAAAAATATTAATTTTAGAACAAAAAGTGTTATATACAAAATTGTATGCAGTTAAGGTATGTTTAATTTTTTACGTAACATGAGCTGTTTTGAAAATATTAAATAAAACTCGTTTATCGACTCTTAAATTTTGGATTTAGGCTTAGAAAGTTTCCTTTTAACGATAGGTCATATTGAAGAATTTATTTATATTTACATATGTAGAATTCGTCCATTTATTTTTTTAGTATATTCACTGGATGATATTAATCCACTTCATTAAACGTTATAATATACATTAAAGTACACAGTTTTTTCGAAAACTAATTGCGTTTCAATTCTCAACATTATAATAAACATCAATGTCATATTCGGTATAAGATACTTTATTTCCTATGCAATGTTTCGCGTAAGAGTCCTTAGAATAACTTTGTTGAGGCTCACTCATTATGAGCCCTTAATAATTCATATAACACTCTATACTTGCATATATTTATCATTTAAAAAAATCGTAATCATAATTTAATGTAACTAGAGAAATAAAAATAAAAATTTTTATAAAAACATCACGTAAAATAAACATACTTTTAACTAAATTCACCCTCCATGCTTATATTAGATTCACAATAGGATAATAATTTATCGTAAAATAAAATAAATATATCTTCGTTGCAACAATAATTTTCAACAATATTTTCTTCTCACACAATGTTAGAAGATAAAACACACAAATTTTTATGGCTATAATAAAATACTGTTACATATTTTGCAATGTTTGAAGTAATATTATTATTATATTATTGTGCATTGAGAAGTTGAATGTATATTTCTCCTTCCTTCTATGGTGTACTAAGCTGTATTAAAATATTTTTGATACTCAAATAATAGCTATTTGGATGAAATGAGAGTAAGTATTCGATTTTGCTTTGTTTAAACAGGTTTGAATTTCATACTAAAGTATTTTCCAAAAATATAAGTGGCTTAAAAAATTAAAACCCTTATGAGGAAAATTATTGCAATCGATGATCAAATCGGGGATTATATAAAATTTTCCAGTCCATCTAAGTCTGTTTTAGGGCATTCCATAGAAATTGTGTGCGTTCGTGTAGGTGTGTGTTTGTTGGTGTGTATGTATGTGTGTGTGCTTTTTTTTAAGAGGGGAGAATCCTTTTTACAGATTACAGGCATATGGTCTGGATATGCAAAGACTCGACGCAGCGTCATCTAAAACTCAACGATAGCGCCTATACCCACTAAACCCTAAACCCCTTTTCTTCTATCCTCTTATCCTCCACGCTAACCGCCTTCAGGCATTACTTCGTGAGGGGAGGATCTATCTATTACTCTTCCTTCTGGTGGCTAAGGTATTATCTTCCTTCCTTCTATCTTCTGTTATTTGATCTTCTTCTTTCGATGGAACGCAAGTCTGTGAGGACTTCTGTTGCAAACGTGTTGGTAGCGTTTCAAGTAGCCTCTGGTGACAATATCGCTTCAACTAGTGAATCTGATTGCATTCTCTGGTTCCGGATCCTTTCGAACTCTTCACGCGGTGGATCGAAACGAGAACATACAAAGGAGACGTGTGTGTGTGTGTGTGTGTGTGTGTGTGTGTGTGTGTGTGTGTGTGTGTGTGTGTGTGTGTGTGTGTGTGTGTGTGTGTGTGTGTGTGTGTGTGTGTGTGTTTTATATAGCGAAGGAAATTCTTTTACGAATCTCTGGCTTAGATGTTTTGCCTGGTATGACGGACACGACCGCCGTTAGGCATTACTTCGTGGTGGGGGGGGGAGGATATAGCTACTGCTCTTTCTTCTGGTAGCTAATGTGTTATTTTACCTTTCTTCTAGTTGTTGTCATTTGTCTTTTTTCTTTCGATGGAACGCAAGTATATAAGGACTTCTGTTGCAAATTTGCTGATGGCGTTCCAAGAGGCTCTTGATGACAGCATTACTTCGATAACTGTCTCTGGTTGGATACTCCGGTGTAAGATAATCTCGAGTTGATCACGCTGTCGATTAAATCGTGGGCGGTCAAAGAAAACATGCTCCGCATCTTCAATTACTTCTGGGCAGGACGGGTACTCCGGGGAATTATCGTGCTTAAAACGGTGTAGATAAGCCCGGAAACAACCATGTCCTGATAACATCTGCGTGAGATAATAGTTGACTTCTCCGTGACTACGGTTCAGACAGACATCAATCCGTGGTATGAGACGATGAGTCCACCTATCCTTCTCTGCAGCATCCCATTGAAACTGCCAACGTGCATAACTCTTCAGTCGTTCTTCAACCCTGAGTTCTTCAGCGCTCAGTGTGGTTGTCGTCTTTCGATGGTAAAGGTTCCGTCTTTCCTTAGCTAGAACTCGAAAAGGTAGAGTTCCGGAAATGACGCACACTGCCTCCTCCGATATTGTCCGAAAGGCGCTAGCCACTCTTAAGGCACTTAGCCGATATACTGGTCCAGCTTTCCGCCATGAATCTTGGGTGTCTAGCGTGTCTGCCCATATAGATATTCCATAAGTCAACACCGATGTGACTACTGATGACAGTAGTAGTCTCTGGTTCTGCTTTGGACCCCCAACATTCGGCATCAGTCGTAATAAAGAAGCTCTTACTGCTGATGCTTTGTTGGCAACATGTTCCACTTGTTGCTTGAAGTTAAGTCGTGCATCAAGCATCACTCCCAGATATCGGATATATGGTTGTGATGTGATTTCTTGATCTCCGACCTTCAAGTTGATTGTTTCAAGCGCTTTTCTGCTAGTAATAAGCGCGGCATCGGTCTTCTGTTTAGCCAGTTGAAGATTCACTGTATCCATCCACCGGTTAACTTGCTTGAAGGTGATGTTGAACAGATGGCTAAACTCGTCCAGATGTTTGGCGACGATCACTACGGCAACATCATCTGCATACGCTACCAATTTGACGCATCTCGGTAGTTTAAGTGGTCCTAGGACAGAGCCTTGCGGAACACCTCCGATGATGTCGTACTCTGCTGGGCCATTCGCTGTGTCGTACTTAAGGACTCTGTCGGTAAAATAGCTTGCCACTATCGTACACAGATATTCTGGAACGTTTTTGTCTCTAAGAGCTTGCATCATGCAATCCCAATTGGCGGAGTTGAAGGCATTTCTGATGTCCAAGGCGGCCACTAGACAATACTCTTTCGTGCCACCCTTCTATCTGGTTCCTGCGACTGCTTCCTTGGCCGTGCTAACGACCAGATTGATAGCATCCAGGGTTGAACGGCCTTACTGATGCGAAAGCCGTACTGGTTGTCTGTCAGGAGTGGGTCGACAACTGCTTCAAGTCTCTGATGTATGATGCGTTCAAATATCTTACCCGCTGTGTCCAGCATGCAGAGTGGACGGTAAGATGACGGTTCTTCCGGTGGTTTTTTCCCTTTCGGTAGTAGTACCAGCCGTTGTTGTTTCCACTTTCTAGGAAAAGTCCCCTCCTTCAGGCAAGTGTTGTAGACTTCGAGAAGTAACTCAGGCGCTGTTTTTATAGATGTTTTCAGAGCAATATTAGGGACTCCGTCCAATCCCGGCGCTTTTTTATTCCTGACGCGGTTACAAGCCTCCATCAGTTCTTCCTTCGTGGCAGGTGAAATATCTTCTGGATTAAGCTGCACTGATGTGTGGATGAAATCACGTTGCCGTGGGAACAGCGCAGTTACTATCTTCAGTAGGAGTTGTGGGCACGTTGGCGATGGCATTGGCTGGCTTTTAAGATTTAAGACTCATGACCACCTTGTATGGTCTATCCCATGGATCCCTTTCTACTTCATCGAAGAGTTCCGTCCAGCAGCGTCTTTTGCTTTCTTTGATCAGCTCTGCAGAGTTTGGTCGTCGGTAGCCACGCAGGAATATTCTTCTTTTCTTAAGACACTCTGACCGGAGAATACTGATTTGGTCGTTCCACCAGTGCACCGATGGTCGTTGATTATTGCCATGTTTACTCGTCATAAGGTCTTTTGTCTTTTCTTCTGCAGGTCCCGTGATAATCGGGTCACAGTCTAGAGCTACTAGCAAGGCACTAGGGTCAAATGATTTTACCTTCCAGCCGATAATCTTGAGTTGCTTTTGAGATCTTCTAGCGCTTCGGTCTTTGGATATTTCCCAGAGAATTGCGTTATGGTCGCTGGCAGTGTAGAGGTCCATCACTCTCCAGTTGCAGTTGCTTCTGGCGAGGCTGCTGCTGACAAAAGTGAGGTCTACAATGGAACTTGCATTTCCTTTGATGTAGGTTGGCGTGTCACCACTGTAAAGCAACACCACGTCTAGCACGATAAAAGCTTCTAGCAGTGCTTTTCCTCGGGCGTTGGTTTGCTTGCTACCCCAGTCGACCGCCCAGGAATTGAAGTCCCCGGCTATTGCCACTGGATGATGTTGCTTCGCGTCTTCGGCCAGGTGATCCAAGAAGGCAGTAAATTCAGCAATGGAGAGGCTAGGTGGAGCATAGCAGCTGTAGAAGCGGATGCCATCTATTGATGCTGCTACAAAGCCGGCGCTGCCATTGTTGACTACATTCTGGAAGGAGAGTTTACCACAGGACCAGATGACAGCTCTAGCGGTGATGTCTGTTTCCCATGGTTGGCCGATGAGATGTTTATATGGCTCTGATAAAAACACAAGATCAACTTTTAATTCTCGTACCGTTTGCATAAGCAAGTCATGCGCAGCTTCACAGTGATTAATGTTGAGCTGCAGTATCTTCATGTTCGTTTATTTATCAGCTTCTGGAGTGCTTCCTGGAAGACCGGGCATCGACCAGAGCCAAACCGGTGCGCAGTATCCTGAGATCCAGGTTTTTCCGCACATAAAACACATTTCACCTTATTTGGGAATTGGGCAACTTGATGGCCTGTTTGCCCACATCTGATGCAAAGCCCAGATCGATTGACCTCGCTTTTACATTGGGCAGCAGTGTGTCCAAAGTGCCAGCACTTATAGCATCGTAGTGGTGTCTTAACTGTTCTGATACGGCAATTCACCCAGCCAATTCGTATCTTGCCTCTCTCTCTGAGTATCTTCTGTGCTGTTGCTGCTGGTAATCGTACCGAAGCGGTCTGGGTGCCTCTGTAGGCTGGACGAGTCTTAATGACATCTTCAGGTATTTCGTAGTCATTTCCAGCCACCTCTTGTAAGGCCTTCCGAACATCGTCTCTAGTTGTGTCATCGTCAATGTCCCGGATTTCAAGCTGTTCTTCCGGGCCTTTACAGGTGACTTGTGCTTCTTCTTTGAGGATGCTCTTGATGGTCTTCAGCAAAGCTTGTCCTTTGTCTGCGGTTCTTCTGGAAAGCGTAATAAGCATATTCCCATCATTCGTCTTTTGGACCTTCTCGACGACGTCGCGGGTCTGATCTGGTGGGACATCTTTTTTAATCCGACGCAGTATCTCGGCATATTTTGCCTTCTCAACGGGTCGAATGATTAAGGCGTCTGGTTTGGTGAATTTTCGCGGTTTTTTCCGCTTAGGCTCCGGCTGAGGTTTGTTCACCGGTTGTTTTGGTAACCGCTCTCTCGCTTGCTCCTTCTTCTCCTTTCTAGACAAGACTGGCTGCCACGCATTTTCCCGTTTGTTTTCAGTCTTCTGGGCTGTTATTTTTTGCAGCGGGCTGGATTTCAAGTCTTTCCTTTTCTTAACTTTATTGTCAGTGAGGTCCGGAGAGTTCCTCTCTTTTCTCTTTCCAGACTCAGTCGGTCTTTTGCCGTTGCCTTCAGTGACTGGCCGTATGTTAGCTACGACTCCAATGTTCGTTGTCAACTCGGTCACATCACTTCCTTCGCATTTTCGCTCTGGCGTGGTACGCGGGGATGTTTGCGTAGTTGAAAACGTCATCTGCGGTGCTTTGCTAGCTAACTTATATGCCGTAGCAATGAACTTAACCAGTTTTCTGATTTCATGGTGGGCGTACTTCTTGTCTTCAATGAAATCAACAAGCTTCTCGATTTTGCTACCGAGCCGCTCCATCGGCGACTGTTGGCCAGTGACGGTCGGTAGTGAATTGATCCTCCCTCTTGGAAAAACGGCGGAGGAGATGGGTTTTCCGCCCTCTGTATGAGTGTCAATCGGTGGTACCTCCTCTTCCATTGGCACTGTACTCGTAACATTTCCTGACAGCGAAGCCATGGGTTCCACCTTGCTGTGCAAACCAGGATCATCTAATTTTTTTTGTCTGTTTTCTAAGTTCTGCATAATTTAATTTAACCAGCGCATCGTACGGAGAGGAGTGGGTTGTCATAACTAGGAACGGGTGTACCCTCGGATATAATACTCCTACCCCAGTTCCCTGAGGCCTAGTCGACACTTAGCCAGTCCCGGAATTCACGGACGGACTGGACTCAGTCGGTGCGGTGAAGATTCCGATCTCTAGCACTCACTGCGTACTTCCTGATCAAGGCCCGAAGTGGCTGGCTCCAGATCTACTGCTATAACTTACACCTCGGCAGAGCAAGCTCACATCAGTCGCAAACTTGCATCAACTACAGACATCGACACAGTCACGAACACTCCCAGTGGGTTATAACAGCGAACAATCTTTTTGGCAGGTCAGGTGTTATGACCAACCCATTGTTGGGGATTTTTGTACACGGGAGCTATTTTATTTGATTCCTACCCTATGCCGTTAAAAGGGCATGAGAGCTTCTCCAATCCTCACGTGGAGACGCGCCTGGTAGCAGTTTTTCCTCTGCCGCAGGTGTGTGTGTGTGTGTGTGTGTGTGTGTGTGTGTGTGTGTGTGTGTGTGTGTGTGTGTGTGTGTATTTGTATTTATCAAATTTATCAGATAGGATTACTTGCGAAAAACTAATTTACTTACTTCGAATTTTTGAACGAAAGTGGCTGTCTATGCAGACCCGCGTTCGTATGTTTTTTAGGAAAAATCGGTCTAATGGGTCCTATGGATTCATGATCCGTTTAGGTCATAACAAACAAGAGAAATGCTCAACTACAAAAATTATTTCTTTTTTGAACACAAACAAATTTAGTTTCACACATTTTTTCAAAAACTGTTTACATTCTCAACAATTCCTAGAGCTTTTATAATAATAATACATATCAATATATAACATTGATAATAATTATTTATAATTAATATAATGATAGTTATAATACATTAAATTCTTTATACAAGTTTCTTATAATGAAATTTTTATCACGATTTATAGTAGCACCCATTGCGGTATGTTTTTGTTGAGTTTCAACAAAACGATTTGTATACTCGCATAACATACATAATATGTCAGAATGTTTTAATTTTAGTCTAAAGTTTGTAACGATAGTAATTAATGAGTACGCAAATAAAATTCCGGTATAGGCTTTCATAGAAACACCTAATTAGTCCATTGAGTCCAATGGATCCTTGACCCAACTGATAAACTATAAAAGATAGAAGAACACAAAAAATGTATATTTCTTTGATACAAACAACTTTTGTTTGCAAATTGTTTTCGTTAAAAGTTAGGATTTGTTCAATTTAGCGAGTTCTAACATACAAGCTCTTACCCGCGTCTTCGCTCGCATTGAAGCCATTAAATGAGTATCATATATCATTACAATAAAAATGAATCAATAAAACATATTTCTAACTTTACCGTCAAGTTAGGTCTAAAATAATGAATAGCATCTAACCACAAAAATGACACCTAACCTCAAAAATTCAAATAGTTTTAAACTACATATAATTACCGAAAAAATTACAATAAATATACAAAAATTCCAAACAGCTGAAATTATTGTCATTTGGACTCGATATTGACGTGACCGTTGATAATACAGTGCAACGGTATGACAGTACTCGTGGTTGGAACTTCATTACTGGAATACTAGATGGCGTTAAAGTAGCAAGATTTTGAGATATTTGACAAACAATTTTCTTCTTTCATAAAAAATATTTTTTTCAATAAAAAGTATCCTTTGATATTTCTAATACCTCCAAGAATATGTGCACAAAGTTTCATGATAGTTGGTTAGAGGTAGTTTTCGCATGAAACCATAAAAAATAAACTTACATTCACATTTATAAGAGTAGGGATTGGGAATTACAATACATATTATTATACAAGTATATAAATGTATAGACTAGATAGACATAGTATGTTGTGAATGGTAATCAAAAATAGTCCAAAAAATGATATTCAATCATATGTCGAGTATCTAAACAATTAACTCTGTTAGTTGTTATCTTCCTTTGTTTGTTATCAGAGTTTAAAATAATAACTAGAACAATATAACATATCTAATTCTTTGAATGTTTACAAGTGGCTCGGTATTCATAATTATGTTGTTTATAAAGATTTAGATTGATAATTATATGAAATATTACTATGTATTTCTTTATCTGCTTTTTGTTCATTTAAACCTAAATTGATTTTGTTAGTCCTTAAACTCGAAGTTACATTTGAGGTCTGTTACACTATAGCAATTGACTCTAATAAATATTGGAAAATAGTTTAAGAAATCTTAATATTGGAAAATAGTTTAAGAAATCTTAATATTGGAAAATAGTTTAAGAACTGGAATTATTACATGAACTGAAAAGTCCCGGGCCTAACACATAGATGGTGCTAGTTTTATTGTAGTAACCTTTTTTTCAGTTAATACTAACCTTCAAAAAACAGCTGTCAATTTCATGATATTCTAATCATTAGTTTGTGAGTTATTGTGCTAAGAGTGACGCTACTTTTGATATTTTCAAAACAATGGATCAAAAACAATTTCGTGTTTTAATTTTACACTGCATCTTGATGAGAAAAAATACCGTTCAAGCAAAGCAATGGCTTAAAAAGTGTTATGGGGACTCCGCTCCATCAGAAACAACAATAAAACGTTGGTTTGCTGACTTCAAACGTGGTCGTAGAGACACCGCTGATGCAGAACGCAGTGGACGTCCAAATGTGGCGGTAACACCAGAAAACATAAAAAAAAATCCTCAAAATCGTTTTGAATGATCGAAAAGTGAACTTGCCTGAGTTAGCTGACATCGTAAAGATATCAAAAGAACGTGTTGGCTTTATATTGCATGAGCATTTGACTATGAGAACGCTCTGTTCAAAGTGGGTGCCGAGTTTGCTCATAGTTGACCAAAAAACGAGAACGTGTTGATGATTCTGAGCAGTGTTTGGTCATGTTTAAACGTAACAAACCGGAATTTTTTCGCCAGATTTGGCTCCCAGGGCCTACTGGCTGTTCGCAGACCTGAAAAAAATGCTCGCTGGTAAGAAATTTCGCACGAATGAAGAGGTTATTGCTGAAACTGAGCTGGAATGATTGCGTTGCTCTTGATGTAGATTACGTTGATGAATACAGCTAATTTTGAACCCAAAAAAAAACTGTGTTTTCTTGGTTAGGCCCGGGACTTTTCAGTCCATGTGTTATATAAAATTAAAGTGAATATAAAAAATATTTGTTATTTTGGAACTCAAAAATATTATTTATAATAATTTTGCACTTAAACAAATAACGAACGTATCCTATTCAATTCATTTTCATCTGAGGCGAATTCATTTTTTCGATACAAGATACGGTTATTATATATAATGAGTAAATATGTGAGAACGTATTATTTTATGCTAGAGTGGTGATCGGTATTTTCAGCTGACCATGATTAACCGATTTTACCCCTATGACCTAAAATATATATAAAAATTACCGTTGGAATAAAAACTAATTTAAAAAGACGTAGATGTAGAATGGTGACTTATAATCGAATATCCCGGATGGAATATCACGAGTATACCAAGAAGTAGGTATAGTTATTTATACTAAAACTTAATGAGGCGCTTACATATGGAATAGCAAATTCCTTACAAGTCGACAATGCCGTATAGAATGTTCTAATTATTCTGGTTCTTTACTAGATTTCGGCCTATCCTCCATTAAACCGTGCTGCAACAGTTTGTCAAAAGTTGCTAGCATAAATACAAATAACTATTTGCATTTTTATGTCGTTTCAAAATATTGATTGTAATTTTACATTTATTATTTATTACATTTATTTTAATATTTGATATTTATAATCTATCTGGTGGTTTTCTACGGTCGATGAAAAATTTTTTCAGCATATGTAGACTATAAACGATTGTCATTTTCCTCAAAAACTGTACCTGTTTCTCAAAATAACCCCTCATGATACACACTACTACCGGGAATTTAGTTATTACACGGCAAATACATACCTGTTTTATTATCTTCGTTACTGATCTCATCATTTATAAAATGATGCTACTTTGTTAAGCTTTTGGTGAATAAAAATCTATATTAAGAGAACTTATTCATCACGAAATGCACACAAAAGCTTAGCTCCTGGAATAAAATTGAATACATAGCTACTTTCAAACATAAGCTATATTAAATTATTGTGTTCAAATAAAAAAGTATACATAAATATATATGTGCAGAAATATAAAATAATGATTATTTTTGATTACAGTTCATCCACTTATTAAAGTGTCGAACCAGTTGGTAGCTGCACCAATGGAGAGCGATGTCCTTATACAATGTTATGTTGAAACATCCCCTAGAGCACTCAACAGCTGGTACAAAGACACTGGTAAGATATATATTTATATAGTAAAACTTCGTCTTATTTTTATTGACTTTAGTTGTAGTTGTACACAGTAAATTAGTTACACATTTTACACTACAAACTAAATATATAGTCCAAGTAACAGTAGACTTCATGTTATATTCCATGAAATATAACAAGTTTTTTCGTACAGGAATAATTGTAAGTATAAAATTATCTTTCTGTTGACATCCAAAAATTTTGAGATTGTAAGCGCAAATTTCAAATGTGAAACTAGCTCTCAGTTGTTGAGCAAAGGACTTAGCAGCTGACGAATAAAATGGTTCATACGCAGTTTATTGACTAATCTTCGTGTTTATAAACTGAAAAGCCATATATTTATAGTTTGTGTATGGAATACAAAATTTTTCGTTACAAATTTAAGAGATATATTGATTGATTTAAAGAATATTTATTATAGAAAGAAAAATATTTTCAATATTGAAAGTTCATGCAGTTTTATGATTTTAAAAGGTAAACAAGTTCATAAGGAACAAAATAATGTAATACATCCCATACCCAGTCACCCGCGAAAAATGCGATCAAAAAGGACGAAAATTTTTTTTCCCGGTTTACTGATCTCAGATCTTGGTCGATAATCAGTAAAATCGATTAAAAATTCATAAGATGCCAATAAATTCAAAAAAATAATTATGTTATTTGACTCTACTGTAAAATATACAAAAGAAAATGTGTACTTACTGTGGCATCCTATTTTGTGTATTTTTTCAAGACTCATAAAGTTGCAGTTGAAATGGTTACGATGACCTTAACAAATTAAAAACGTAAGTATACTATTTTTCTTGTTTTTTTCCCGAAGAATATTGGTGTAATCAGTTCATAAAAATAGGTCACTAGAGAAAATTTTTAGCCGTTTATTAAAAAAAATTAAGATTGCAAAGTATATGTTTCAAATTTTAATAACTTTAAACAGTCACTTTGAATGACAACCATAGAATTTTTTTTATCTCCAAAAAGTAGAGTTTGAAACGAAAAAACGAGCCTTATTTGAAAATTGTACGAAAAACTTGTACAGTATAAAGTAGAGAAGTATAAAGAGCGTTTTTCGGCCTCTCGAACTATTAAAACATACATTTCTTGGAAATGGCGCTATATTTCAATTTCAAAAATTTGTTCGATTTAAAGATTACTATTTCTCAATTTCATAAAAACTAAAACCATTGCGGAAATTAAAAGTAAAAAAATTGATAAAATCAGGTTATTTTTCAAATAATTGGAATGAGTTATTGTTGTGGTAAAAAGTGTTCTTTATAAAAGTTGTAAATTTTTACTAGAGTGATTGAGTACGGACCAATTAATCACAAGATTTTGTTTTTGTGTTCCTTATGTACTTGTATTATGAAAACATAAAAACTTCAGATTCTCATTTGACTAATAAAAGTATACCGTATATTACAAGAATTCTCTCATCGTATTTTGATTGTTATATCTCAGAAGAAGGACATCTATGTTTACAAAAATAACAATAAAAAGGCTAAACACTTTATATTTTACAGTCAACGCATAACTCTTCTTTTAACATTTTTTGAGATCTATGTTTAAAGAATCTTCAATAAGCCATAATTAAGAAAGTAACATCTTTGAAATGTGATACTTTGCAAAATGAGGGGCAACGATCGATCAGATTTGTTATTTTTGTATTTCTCCAAATAATATTTAATGTTAGCCTTAATTTGACTAAAATAAAACAATGGAATCAATTGTAAACAGAGATTTAAATTTATAAATAATAAATCCGATCAACCCAGAACATGTCTAGTTTAAACTTTTTATTTCGTGATCTATAAATAAATGAAACTAAATAAAGCTTATCACAATTGTTGACAACTTGAAAAGGTTTAGAATAAGAATGAAAGCTAACAATGAATTCTCAATGAGCTTACTTTACTTGTTCATTAATACAACTATTCAAAATGTTATATAAATATGTGTAGACAAATACCGGTCGATTGTAGACGAGGTATGCAAAAACCTAACTCAAATTTGAATTCTTGATTTAATTGTCCTGAATTATAATTTTAATATAGTTTTTGTAAAAGTTTGTAACATCGATGGGCATGTGAAACCATATACATAGAAGTTTAAATTCACTGTTTATTTTATTTCAATATATCGATTTCCCTAATACTCTACCACTAATAACGTTTGTATACGTCCTTTCTGTATGAACACTTCCTAAATCCTGCCACAAGATATTCATATACTTTATTGAATCCTCAACCTCATCTTATATCGTATCTAAAATAACATAGTGTCGTCTTTAAAAAAAGGAATTACTTCTTGTATAAAAAGAATACCACTGAATTCGAATATCTAAAACAAGATTTGTTGAAAATTATACGGGATGAATATTTATAAACGTGTAGGACAAAATATCTTACCAGAACTATAATGCCTAAAAATATGGTGTTAAAAATATCATTTTCCAATAAAGAAATCGTTACAAAATTGATTCTGTAAATATGACTTATTCTGTGACTTACAATTAATTTTTAAATAAAAATTTATATAAAACATTTCCGTATTCTTCTTATATGATGATTTCCTTATATCTTTGGAAGTTGACGCCGACGAAATAATTTAAAAATAAGACTATGAAAGGCAGCGGCTTCCATAAGTCATTGGTGACAAGAAAATAATTGACATAAATTTTTATTTTTTATTTTTAAGTTACTTTTTTTAAACCGGTAAAATTCTTTTGAAAGATGTTTGTTTTTTTATTTTTAAATGTTGTGTAGACAATCATAAAGAATTTATTTCCTCATTTCATTCTCAGGAATTGATTTGTGAATTTTCTGAATTCATTTCAGGAGTTCATTTTCAGGAATTTTTTCTTAAAATCTTTATAATCTTTATATTCCCAGGATACGTTTTTACCTAGTCCGATTTCGATGATTTTTATTTTATTGGTTGCCTTAGAAACTGAAAAGTGATATCCTACGAAAATGCTAAAGATTTATTTTTATTTTATATTTACTTCGTTGACGCGGACTTCTAAAGTTAATTGGTAATCAAAAAATCATTTGTATAAATTGTTTTTTGTTTTTTGTGTTTTTTGTGTTTTTTGTGTTTTTTGTGTTTTTTGTGTTTTTTTGTGTTTTGGTGATAGTTTTAGTGTTTTTTCATAAACATAAAAATTAAATATTAAATGATTAAATGATTTTTCAAAATTATTTAATGTAAATACACGACTAAACTTTATTTAATAAGTTGACAAACAATAAACATTATAGTTTTTGGTAATCATGATGAATAATGATTAGTAAAATGTCCAACTAAATTTTATAGTTCAATAAATCAATAAATCTTATTTGGATAAAAAAAAAACAATATTTTTATTTATTTATTTAAAAATTGTAAGAACATTTTCGATGTTTTCCGATCTTAATCAAATTCCGATTTAAAATATACGAGTATATGTATAATAATTTAAAAAAGAAATCAAAATATATTATATGTTATAAAATTATGTACACTATAATAATTGTATTTATGTATATATCACACTTGTAGACAGCTTGAAGAAAAAATAATAAATTTAGAAACGTCGTTTAAAATTATTTTAAAAAGATCTCCAAATACTCTGATAACAAAATACAGTTGTAAGGACTATAATTAAGTTTGTGTGCGGTTGTCAGATACAGTAAACTTCTGCTTAACAATATGTGTATTATCTATTTATTTACATATAAGAACCCTGTGAGTGGTCTTTAACACTATATTCATAATATCAATATATTCATCAAATATCAATATCAATATATTCATCAAATATACACACATATATGCAACTTTTGTGAATATTTTAATTTTAATCAATTTATACTCACTTAATAATGATGGTTATAAATCAGAACCCAAATACAACAACTTCCAGATATTATCTGTCAGTCGGTGGATAATCATGAGAAATTTAACGCGGCCCCAAAATACACATATAACAAAAAAAAAACGCTCGAGCGATCTAGTAGTTGTATATCATGTGTAATATTTGACATTCGGCTTTGTCAATAAACAAAATTAATATTTTATCCTTAAAAAAATGATTCTTAGTAAAAATTTGAAATGAGTTTTCGTAACGTAGAATAATTCAATGAAAATTACAAATGAAAAGAGGTTGTAAGAATAATTGAACAATATGTAACCATATGATTTTAGGCCACTTGTCCTTGCAACTTGTTAAAATCAAAACCTGGTTAAACGTGTTTGAAAATTGATTTAATATCCGTAGTATGTAACGTATTATTTCAATAATATACAAAAAGTGGATTAGCAAATAAAATATTTGAACAGTAAATTTTTATTTATTTTCATTAAAATTATAATTTATGCATAATTTTAAGCAGCTTTTAATTACGTATACTTTCCTTAATTTCTCAGATATTTATTTAATCGCAGTAAGTTATGAAAACATTGTTGAAACTGAGTTCATACACCATCCAATAGAGTTCTTCGAGTAGAATGTCTTAAAAATAAAAATTGTTTGAATAGATGTTTTAACTCCAAAATACACGGATGGTTACATTTGAAGCTTGACACAATGTCACTGTATACTTATTTAGATAGTGACTAAAACAACATATATATACGTATAGATTCAGTTTTGTCAGTTCTAGAATCTTCTTAGAATCTATTGTATAAAATGTCTAATAATAATAAATATAATGTTGTTATTTGTTTAGTTTTCTTTGCTGGTTTAGACACACAGACATATTGTTATAATGTATGTTTATTGCGTTGTTGTATGCAATTGAATGTACATAAAATGGATTGTATATTGGTATAAATATTGGACAAAACGTTTGCAACTAGAAAAATAAAAACAATTGAGCATACTTACCGGCCTGTTCACTGACCTCTGTAAATTCAAAAAGTTTTTGCCGAAAATAATCTCACAGAGAATGATCTCGGTAGAAAGGAGAAACTGAAATTCTCATTCTGTGTAAATGCGAAATCCTCTTTTCTAAAAGAGGCCTTCATTTATGATGTCCAATCATATGCTATCAATAAATAGTTATCAAGAGGTACCCTTATTCCCACTCCTAATAAACTTGACAGGTAATTTCAAGTAAGTGAGTGAATAAAATTTTTTTCGAAAATTTTGTCCAGTTAATTCATGATTCCTGTATTAAACAATAAAAGATAAAATCAATTTTGAACCCATCTAAACATCGAGTACAAAAAGCGTATTATGAAAATAGTTGAAATAACGTAATATTGAAATAATGTAACTTAAACAGAGAACTCTTATCTATCACCAAGTGGCGTTGTGGTCAAAGCTATAAATTTAGAGAATCTAAATACAACCGGCCTAAGGGAGAAGGGGTAAGCGTTCGAAGGTGAAAACTGTTGGCATATGCCGCATCTACAAACACATATATTAAGACTATTTTTAAAAGTTGAAATATTAAAACGTTAGTTGTAGGACGTAAAATAATTTGAAGAAAGGGTCGTATATTAAATTCTGATATTTTACTAAACGTCTAGTGTTTATTGATAGAAAATATCTTTATTTTTGTTTTGTCAAAGGTAAGATTGTTTTTTTCCAATAATTAATATATTTAATTTTAATATTATGAAAAAATTAATGAATATTTTTGCTGTTATACCATTAATGTGATAAATTTGTAACGAAAATGATACACACAAAAGTGGATGCATTTTATCAAAATTATTATTTTTTTAAACATATTTTGAATTGTTTTTTTATGTAACAAATTATGTCAATGCATATAATATTCATGCAGTAACAGTATCGACTAAAATTGAACTACATGATTTAAATTGAGAAAGTTTTTAATATTAAATAAACTTTAAGTTTATAATAAAATATTTTATATAATTAATTTAATTATAGATTTATTCTATCATAAATTATAATTCCTCGACGTTATAAAAATCATATTATGGATTAAACAAAAACTTAAATATGACATGAAAAACGTAAGAGGTATACAGCTGATGTAGTTGAATAATTGAGGATGCCTTCGAAAGAGATTAAAACTGCGCTACGACGCTATGCAGTCTCGTATCTTTGGTTCGTTTTAAGGCAATATTTAATATAGCACAAGAAGCTGAATTTGCATCACATTGTTAAGAAATGGATGAAAACTATTTTGGAACATTAAGGATTTGAGGCGTTTGGATTATAATAAAATAAATACCCGTTTCAAAAGTATCAGCAAAATGGCGGTTGCAAGTTTTTAAGAAACTTACCAATTTGTTGGTAATTCGTCATTCGGCTACAATTAGTCTTGCTCGGGCCTTCACCTTGAATAAAATACAGTGATTTTAAAATTAATGTGATGTAATTGTATTTTCAAACCAAATAGAATTTATAACATAGATGAAACCGGGATCAGTACTGTATATAAACAAATAGCTAACGTTATTACAAGAGGGAAAGTTAAAATTGTGAGTGCCGAACGAGATATGAGGATTACAGTTATATATTGCATAAAATCCGATGGTCATTACCATCCACCTGTATTAATCTATCCTCGTAAGAGACCCTGCGATGATTTATTATATGGTGGTCCAGTCCAAATTATTTGGATGGTTTCTGATAGTGGCTTTATGAATATTTAATTGTTTATTAAACGGTTATATCATTTTAGAAATTTTGTTCTTCCTTTGGCAGAGTATTCAATACTACAACTCGATAACTACTCGTCAAACATAAGCTGCCATAAGAACAACATTGTAATGTTACCACTTCCACCACATGGAAGTCGTAAACTTTACTTTTTTAATAAAACTATTAGTCCTAAATAAAATATTGGATCGGATATGATAAATTTATGCCATTACATCCTGGAACAGGTATCCCCAATACAACGTCACTGGTTTGAACAATGAAGTGTAGAAACAAGTAGTAATTATGTGTAATGCGGAATCTGAATTTAAGGTAACGGGAATATATCTATTAGATAATAAACTTTTTGATAAAGCTGATTTCGAACCTTCGTTGGATGCAGAAATCTTTCAGAAGAGGAAATCAAAAATCAAATCAATGAGTGGGTGTGAATCAACATGAGAATGATCATACTAAAAATTTACGTACTGTGAAAGATACTTCGATGATGAATATTCACAAACAGAAAAATTATTACCACCAACTCAAAATGTTTTAGTATCATCTACTGATCTACTGATTGATACATACTAATTAATCTTGAACAAATTCCATTTATTATATAACTATTTTATCTATTTTGACTTCTTGTTTCTGATAAACACGTAAACAAACATGGATACTCGTAGAAAATTTGACAAACATTGTTAGAAAACCACATAAACTAAAATACAAGAATATTAATACAAACAATACAACACGTTATAAATGTTAGAAGAAATTAAAGAAAATTGGTACAGTTGCCGGTAAAGTTTTAAACAAAAAGCTAAGACTCCAAAATCTCGAATTTATGAAGTCAACACGGTAACGTGTTTTATTCATAAAAAAAAAATTGCATACATATGAAATGCACCTGCAGTTTAAATGTTTTGCAGGGGGTATGTTTTACATATAGAAGATATTTATATAATTTCTTGAGTACCATGAGCAATATAAGATAATTACAATGTTTTTGTAGCTTTAAATCTTCTGGAAAAGGATCCCACCGTGTCAAGAACTAGATATTCTCAAATTTTTTAATATCTTTTGAAACATACATTAAAAAGAAAAAAAATTGAGTTGGTTATTACCTACCATTATCATCCGGAAACTGTAAATTTCTGAGAAAAGTAACATTTGTATCTTGGGATTATAGTGTTGAGAACTACACTACAATCGAGCAAAAATAATTTTTTGACATCGATTTATTTTCTATATATTAAAAAGTACTGCTGCAGAGATGCTGCTACAATAGCGCCAAAATTGCGAATTAATATCTTTAAAACGACTCGGAAAAGATAAACGCCTTTTAAGAGGTACTTTAGTAGTTTAAGACGGAAAAATGTGTAAATTTACAGATAGGGTAGCCAAATGTCAATAACTTCAAACGTTTAGTATTCTAAATTTTGGTTTTAATTATTTCAATCTTGTGTTTATTGAGTTTTGTTTCTCTTTGAAACGAGTGAATAACTGAATAACAAGCTTTTATGAAGATAATTTCGTCTCCTGTAAAAGGGAGTATATATATATATATATATATATATATATATACGATATTTATATACAAACTAAGGAAAATGTAGTATCAGCAGCTGATCACACTGCGGATATAACTACAGTTATAATAAATTGTAGATATATATATATATATATATATATATATATATATATATATATATATATATATATATATATATATATATATATATATATATATATATATATATATATATATATATATATATATATATATATATATATATATATATATACTAGCACAGAATGATCTAAAAGTTTATGCCGTTATTGAAAGATGTAAAAGCGACATCTTTAAATAATATTTGTATTGTGAAATAGATGGTTGTATTAGTGGCAAGGATCAATTCACACTCTCCTATATTACTCGGCTAATAAAAAAAGTATGTGCTGTTTGTTATAAATGAAAAAACTCGTTGCCGTTTCATTTCTCACTTCTCGATTATAATAAATATTCGTCATATACTTTTGTTGATTGTGTTGTTAACGCTCAAAGCAGCTCTAATTTAATTATTTACATATATTATCCAGTTTAGTTTCAAAAGTTACTTTCTATAGTTAAAGCCTTTTTTCAAATCGAAAACTATTATAATATGTTTCGAGCTATCCTGTGAGTGTGTGTTTGTAATTTTTCCTATGAATTCTTTCTAGTGGCACATCAATTGAATCGAAACCGGGCAACTGACTTCAAATGATGAGAAAGCAATATCGAAAACTACTTCGCTTGTAGAGTGTGTTGAACGCTCTTACTAAATAAACAATTATTCTTGTGTGAGAGCACACTCTACCAGAGAGGTAGTATTCGATATTGGTTTCTCATCATTTGAAGTCAGTTGCCCGGTTTCGATTCAATTGATGTGCCACTAGAAAGAATTCATGGGAAAGAATCTATATATATATATATATATATATATATATATATATATACATATATATATATATATATATATATATATATATATATATATATATATACATATATATATATGCCACTAGAAAGAATTCATGGGAAAGAATCTATATATATATATAGATCCCACACCAATTTGAATCTATACATACATCAGCGTCAATCAATCGTGATTAATGTTCGAGCAAATTTAAATTTCTGAAATCTAATGTTTATATCATGATATTGTTGTTAAGACTCGGATCTATTAAAGATTGTTGCTAAAATCTAATTTTTTTGATTGCGTTAAAAGAATTTGGAAGTATGATTTTTTTTTTATTTATTTTTTTTTTCTGTTTCAAAATTAGTTAAAAACCCATTTTTGTATTGTAATTAATAAATTAAACATCGTGATTTATTTTCCTCTGTATTTAGCAGAAATTATATAGTTCTTAGTTCTACCGGTCTTAAAGCCTCTGTCAGTATGATTATCCTAAAGGCTTCGTGAATCTAATTGTTCATATTTCAATGTTATTGTTACGAATATTACTTAATCCATCAAATGCTATACAAGGAAGTGAAAGATACATGATTTAACATAGAAAATAACCCATAGTACAAATATAATTTTTTTAAAGTCATTTTTCAACTTTTTCAACCAGTAAAGTTATATAGTGAACTAACCGTGGTGCATTTATAGATTACGTATTTAATCCACTTCCGCCTTTTCATGTTAGGATAATTCAACTTATCAAATTGAGTGAATATAATATATTTTCATTTGAACTCATTGTGAACATATTTATATGATATATATAAATTTCATATTCAAAATGGAAAAAAAAGTTTTATTTACGCATTAATCTTACCAGACAAATTGAATATAACGTAAAACAGGCATTTCATTTCTGTCATCCAATTTTTGTAATTTTTGTAATTTTTTTTTTAAAGATTATAATAAATTAAGCATAAAGGTATAGTAAAAAAGTAAAATGAAATAAATAAAAAATATGAAAAGAATAACAAAAAATGAAAGAAAAATACTTCATTCTTTTATTTTTAGGTATGTAATTTATCAAGTAAGTTAAACATTAATCTGATTAATTATTTGATTCCAAATTGGGTGTATTATGACGCGCCGTGGACAAGTTTTATGTATTAAGATATATATGTTATGTCAGTTGAATTTTCCCACCTTATTTCAATTTTGCCTCGTGTATAATGCCTCGTGTAATAATATAATATTTATAATTAATGTCACTGGACAGGATATGCAAAAATTCTACACCAGAGGAAAGGTAGCTGATAATTTATACATAAAAGACAAACTAATATTAAAAGTTTTTATTTATTTATTTTTTATTTTGATAATTTAAATTATCGATGGATGGATAATTTTATTGTCACAGCACGTGTAATTAATGTTTAATTAAACGACTTCCTTTCAAAGCGTGTTATTAATTCTATAATATACTTAAATTTCATTGATTAAACTTAAAATTTAATATCGTCTATCTATTCTTAAAAATGATCATGTTTATATTATTCTTTTAAATATAAAAATGAAGGTACTGAAATAAATTTTAAGAAAAAAATTTATTTTATTAAGAAGTGATTTTTTGTCTGTTTTATCTCAGTAAAAACAACCGCATTGAGGAAAAAAAAATATTATGAAGCTACTATCATCACGTCTTTTGGCAAAATATTTTTGAAAATAGATTATGATTTTCAAACGATCTTGAAGAAAGTTATAAGCAAATATTTATTTGTTTTTAAAATATTCCTATTTACATCAATACATGGATTTATAGCTTGTTTGTTTGGATTTAGATTAGATAGTTCATAATATCGATCTCAATGGTGATATTTATATAATATATCCATCGAGGTGTATCAGCTGAGACAATAAGTGTAAAACGATTCTTTTTCTCTTAACTGTTCATATAGTCTAAGATTTCACTGCAAGTGCGCTCGTCGGTTTTTTGCTTAAAACCAAATTTTTGTGTTTATTTATAATAAGGAGAATACATATTTACCAGGTTGACTATCAAAATTTGGTGGACGCCAGTATTTTCATTAAATTATTTTTAATAAGGGTTGCTGGCTGAGAAATTAATAAATATTTAAGATAGAATGAAAGAGACTTAGCGCGTAACATCATTTGTCAGATGAGGATAGCGATTTTCGGCTGTGAGACGTATTTAAACCATTGCGTGTGCGCTAAATGTTAGTGTTCTCAATCACCGGGGTGTTATAGAGACTTACGATAAATACTTCAAAAAAATATCCAGCAACCGCCATCCTCGCTTGATAATCAATGTAACGCGCTAACTCTCTTTCAGTCTAGCCAGCAGCCCTTATTTGCTGGCGAATTTAATTAGACAACCATATATGATAAAAAATAAATAAAAAGTTACCTTTAATTTCATATATGATTAATAAATAAACGTTATGAACGTGTAAATGTAACAAAATCATACATGCATACCTGGCTGCTAAGAGGTGCGGCCAAATGCGCAACAGTAATTGTATTTTAGAATCTTCATATAAATTGCCGCCAAAATTTAATAGGCGACCTAGTAAATATATATTTTCCTAATTATAAATAAACATAAAAATTTGGTTTTAAGCAAAACCCGATAAGCGCACTAAGTCTCCAGCGGCATCGCGTACTAATACCCTAATCCATGGTCGCAATTAAACAGTAATTTAAAACAAGCGGTAATTTCTTACGAGTATCTACAATACCATTTATACATTTTAAGATTTTGGTATAAAAGGGGCTTTTTATGAGTTTGTTGAAAAGTTTTTATGTAACAAATTTAGTAGACACAAACAATGTGAAACCAGATTTTTATAACGCCATATTTTCGTATTATCTCTGTTTATTTTCTAAATGATTCACCCATAAACTAGTGTTTTGCTTAATATGTATTATTTACTAAAGTTTTAGACAGCTGGTTTTCTTAAAATCATCTTTCATTGTAGAATAAAAACAATAAAGTGAAAACAATTTTTTTCTTGTAAATCCAATATAAAGCATTGAAAAATGATTTCGTCACTTTTCACGAAAATTCATTTTTTCAAATTTTTAGAACACACTCAAAAAATGCCTAAACACTACAAAATTAACCAAAAATTTTCAATAACATAAAACCAACTTCAAAACAAGAGGCTTTAAAGTAAAAAATTATTTTAAATTAAACAAATACTATTAAAAATATTTTTCTTGAGATCAGTTACAAGGCGAAGCAAACCATATTGTTACCAAAAATATTCTTTGGCAGCGAATTTGAATGGTATTTGGCAACAAGGAAATTATTTTCAAAAGTATTTATTTAATTTACACTTTAGTCCATTTGGTTTATGTAAGTTTTATTTTTAAAGTAAAATTTAAAAGTTTTTTTTATGTATCAGTTGTTAATATCCTCTTTTTCATTTTTGAAATTTCGTTTCAGAACAATTTGATTGTCCAAGTGATTTAGCGATCGATATGTGCATTTAAGATTGACTTACAAAAAACAAAGCAATATATTTTGAAGAGTGATTAAGTAAATTAAGTAAATAGTTCGTTATATTACGGTCTAGTGTTTTTGGAATTGCTTTTTAAAATATATTTTAAGTTTGTAAAAACTTACTTCCGCTCTTAAATTATTGTAGTAGCCAAAGCAACAGAGAGAAAAGAAATTTTAAAAAGAAAAATTTTGTAAATGCATTGATGGAATTGATTGTTCTTTGTACCTTTCTTAAGTAAAAAACGTATTTCGAAAAAATTCAGCCTGGAGCTTTCTCTTTATCAGTTTTTATAATGATTTTTTTTATGCTTTAATATCTCAAAAAATAAAAGGTTTATACCATTTTATAAAGGTTTTTCATTATATTAATTAAGAAAGTAACAGAGTTAAAATTGGTCGCAAAATTTAGAATTGAAGAAAATTTCAATACGTACATTTTAAATAAAGAATATTAAAAACTTAAAATCGCAAAATTCTAAAATATTGTACCCGAAATGGAATGAAGGGAAATTTTAAGTACTTACGGAGTAAATCTTCCAAAAGCAAACTTTTTTCTTTATGACTAGAAATACGCCATTTGTCGCATTTGATGAAAGATAATATAAGAGAATAAGCGAAAATAAGAAAACTTTAATTTTCTATTGCAATTCCTTTCCTTTTAGGGAACATATAAACAATTTTTCATCCAATGTGAAATAATTACGAATGAACAAGAAAATGTTCCATTTTCACCTACAGCTCTTTTTTGTGCAATCATAAAAGGTGTAGTTTTTGGTTGATTTTCATGTTAGGTCTATCGCTCACAGACCGTAATATAATCGTCTTGTTAATATTTTTTAAATATAAATCATGAAAATTTACAATATTTATTAATATCCCTCCCACAAGTGGATAACATTTGAAACAAAAATGTAAAGACATAACTAACTGTAGTTTTAATGATCTAGACATAAAAAGTAAGTTTAAGTTCGCGAATGAGCAATGTTGGAGCATTAGCCTCAATGGATTTTTGACCCAATTTTTTAACCATAAAAGTACAAAAATAAGAAATTTATTTTCAAAATTTCGTTTGTAACTTACGTTGGCCCACAATTAATCGTTATAAGTATTGTTTGCATTATTTAAAACACAAATTCATTTTTTTGAACTATGTTGCTTGAAGAATGGAACCGAAATGAAAATGTGTGTGAAAAAGAATCAACGCATAGCCAAAATCGGTGATCGTAGAGACTTTGAAGGGTGTGTTTTTTGTATGATGTAGTCATCCGATAAGAAATTTTACCCTAAGTCACCCCCTTAAAATCTTTAATTTTTTTGTTTTTTTATTGCTCAGTTTTCTTTTATTTTATTTATTTATTTATTTTTTTTTTTATTGATAAAATATTGAACTAGAATATAAAATTTTTATTCAAAACATTGGTTAAAACAATGGTTAGGTAAAAGAATTGGATTCGCTTATGCATTTTGAATAAATTAAGTTAATTACTGTATAAATTATTAATAGATATTAATAAAAGCTTTATAAATAAGTTTTCTGTTATAATTCGTTGAATTTTGTTCTATAAACCCTAACTAAACGATCTTTGTTGGTAAAATTTTTTTTTATTCAATTAGTTTTAAAAATTCTATTCTTGTAAACTATGAAACATTTCTGTTTTTTATGTTAAGTTTCGCTATCTGTATGCATGTATGATTTAGTGAATACATACATTCGATATGCATACATACACACATACATAAATAAACCGAAGCAGTGCTGATCACCAGCAGGAAGTAAAATGAAACCATCAAGTTAAACGTTGGAGACCACGAAATAGAATAACAACCATTTATACATTATTTGGGAGTGATGCTTTATGCCAGACTCAACTTCAAACAGCAGGTGGAACTCGTCGGTGCCAGGGCGACGGTGGCGAAGGCTATTCTCGCAAGATTGATGCCTAATGTTGAAGGCCCAAAGCAGTGGAGACTACTCCTATCATCTGTAGTCACATCAGTGCTCACATATGGCTTATCTATTTGAGCCGATGCAATATATCGACAAAGTCCAATATGTCGACAAATCGCCCTACGAGTAGCTAGCGCCTTCCGCACAATATCTGAGGGAGCAGTGTGTGTCATTTCCGGAATCCTACCTCTCAGAGTTCTGACAGAGGAAAGACGGGCCCTTTACCAACGATGAAGGCAAACTGCACTGAGCCCTGAAGAACAAAGAATGATGGAACAGCATAGACCGATGGCAACTACAAATGATGGCAATTACAGAGAAGGGTTGGTGGACGCACCGCCTCATACCTCGGATCGACACTTGGCTTAACCGGAATCACGGTGAGGTCAATTATTACCTTACACAGATATTGTCAGGACACGGGTGTTTTTGAGAGTATCTACACTGCTTTAAGCACGATGATTCTGCGAAATGCCCGGCTTACCCAAGAGTTGCTGACGATGCGGGGCACGTCTTCTTTGTATGTCCTCGTTTCGATCTACAGCGTGAAGAGTTGGAAAGGATCCTGAACCAGAGAATGCAATCAGAGTCACTAGTTGAAGCAATGCTGTCATCAGAGGTGGCCTGGAACGCTACCAACACGTTTGCAAACAAGTCCTCATAGACTTGCGTTCCATCGAAAGGGGAAGATCAAATTACTGATGATAGAAGGAAGGAAGATAACACCTTAGCCACCAGAAGGAAGAGCATTAGCTAGATATCCCCCCCCATGAAGTAATGCCTGAAGGCGGTTTCCGTGGGGGATAAGTGGATAGAAGAAAAGGGGTTTAGGGTTTAGTAAGTATGGGCGCTAGCGTTGAGTTTTAGATGACGCTGCCACGAGTCTTCACATATCCAGGCGATATGCCTGGAATCCGTAAAAAGGATTCCCCCCTCTTAAAAAAACATACATACATGCATACATACATAGATACACACACATTTATACATGCATACATATATAGAATAAAATAATTTATTAAACATAAAATAAATGATTTAATTTTTTTTAAATAAATACACGTCTTTATTGAAATAATTATATTATTCGTTACGAAAACTCATTTCAAAGAATTTCTTAGCCGTTTTTTAATTGTTTAGATACCCAGGTTTTTATTACCAAAGTTAGACATTAGACATTACCAGCGAGCACTGTAAGGCTATGTCGTATTTTTGATACTCCGGGTGTCATATAATTGTTGTTAGGTATGAGCTTTTTGGGAAAAAATTATTCTATTTGGTTTATTGTTAATATTTTAACTTAAATATTCACTGGCTTATTGTATTTCTGTAGGTAACATAGTGGTATTTATAAACATTAAATAGAATAATTCAGTTAAAAAAATTAATCAGCTTGATAAAAAATAGTAAAATTTGATAACGAAATATAACAACATTTGAAAACCGTTGATTTAATACAGTACTGTTCCATTTAAAATGATTTATGAAAACTATATATCATTTGTGATGATATTTTAGTAGGAAAATGATCATCTTGAAATGGCAATTAATAGGTGAAATGTTTGTAAAATGAGACTTTCTTCCCGGACATCTCTAAGTTTGCCAAAAATTTAAAAATATCCGATCAGATATTTATGAGTAAGTCGTGTTAGTTTTAACGATCTTAGCAAACTGAGCAAAGAAAATTGCTAAGAATTGGCCAAAACGTCAATGTACACACAAGTTAAAAATCGAAACGAAAAACAAAAACAATTTTATTCGGACCTAATATCAGTAGGCATTATTTAAGATAAGTATTTCAAGAAAATTGTGCAATTCTTTTAATACTGTAAGAAATAATTATTCTAAACGAAGATATATAAGTAAAATTGCTTTCTGGGAATATTCTACCATAATTCAAATATTTTTGAAAAATATATTGAAATCTTCTAAATTCTTGTAATCAAAGTTTTAGAAAATAACCTCATATTTATAATATTTTCTTTTTTAAATTTCTTCGTCTCTAGAAAATATGAGGAATACGTTAACTATTTATGCAACAACATACATGCTTGCATATATAGTAAACAATAATTCCTCGTTACATTATGCTAGTAATGAAAAGCATTCAACGACTGTGTTATTAAATACCGTCGGACATAGCTGTTTAACAGCTATATGTATATACAAAGTGAATACATACAAATCCAATCATAGTATAAGGCTTATTACCAAATGTCTAGCTGTTTAAGAGGCACATGAAGTAAATGAAAAAATTTATTGTGTAAGTTCCTTTACACCAGAATATATTTATGATGGTGAGCTGTTTCCGATTTTTTTTCCAATAGTTATTTCATTCTGTCTGATCGTTTCAGTGTAATTTAAGATTATGTTTATAAACGCACATGGTAAAAACTCATCTTAATTGAGCATATAATTAATATTTATTAATTACTCTTAAATTTATATTGTACTAATTTTACGTTTGGATGACTTCAAAAGTCACGTGTTCAGAGACTTAACGAACAAAATTTATCATCGATTTTTGCCGTAAATACCTGATTTTCTTATCTAGTGGAAATATTATACAGGGAATGTATGCTTTATCAACAAGTGTTGTTTGTTTGGGTGAAAGTAGCCTGTCAGTATGGGATCAACTAAATCCACATACTCATGTCCAATTTATACGTGAACCAAGTTAATAAATAAGAGATACATTACCGGCAAACTATCGCCATATGTTGACACTAAGCAAAACGAAGTCGGTAAGTATGAGATATATTATATCGACAAACTATCCAATTTGTTGGTGTAAAAGTGAATGCAGTCAGTAAGTATGAAATTTACTACATTGACAATTCAACAAAATTTGTTTAATTTGAAACATTAGTTCGTATGATTCTTCCAATTTCCCAATTTCTTATTGTACATAGACGTATCCACGCTAACATATACGTCCGTCTCAAGGATGCAGCCAACCAGGAAGGTCTTTCCAAAAACAAAACTGTAAATGACATGCTATTTAGGCTCAAAATATTCTTAATTTATTGATTTCAATATCTGTTTTTTTTTTTTGCATTCTATAACAAAAGTTACATTCTATAACAAAAACAATAAATAAAAATTTCACAAAATTGTCTATTAAAAAGTATAAATTCCTACGCTTTACGTGTCAAATTGCAGTTTACAGTTGATTGTATAGGCATTTCGTCAAATATTCAATTGCGAAACTTACCTGTGACATACATGTATATAATATGTAATATTTGCTTGGTCACTAAACTCGAAACTATGTACATTATATATCGGGGATAATACAGAATAGTCATCATTTCTAAATCGATTTTCCTTTATTTGTTTATACCGTAAGCTCTATTTCAATTTAATCTTTCTTAAAATGAAACTCTACGAAAAATGCTGGTAAAAACATTAGAGTTTATTTATTGAATTCAGAGTTAATTTGAATTTTAAATAACTTCATATTTGGTGTCTCCTTAAATGGTGTGTTTTGAGTGGAATTATATTTTTTTTTCGGTAGAGAACGAAAACCAAATGGTAAATCTGGCTTTGGTTTGTAACTCAAAACAATTATTGTATAAAAATTTACAATATTAATAACAATAGCGTTTTGCATCCGCTTTCCTTAGACATCCATATTTTACACAAACCTACAAAAAACATTATTTTTAGGATCAATGTAATTGCATACATTATTTTACGATATATCCATAAAATTTATACAGAAACTTTTGGGTTCGTATACGATATGCGTGGCGACACAATATTTATTAAAATTAAGTAAATGGATTTATTGATGAAGGTTAAAGAATCCAAAATAAAACGAAAATGAAGAATATCAATTTGGGGGTTTTCGTCTATTTTTCGAATGATCGAAACTTTTTTTATCTCATTTAATCAGTTTCAAATAACATAAACAGGACAATTTACATGATTTAATGATTATTTGGGTTAAATGAGTAAAAAAAACACACCCATTCTCGAAATTACAATTTAATAAAAAATCTACACTTGTTATTAAAATTAAAATTACAGTTTTTTTGCTATAAGGCACCCAATGTCCGAATGAAAATATTCAAAAATAAAGACACTGTCATAACGGTCAATCGAACTACGGGTACAGTTTTCGAAAGGACTTCTTGATGCATTGAAATTTGTGACGTCACAGCAATTGTCATTTGTTTCGATTCTGAGATGCTGATTTCTAAAGCATACAAAATTCTTCGACTCTAGTGCCTTCTTCGTGGATAGCCCAATTTTAAGTAAAGTACAATATCTAATTACTACAGCTATTGTCGAGAAATAGGTGTTATAATTTCTACGCATAAGAATGTGGTACGTGATGGCGAAGGTTATTCAGTTCAGATTAATGAATCTTTCTTAAAAAAATTCAAATAATATCGGTGCTGTGTTACCTATCAAATGAAAACAACTGTGCTTGGATTGTATTGTTAAGCGACTGGTTGGGCATTTTTTAAAAGTTAATTCAAAAAGCAAAAAAGCAATTTAACATCCCGAATATAAACGAATATATATACAAATACTATTACTTTGCGAAACAATAATAGCTTCGATATTTGTGTTTAATAATCAAACCCACTGATTACCATAAATATTTTGGAAAACTAACAGGTTATTTAAAAAATCAATAAAATAATCACGAACTCCGAAACTACTACATCAATTTACGGGTCTGTATTTTAACAGAAATGTATATGAAGCAGTGTAAGGAGTGTGTATTTAAAAAGTTTGTCCTGAATTATTTGAGGGGACTATAAAAAAGTCTAACTTTTAAAGAATTAGAATCTTCATGTTCTTCAACTGTCGAAGTTCTACCTCCTCTTTTGACAAATTCTCGTAAAGTTAATGAGGAGGATGATATTAAAAGCGATAGTTCAGATTCTGATGTAGAGAAACATTTTTCGAAGGCTAATTGCACTTATCAGATTTTTAAAAACAACATAGGGGTTTGGAGTCGTCAAATACTTCGGAAAGGCCAAGCTGCGAATTTCCCATTATCTAAACTGCCTGTATAGTAATAAAGGAAAGAAGTGGACATAGGAACAAGTGAATGTATCATTCCTTGATTTAATAATTTAGAATAAGACTTTTGAAAAAAAAAAAATTTGTATTTTGACAATCATGTTTAAGTTTTACAGCAGAACGATTATAATTTTTTTGGTTATAATGATGTTATAATAAACTTATTAAACTTTTTAATTTTTAATTTCTCAAAAATTTTGTATACTCAGTACGGAGCAGTTCCTGGATTAAAGTTTAATATTCTACGTCACTCACTCATTGATTTTTTCGAAAATAGATTCTTATAAAATCATGGATATGCCATCTGATGTTATCGATATTGCATATTATTATATTTTATGATGTGATATGTGAATCTTCTAATTAATGTCGTTGTAAAAAATTTTGTTTAATTTATAACCAACTTCAAATAAGCAGGTTCTCAATTCGACTGTATTTTTTTCCATTTTCCATTTTATATACTAGGGAAAAGTTCTTAATATTCGGTACGCATACGGTATAATGTAAGTAGACGCATACCTAATCAAGTTGAATTGCTTCGCACAAACGTTTATCACATATATAACCATAATAGATTACAGATATGTATGTTATATTACAATTCTCTTCAAAATGTCTATAATATATTATAATATATAATATTATATATTACAGTTTGAATGATATGGGTGGTTTTCTAAGCTTAGAAACTACCATTACTAGTGAATAACATCACAAATTTATAATGCTTTTAAAAATAAAATAAATATGATGCAGTAAATGCATACGTATTATATAAAATGAATGCTGTATTTATGTGAATAATAGAAAATTTTATTCTCTTGTACTAGATAATTTACTTAGTGTATTTTACCTGCTTTATTCAATAACATTTAAAGGACAAATATTTAAAATTAACTCTAATTTGGTTTTATAGGCACAAAAAAAAAAGTTTCTCTTCTAGGAGAAGGAATAATGATAATTTAGGATTAAACACACACAAAAAAAAAAGAAATATTTGAGATAAAATTATTTACAATAGCACACATATATCTTGTAATTGATTTATTTTTAAATGTAAACTCAAAAAATGTTAAAGGCTTTTCAAGTCGGTAATGAAACTTGTTTTTCTTATATATTAAATTTGAATTACAAGCTTACTATAACCGTAGTGGGTCGCAAGATGTGTAATTTGCAAAACTAAACGTACATTTATAAACTCAAACATATGCAATTTAATGAAACGGCATGTAGGTACATTATAAAAATATAGTAAGCCATTTAAATGTATAAAAAACTGCAAAGAACCAAAAAAGTAAATTAAATGACAACAAAAACATGTTTTTGCCTTTACCTTTGTTTATTTTTATAAGAAATTACAGAATTTATGTTATTTCACTTAAAGTACCTACATTTTATTTTTTAACCTAAGTACCTTTTAATGAAATAATATAAAATCTGCGTTTTATTATTTTCTTTTTCTCTGTAGTTCTTTTATTATTATATTCATTAAATTATAATATTAATCCACATTTGTACACTTTTGAGCCAAGATCAATTGGTGGAAAATAATCAACAGTGATAATACTACTGTTCCCAATAACGGGTAATGTATACGATGGCATGGTAAAAGAAGAAATGAACAAAAAATTTCATTGTACAATCTCTTTTTATTTATAACAAAAAAAAAATTAATTAATCGAAAATGTTGGGATGTTTAACTTTTTGTAGTTCCAAAATCCACTACGAATTTCAGCTCCATTGGTGTCAGTTAGGAGATAAGTTACTAGATTGGTGTTTTGAATATTTTTATTTGAAATACTTCTGCAGTCCATGATGGTAGGTATCCTTTATCAAACAATGATTTATGTTTGGAAATTCTAACATAATCATTAACATTATATTTGGGTCGAGTAGTAATTTTAATATTATTATAAACGGTAGAGAGTAACATTTTTTCATTGGCAACACTGACGTCACACGGTTTCATTTTTATCGTACGGTGTGTTTTTTTATTGTAGTTAGTAATCAATTTTCAGATAAGATTTATCCATTTGTATGAACAATTTAAACTGAATTGTTTCCACATTTGTTCCTTGATAGTCCTATTAAATCGCTCAACAATTGATGCTTTTATGGAGCTGAATGTTGTGCAGGCTTATGAAGTTCGTTAACGACTTGCTGCTTAGACATCATGTATTATAACTTTATGATTATTAAATAACTTTATTGAATCATTTAATTTACTTAAATACCCATTCCATTTTTTGTCAACATTATCATTTAATTTTTGTAAAAGTCCATCATCTTTGAGTTGAAAGGATTTTTGTAAAATTTCTAAACTTTTATCGAATTGTGTATGTAATTTATGAATGCTTTCATCAAAATCATTCTTTGCAGTAGTTTTGTACTCACGAATGTCCAATGATAATTGATCAAGACCAATTGAACTATTGTTCTCTAATGATGTTAACTCATTTAATTTTTAATAGACATTAACCAAATTTTTCATCATCGAATCCATATTTGCATTTAGTGTGCTAACTTGTTCATTAGTTTTATGTTAATATTGTTAAAGAGTTTTTAAATCATGATTTGCTCGAACTATAGATTATAACGACGATGATGACGATGATAACGATGTATTTGAACGTCCAAACTTGTCAACACTCATGATGAAATGTATTGAATGAGATGAGTGTAGATTGGAACACAATATTCATATGATCATATTTTCTTCTCTCAATTCCTCAATTATTGATACTATCTCATTTTGATGGTTTGAGTGACCAGATTGTTGTGATGCGATAAAGAGCTTTAAGCGTTCCACGATCTCATTCACATCATTCCAATAGGTGTAATGGACAGTGATCTGCATTAAACCCATACCCTCAGTAGTAGTTTTAATTCTTTTTCTACCAATTGTTGGTTTGGTAATTGACTGTTCTGACGTACGTTTTTTATAAAGGTTTGGAAACATTGGTTTACTGATATGATTATACTTGTATCCTTTACTCGATTTCATTTGTAAATTGCCATCATTTTTATAGCGGTGTACATTTGTTGTTCTCAAAATAAAACCATACTTAATTAGATCATCTTTAGTGTACACATCCTCATCCGGTCTCTTCATATATATTAACTCATACAGTCCACGAGTCCCTTTGTATGATGTCTCACCAATTTCTAAATTATTATTTCTAATGTGTAATTCGGAATTGCCAATATACCATTTACCATTTTCCCAACGCGGTCCAAAAGTATGATCGATTGTGTTGTTGGTGGTAAGTGTACGTTTTAGGTAGTCACTTGCTATATCACCAAAGTCTTCACTTGAAGAAAAAAAATTTCTAAGGTCTACATATCCTTGAGCTTTAGGCTTACTCATCAACCTTCTAGTTGTAACTTGAGCTGAGTCTCGACGAACGGGTGTGGTTTCAAAAACTTCATCGTTTTCAGAATCAAGTATTAACGGTGGTGTTGATTCTTTTACTACCGATTTATGTGAAAAGGGTGTTGAAATTTCTTTTTTATATGATGTTGGTGTTGTAATTTCACTTTTAGTGTTTGGATGTTTTTTTTTTGTTTAATTTCCGTTACAATTTCTTTGAGGGGCTCTGTAAGTGGCTTTAAATTTGTTTTAAGTAAAAGATCAGATTCAATTTTTCCACTCTTAATTTGTCTATACTCGAATTGATTTTGCTGCTTTAATTATATCTTTTGTGAGCACTTCATCCATTATTGGTGGGGAGGGGGGCTTATGGAAGGAGCCGTTATCTATATTTTTAACGGTTTATAATAAATTACTTTTTTTTTTAAATATTAACGGATCCGTTATGAACGGAGATGCGATGTTACCCGTTGAACAGTGTTGATGATAATGATGATGATGATGATGATGATGAGTGATTTTATTCAATTTCTGCAAAAGTGTCAAATCGAATACGATAACGCCCTTTATACATTTCACAATCCTTGATAATTACTAAAAATCCATATTTTTCTTTCCAACACTCACCACACATACTTTTAATGTATCAAATGACATATCAGTGTTAACATAATCATTAAATATATGTTTTAGATTTAAATCATCCTGTTTGAACAACACTAAAAAATTACAGTTATCTCTGATCAGATGATTTTGAATTTTTGTATATGATTGACATAAATAGAAGCAATCAATATCATTATGTCGTCCCATACAAAAATATGATCGAATATTATCTTGTTTATCGCAAGCTACATCATCAAAAATAAATATTGAATTCTTACGTGCTTCTTCTGGTGGTAAAACATCACAGTTATTGGAAAATTCGTAATAACCTACACCCTTAACACTTTCTAATATTTTTTTTAAATATTGATATTTTGGCTGACAAAGAGACTTGGAATTTACATTGATGTTCTCAAATTGTAAACCATTTGGGTGTTCTAATAAACTTATGACGACATTTGTTTTGCCTACAACAATGGAAATAATAAAAAAAAAATTTTTTTGTAAAAAATTGTTTAAAAAACTCTTTTATTACCCGAATTAGAAGGACCACATAAAATTCCTTTTATACTATTTGGTAGCAATTCTCCATGTGTTTTCACACTCTTTGTTTCGTGAAAAAAATCTGCATTTCGGATTGGTAACACAACATTTTGTTTTATAAAACGCATTTTTTTTTTACTAATACAAACATACATATGCATGTATACCACCTATATATACCCAATATATACACATATATATATATATATATATATATATATATATATATATATATATATATATATATATATATATATATATATATATATATATATACACATATATATATATATATACCCATGTTTTCACAGCTGGCAGCTGGCATCTACCATTAATGGTGATAGCTAGCGCCGCTGTGGTTGAAAAATTTAAAACAAAAAAATACTAAGGTAAAATTATTTTCTCTCTATATATATAAATGTGTGAGAGTTCTTTAATTTGTCAAAAAAAAAAAAAAAATTATATAAAAATATGTATTTGCGTAATAGAAACGTTAGACAGTACTCAGCAACAAGGGGAGTAGTAAGAGAAGTTCGACGAGGACGAGGACTTGTTAATTAAATTATTAATTCTCTACCATTTGAGTTACATTTACCTGGCTATCAGTTTTGTGGTCCTGGAACTGATTTAAATAAGCGATTGGTGAGAGGTGATAAAGGAATTAATCAATTTGATGACGCATGTAAAAATTATGATATTGCATATGCTCAATTGAAAAATTTAAGTCATCGTCATAAAGCTGATTTATTAATAGCTGATAAAGCGTGGAGTCGAGTCATATCAACGGATGCTACTTTAAAAGAAAAAGCATTTGCGTTGGCCGTTACGAATGCAATGAAAGCAAAAGTAAAATTAGGAATAGGTTATGCTTAAAAAGATAAGAAGGGGAAGAACAACAACAAGAAAATGAAGAAAAAACAGAGTAAAATTAAACCTATCGCGTTTCGAGCGGCCGTAAGAAGTGCTCGAGATGCTTTAAAGAAAACAAATCCACCTAGTCTAAATGATGCAATTAAAGTTGCTGTTATTGCTGCAAAAAAAGTTATTAAAAGAAAACGAGTGCGAACACCACGAATTATTCCAATTCCTAAAATTGGTGGTGCACTACCATTTTTATTACCCTTATTTGCCGGTCTCGCAGCAATCGGTTCATGAGCCGGTGGTACTGCTGGTGTAGCGAAAGCAATCACTGATGCAAGTAATGCTAAAAAACAACTTGCTGAAAATCAACGGCACAACAAGTCAATGGAGGAAATTGCTCTAAAGAATGGTAATGGATTATTTTTACGTCCCTACAAATCAGGGTTGGGCGTATACTTGAAGAATACAAAAAACTAATAATGAAGAAGCTACCCAAACGTCCACTCAATGAAATAGATTTTTATAAATATTGTAAAAATTTGCCTCATTTTCGTGGTGTGTTTATGCGTGATAATTTACCAAACAGACCGAGAAATAATGAATGTGCAATTGTTAATTTGGATGACTCACACCATGGAGGCACACACTGGGTCAGCTTCAAAAAGAATGGTACAAAAGCAGAATATTTTGATGGCTTTGGAAATTTACCACCACCGCTAGAGCTTATTAAATATTTACGTGGAACTACTATAAATTATAACTATACAAGATATCAAAATTTCAATACTTATAATTGTGGTCATTTGTGTATTCAATTTTTATCCAGGAATAGCAATAAGTTTTTATGATTAATTAATTTTTTTTGTTATAAATAAAAAGAGATTGTACAATGAAATTTTTTGTTCATTTCTTCTTATACCATGCCATCGTATACATTAACCGTTAGTGGGAACAGTAGTATTATCACTGTTGATTATTTTCCACCAATTGATCTTGGCTCAAAAGTGTACAATTGTGGATTAACTACTTTTCAAACATATAATAGCATACGCAACGTTGATAAGACCAACAACTTAATTCATATTGGTGATGAGTATGTTATTGAGGAGCTACCTGTGCCTATGAAGCTCGTGATATTAATGAATATGTGCAAGAGCCTACATGAATGATAAGTTAGTTCATACATTACACGAATTCTATCCATTGGTTGAGCCGGGCTATAAAATAGTTGAAGTCCCACGAAATGTCATTTATTTACCTGTGAACGTGAAGAAGCTAACATCACTCACCATTAAAATTACTGACCAAACAGGCTCCTTGGTGGACTTTCGTGGTGAAAATACTATTGTTCGATGACATCTATGCGATGATAACATTCAATAAAAGAAGAAGACAAACATATCAAAACACACCAACAGTTAACTAACTTAAAATCATCATCATTATCATCAACAGTCAAAGTGGGAGAAGGTTGTGGTGGGCGAAGCATTAGAAAATTAACAACAAATAATAGAAACTACATATAAAGTTTAGGATTTACCTTCAAAAAATTGCTAATGAAATTCTTAATATTTCTGATGGTATTCACTTTGATGATAGTATTACAAAAATTGAATACCATAGTTATTCACCATTTTTATCATCATTCAATAACAGTGATGAAATTAGAATTTGTGTTCAAAATCAAAATTTAAATATTTTATTTTGTGACAGCTTTCTATATATTGAAGGGACTGTTAAAACATCAAATAACACATTATCAACAACTGCCAAATTAGTAAATAATTATCCTGCTTACTTATTTGATGACATACGCTATGAAATAAATGGTATTGAGGTGGATCGTGTTCGTAACGTTGGTCATACTTTAACATTAAAAAATTATATATCACTTAATGAAAATGAAAGCAAAATGTTGCTAAACGCTGGTTGGTGTCCTCAAAATAACATTCATTTTGCTGATGGAAACATTTATGTTTGTATACCATTTAAGAAAATTCTTGGCTTTGCTGAGGATTATACAAAAATTATTCCACACGTTAAACATGAATTAATTTTAAATCGTGCCCGCAATGATTTAAATGCAATTATATCAGAAACTGATGATATGAAATTTGAAATAACAAAACTTCAATGGCGAGTTCCACATGTTCAACTTAAAGATGAGCAGAATTTAATATTGTATAAATTTATTAACAGTGGAAAATCAATTCAGATGAGCTTTCGCAGTTGGAACATGTATGTGTATCCCATCCTACTCACTACAACACACCAAGTATGGGCTGTCAAATCATCAACTCAATTGGAAAAAGCTCGCTATGTTATCTTTGCTCTCCAAACCGATCGCAATAACATAAAAGGAAAGGATGCAAGTCAATTTGATCATGGTGAACTGACTGATATAAAAGTGTTTTTAAACTCTGAAGCATTTCCCTATGATGATTTGAATATTGATTTTCAAAATAATCGTTATGCTCTACTCTACGATATGTATTCAAAATTTCAAGAATCATATTATGGAACTTGTAATCAACCACTCTTAACACCAACTCAATTCAAACAAATGGCACCAATTATATATACTAGTGCATATTGTTCAATTTTACATGATCGCATTGTCGAATATTGTCCCCTTACAAATGATGTAAAAAGAATTTAAAAAAATTGTACAATCTTTTTTTTTTGAAAATATAATCTTAAAACCAATTACTGCCTTTTTTATTTTTATCAACATCCTTTAATTAAAAAAAAATATAATAAATTCTATTTACAAAGTGATAAGGCAAAAAATTTCATATTGTTTCAACTAATTAAGATTTATTTTTTCCAATTATAATTCTTAATCTTTAACATTCTTATAAACCACAAAACTTATTGTACTTAAAATATAAAAAAAATAATTTAATTGGTAAACTATTCCATTCATGTAAAATAAATACCATACCAAAAAATAAAATGTGTTCACAAAAAAAGATTTTATTTATAACTTTTTTTTTTTTTTTTTTTTTTTTTTAATTTATTAAAACTGGCTTCAGCTAATTCAGCCATATAGCCATATTTATAACTTAAACTTCAACTATTTAAATAAATCGTTGGTAGCTTAATTGGTTAAAGCGTTCAACCTCTTTGCTCGTTTCAAATATGTTTTACTTTGTATTCGAATCCCGTCTAAGGAAGGTAGAATTAGTGACGGAAGTATTAATAAATAGTACCCCCCCCCTTAAGAAATTTCGAGTGTGTGATTTAAACAAAGTCTGTTGAAAGATGTTGGTTCGAGCCCAACCCAACGATCTATTTTTGATACTTTTTTGACAGGGTGTGCAAGTATCTTAAGTTACTCTCTAAGCTACTGAACCATACAATCAGCTTCACTCTATACACTCTCTTTTCACCCAATTTTATACTGTATTGTGATTAGAAATTTTGTAGGAAACCATAAAGTTCTATTATTTTCATTAATTATCCAAATTATTATCGATAATGATTTGAACAATAATTAATACATAATTATCAATTAATTAATATATTTTTTATCAAATAATTCCACTTATCCCCATCACACAATTACCACTAATTTTCGATGTTGTTTATCTTAACCACAATAATAAATCAACTTATTATGAAATCACAAATAATTCTTTTATCAATAACCATATATTTTATGTTTACAAATTATTCCAATATTTCTTAAATTTAATTAATTATTAATTAATAAATATTTTTTTATCAAATAATTCCGCTACAAATTTTTACTTCTAATACCAATATCATGTGCAATACTTATGAACCTACTGATTCTCTAAACCACACGCTTCTCTACTTTACACACACTCTCCCTACAACCAATTTACACACAATAAATAATATGTATATTTAAAAATATTGAAAAAAAATTTTTTTATATTTCTTATGGGAAATTAACATGTGTTTGGGCCAGATGTCTCTTTGTTTAACTACTAACTAAGGCATTCTGTTATAACGTATACGAAGCTTAAGAAAGGTTTTTCGAAATTAAACTACAAAAAGGAGGAAAAAGAAAGGGCTTAAAATTGATTGATTTCGTTCAAGGGACAGTCGAAACAGCAAAGGGAAATATTTTAAACAGATAGCCCTGGATGGCCTAGGCCATAATAGGAATAAAAACTATTAAGAATAATATGAAACACTTTCAATATCTAAAAATTTGACCGGATAGTTCCGGAAGTTTTGATTTATTGATTAGACAAAAGAACAAACTAACTGATATTCAACCAATAAAGGCCTGAAAATTACGTTTGAACTTTGTATTTATGAATTTTACTATTTCTTACCTTAAGTTGATAAAAAACATATCATTAAACATTATCTCAAAATTAAAATTTTGTTTGTTTTTTTAGAATTTCTATTTGAATTTTTTAGTTTTAAAAATTAAAAAACGTTTATTTTTTAAACTTCAAGCAAAATCGTTTGAAGCAAAAACTAATTACTTTGACGATATGAGTAATCAAATACCTGATATACCCTGCGATATCAAACTGTCCCCATTGTACAAAAAGATATTGAAAGTCAACAACAGTCACAGTCAGTTCGTGCATGGGAGATCATCCAGAGTGCTGTGGTCGGTCTGTTGTTGTAAGTAAATACAGTAGTCAATGATAACCACAATACTTAAAAAGTGATTTAAAATTAAAAAAATAATAAAAAATACTCTGACAAATAGTAGGATGGTACTTGAATTACAGATACGCAAAAGCTCAAAGCTTCTCTGGGATTGTTTTTATAATAGCATGATCCAAATTTTCTTATCCAAATATTCACTATCTAACAGATGCAAATGGAGTGAATAGAAATTTCATTGTTCTTCAGTCGCGACTTGCAAATAGGACAGTCTATGTTATGAAGATGATGAAGTTGAACCTACAGTGGCCTAGCAGAAAAAACACTACTCATCTCAATTGTATCCTGGGCAGTTTTAATTGGGAACAGTTAAATGGTTTAGCTGTGGTTACACAAAACGAACCTTGTCAAAGGCCATCGGTTATCAAGGTGCGTTTATCGAAGTAACTCTTTAATACAGGATATTATAGTACAGGGTATATTATTCTAATGTTATTAATATATTTTTTGATGAGACTTGTTTAGTGAGATTGGTTACTCAAAACACTTTTTTCAAACATCGTCAACTCAGTTTATAGATCATTTTTCTTTAGTGTCTTGCACAAAAGATAATTTTTCTAAAATAACAATGTATTAGTTTGGTCCCGTTAAACAATAAGTCCCTGTAGTTAGATTTAGTTTGTATTTTGATCCGAATTATCAATTACAAAAGCACTGCGAAACCTTTTACTCATTCAGATTTTCGTTTCATTGCTTGATTACAACTTAAACCTAAATTTGAGTCTTAGACAAGAGCAGATCTCATTAACTACATTTAAAAATTTACATTTACATAAAATTAGTGCTCTTGATTAAGTCAACTGCCAATAGGCAGAAATCCCAACGCAATCGACATCAACTGACTGCACCCATTTGTTTGCGTGCGATATTGTCTTAAACTTATTTGCTCACTTATTGGTTTAATCTTTATAACTTATTGCGTAAATAGTATGAGAAGGTGCGATACTGCTGTAATTAACTGTTAAAGTTACTTTTATGGGAACGTGTATAAGTCAATAATGTGTTTACCAGCAGAAGTAAAAAATATAAATTGAACAGATGAACCATTTAATAATCTCGTGTTCAATAGAATGAATCCATTTAGTTCCATATGGTCAGCAAAAATGATTTTTCCATGTCTAAAGACGCTCGTTCGGAGTTTAATAAAAATCAAATTTGAGAATTCGATGTTTATACTGTTTACAACTGCTTGGAGCGATTCTATTGCAAACCGTAAGTTTAAACTAGGTTTAAAATATACATTCTCTATTATAAATTCAAAACACGTATTACTTATTTTGACAATGAGCCTTGATTAAGTCTTATCAATAACTTCTAAGCCGAAAGAATTTTATAATAAAATCCCTGGACTCTCTCTGGTCTGTGATCGCCTCTTATCTATTCTTATACCCTATCCAATCAACGTGTCTGAGTTTTCCCACACTGGTCGAGTCTCTCAAACTCACCACACATCAATATATCGTGTTCATTCACACACATTCAACATTTTTTCCAATCCTTCAACAGTCTAGAACCTTATGACCACATCCTATAAACTGACTTTTTGAACGGAGTTATTTAATTTAAACTTAAAAGAAAATTTGATCAGTGTATTTTAATACATGAGTGAAAGATTTTTTTCTCCGATTTATGTCCAAAATTATTAGATACAAATAACTTCATTCACTTCGCTATTTCCTTTGATTATTATAGATTTCATTTCATTTGATTGCATTAGAACTATATGTAAGTATCAAAACAGAGAAAAATTTTAGGGTTACTGTCATATATAACATAACATTTAAGTTTTAAAAAAATCTTTCTCAAAATTGGATTGGGTATTTTGTTAAACTGCTGGCTTAACAAATTACGAGCATAGGAGGCATACATGAAGAAACATTGTGCACATTGTTAAAGTAATTTAGTCAAGTAACAAGTAATTTATTAAAACTATGTAAATAGTTAGAGTCATGTAATGTAATGGCATATCACAACACGGCTTACTTTATATAACTATGACGGGGAAAACAATTAAATATCAAATCTATTTCATTATTTGTTTATTTTAATATGTTTGTGATACAAGAGTGATGAAGGTACTACTTACAAACAAAAAATAGAACTGTACTCAACTTCTTAACTAAACAAGTTCACTTAAAACTTGGCTATGTGTTACAATTCACACACATCAAGTAACTATACTACTTGCTATTTTGACTAAATTACTTCATCAATGTGAACAAAGCTTAAGCAAACAATGCAAAGAACTACAGACATATTGTTAAAATACTATCATTTAGAATTAAAAACAACTTTCTGTGCTATCAATATTTCAGATAAAGTGATTATATAAAGAGAAATGAAAAATATTTTTTTAATTTCATATAAAAAAGTTGTTCACCCTGTGTGGGCTTTGAAACTTTATAAGTTAACTTCACACTTCACACTTTTTTTCGGCAGAAAGCGTTGTTCTTAAAACATAATTTTAAGAACCTATTCTTGATCATGTGTCACAAACTAGACACTACACGCTTTCCATTAAGCTATGCGTGACTGATTAAATTATTAATCACGAAGATAGAATTACATATTTCTAGAAATTTTTGTTGTGTTAATTAGGCAATACTTTTTACATTTTTTATTACAATTGTTTCAAAACTATTTTAACCCAATAGAAATAATTCACCAAATACATACAAGATATCAAAATGTGCGTCATTGCAAATTAACTATTTGCAATACTTAAGAATCTATCTTGAACAAATCTAAAAATCAGTGACTGTTATTTTTTTACAAACGAATTCATCAACAATTCGATTGTTACAATTACTCCTAGTTAAACACGCTTACTCGTTTGTCTAAATTTAGGTAAATTCCATAAATTAACCGACAACCTATTTATTTATTGTTACATATTTGTACATATTTGTACATATTTATTTGTACACGTAGATAGATTTGAATACACAATAACAATAATTATTCCAATTTGGTATTAGAGATGAATGAAAGAGAGTAAGTTTCGTGGTATTTTCCATAATAGAAGAAGATATATAGAAAATGATTTTGTAAATGTGCTTGTAATGTTAATTTAAATTTAATATTAAACAGAAATCAACATGAATTTGACGATTCAAGTGTTCATTTCATTCACATTTTCACATGCATACTTAAGTATTTTAATTGCTTTTCGTAAAATAATTGTATTCTATACTTACGTAGATAGACCTATAGGTGAAATGTATTTCTTAGAGATCTGATGATAGAAGGAACACGTCATCAAATACAGGTTGAACTTGCACTCAATTGTATACAAATAAAAGACATATAGACTTAGCTAATGTTACTAATTGTGATGTGATATTTAAATGCATCTGTTGGAATTTTTAGATGTGGGTTTTGCATTAAATTTTTTAAATTATAATTAATATTTTGGTCTGCAAAGTAAATAGGTGAATTTATAATACATTTCAGTATGTAATTTTATTATCAGAATGATGAGGAAGATTCGAATGTTGAATAGAAACCGAAGCAAAATGTCGGTCGACATGTCGCAGATTTTTTTTAATTGCCTAATTAAACTTTGCGAAATTTTAATTTTGTGACGGTAAGTTTTGAAATTTCTGTAGCTTTAAATATTTCGTGCAATTGATTTACGGGACTTCCTGAACAATGTTCGTCTTTTGTTGATATAGTGCCACGTTTTATTTTTATCAAAAAAAGTCTTACAAATACAGGACAGATGTGCCATGAACTAATTTAACTCAGCTTTTGTTTCTTTTCCTGCTTAGCCATTTAAACAGGAATGTTAAATCACCGCTCTTAACCCACTATTTATATATTTTATAAGAAAACAAATGTTGTTTACTTCAACTGACGATAAAAACAAGATCAGGTTATAAATAAAAGTACAAATTCGACAGAAAACTAGTGAGAAACGATGCCTGCTAAACACCGACCATAAGCAATGAACAAGTTCCATCGCTTAGATTTTCGAAGAGCATATTGATCTTGCTTCATAGTTCTATAATGTAACTGATTATATAGGAGCAAATATTCAAGTGTTTGAACTACATCAACGTATTTTAATTCGACGCAATATTATTTTGTCCATACGAATAAACTTATTGTTGAAAGGGAAAGACGCCTTGTATGTTAAATTAAATACTAGCTATCCAATATAAACTGAAATATATATATATATACATATATATATATATATATATGTATATATATATATATATATATATATATATATATATATATATATATATATATATATATATATATATATATATATATATATATATATATATATATATATATATATATATATATACATATATATATATATATATTAGGTAATTGTATATGCATGTAAAAGGTAAATTCTAACCTATAATATAATCATCCAATTCTCTATGTGTTATTTCATTTAATGTTCACGTATTAAATAAGAAGTAAATATATAGTATGTTTCAATATCTATCCTTATAAATACAATTGTAAAACAAGATAACATGCATTCTTAAGGGTTTGTTCTTACTGATATGCTGTCTGAACCTATGTAAAGGATTGAATAGGCATCAACATAACCCGGTTTTTTAATCCTTTTTACTCGGTAGTTCTAGCCAAAACTCCACTAATAGACAAGTATTTTTTTATGTTAATCATTATTCTATGTGTAGTGAAAACAACAAATTAGAAAAAAAAACCTAACTGTAAAAATTCAAACCATTTCTTATACTGTCGATTGGAAACTTCATGATTTATTAATTTTGTTTTTTTTTATTAAGAATGAAATACGTTTATTTAATATTTGTTTATTTAATGAATTTTTCGTAGTATTTTAAACAGAGGCCAGTATGCGAATAATTTTCATAGGTACATTGGAATCCTTTAATTTGTTTTAATTATTTATAATTGTTTCAGTTAATGTTTGTATTTAAAATATTTCGTCATAAAATTTTCGGCGTACGAAGGAGGACGGGTCAGTTAGTTATTTATTACGCTGTTCAAAATTTGCTAGTATTTACTTTTTTTAAAAGTACAGTAATTTTTTACAAATAATTCAATGCAGTACCAGATTTTCTGTAGATAATAAAAAAAGTATGCGAAGGCAGGTTTCCATGTACTCACTAACTATGTTCTTTCAAGACAGTTTGAAAATATATTACATGCAAGTGAAGATAATAACTAACAGAGCTAATTGTTTAAATAATCGAGATATGGCACAAAATCAATGTTTGAACTTTTTTTAAAAATACGCATTCATAAAATACTCTAAATATGCAGTTCGTATACTTAGAAACACATATAACAATAAAGTGTTTTGCAGTTATATATGTGCTTCTTATCTAAATTTGAGCTGAAATTTCGCAGAATCTAAGCAGTTGACGAAATATTTTATTGACATTTTTGACATTTCAATCGTTCATGAGCTTTGTCTTACTTTTTTGCCTAAAGTATGTCACCAAACTTTGATTTCGCTATATTTATTTTTGAGTTAGTTTTCTGACGAAAAGGTGGGCAGACATTCGAAAATTGACTCGTTATATAATTTTGAACATCGATACCCAAATTTTGTTTATGCGGTCCATATTTTCTAGCATCACTATCATGATGTGGAAATATATACATATAAAGGCCGTATATACAGTATGTATTCAAAGAATGAGTTGCAATTTGTATATGAGATGAAATTATGTATTTTCTGCTTTTAAAAAATATATTTAATATTTTCTGTGTATTAGGCAAAAGAACCACTTGGTATTACTTGATTAGTATTGTTCAACTTATGATAGTGTCACATATAAAAATTGTTTAAAAAAGGCCTTTTTGTTCGGTTTGGGTATATAAAGCCGGCTTCTAATTTTTACAATTTTTTCTAATTTACATAAAATTTGTTTCATTTTATTCTATTCATAGAATATTCGATTTTTGTTGTTGTTGATCACAAATTTATAAATATTCGTTAAGTAGTTTTGGAGCCTTGAGTGTCCGTTGGAATTGTTTTCATAGACCTAAATATTGAGAGACTAAAGAACACGAAATTTCGTTGCTCAAGAAATACCAAAACGTCGACATATATAATTTTTTTTGAAATAAGAAATAGGAATAATTAAGGAATGTCTCGCTGTAAATCTGTCTTTAATCACAAACGTTTTGGAAAGAATTGAATACAAGATTTTTAATGATTGATTGGCCTTTAAAAGCTTCATTTGTCAAGACTTACAAAATAATGATCATTTAAAACTTCTTATCGATATAAACACATTCAAATAAATATTCAAAAAAAGTAGAATAAACTTAAAGTTGGTCAACAGAATCTACCAATCAAATATTCTAGAATAATTTTTCGAATGTAGTAAGGAGGTCTATATCTATGGTAAAAATTCTTGCCTATGTTTGTTCCGCTATATATTTTAAACACGTGGCCCAATTTTGATTAAATGCTGTACTGTTATAATTTTTTTTTAATTCCACCCACATATTTTTGGAAAAATATTCAATAATATTCTTTGTTCCTATAGTAGAAATCATTATATTATTTCTTCGGTTATAATGAAATTCGGTAGATATGTGTATCACATTTTGCAATTTGATTTTTGAAACATTTCATCTCTTCCCTTTCAAGAAAATCTTAAAAAATACTAAGTTTTAAGAAAAATTTATGTTGAATTGTCCAAAATTTTTTCCAAACATGCCAATTTATTTTATGAATACCGAATTTTGTACATATCTATACTTAAATAAGTATGTGCTTTTGGTTTTTTGTCTTGATTATCTTGAAAATAAATAGTGATATCAACGTGAAACCACTTCCATTTGACGCGTAGCTACGTAGCTTTAAACTGACTGGCATTTCAGCAAAATCTATCCAGCAGTTTTGCAGAGGGTAAAAAACTTAAAACGATAAAATAACCATATTCGTTATAAATAAACAAATTATTGCTTTCTATCCTTGTTGGGAAATTTGTCAAGTGAACCCTCGCGGGTCGCACCTAGACCACATGTTTAATAAGATAATTGACTTGTATTGTTATGAATATTATTGGTTCAATTCATTGAGTTCTGAGAAATCTTGTAACTGACACACACATACACACACACACACACACACACACGCACACACACACACGAAAACAGACTTTAGACCTTAGAAAACACACAAAAAAAATTAGATGATCCGGGTTTGCACAGCAAGGTGGACCCCATGGCTTCGCTGTCAGGAAATGTTACAGGAAGTAAGAGTACAGTGCCAATGGAAGTGGAGGTACCACCGATTGACACTCATACAGAGGGCGGAAAACCCATCTCCTCCGCCGTTTTTCCAAGAGGGAGGATCAATTCACTACCGACCGTCACTGGCCAACAGTCGCCGATGGAGCGGCTCGGTAGCAAAATCGAGAAGCTTGTTGATTTCATTGAAGACAAGAAGAACGTCCACCATGAAATCAGAAAACTGGTTAAGTTCATTGCTACTGGTTAAGTTAGCTAGCAAAGCACCGCAGATGACGTTTTCAACTACGCAAACATCTCCGCGTGCCACGCCAGAGCAAAAATGCGAAGGAAGTGATGTGACCCAGTTGACAACGAACACTGGAGTCGTAGCTAACATACGACCAGTCACTGAAGGCAACGGCAAAAGACCGACTGAGCCTGGAAAGAGAAAAGAGAGGAACTCTCCGGACCTCACTGACAATAAAGTCAAGAAAAGGAAAGACTTGAAATCCAGCCCGCTGCAAAAAATAACAGCCCAGAAGACCGAAAACAAACGGGAAAATGCGTGGCAGCCAGTCTTGTCTAGAAAGGAGAAGAAGGAGCAAGCGAGAGAGCGGTTACCAAAACAACCGGTGAACAAATCTCGGCCGGAGCCTAAGCGGAAAAAACCACGAAAATTCACCAAACCAGACGCCTTAGTCATTCGACCCGTTGAGAAGGCAAAATATGCCGAGATACTGCGTCGGATTAAAAAAGATGTCCCACCAGATCAGACCCTTGACGTCGTTGACAAGGTCCAAAAGACGAATGATGGGAATATGCTTATTACGCTTCCAGAAGAACCACAGACAAAGGACAAGCTTTGCTGAAGACCATCAAGAGCATCCTCAAAGAAGAAGGAAAAGTCATCTGTAAAGGCCCGGAAGAACATCTTGAAATCCGGGACATTGACGATGAAACAACTAGAGACGATGTTCCGAAGGCCTTGCAAGAGGTGGCTGGAAATGACTACGAAATACCTGAAGATGTCAATAAAATTCGTCCAGCCTACAGAGGCACCCAGACCGCTTCGGTACGATTACCAGCAGCAACAGCGCAGAAGATACTCAGAGAGAGAGGCAAGATACGAATTGGCTGGGTGAATTGTCGTATCAGAACAGTTAAGACACCACTACGATGCTATTAGTGCTGGCACTTTTGACACACTGCTGCCCAATGTAAAAGCGAGGTCAATCGATCTGGGCTTTGCATCAGATGTGGGCAAACAGGCCATCAAGTTGCTCAATGCCCAAATAAGGTGAAATGTGTTTTATGTGCGGAAAAACCTGGATCTCAGGATACTGCGCACCGGTCTGGCTCTGATCGATGCCCGGTCTTCCAGGAATCACTCCAGAAGCTGATAGATAAACGAACATGAAGATACTGCAGCTCAACATTAATCACTGTGAAGCTGCGCATAGCTTGCTTATGCAAACGGTACGAGAATTAAAAGTTGATCTTGTGTTTTTATCAGAGCCATACAAACATCACATCGGCCAACCATGGGAAACAGACATCACGTCTAGAGCTGTCATTTGGTCCTGTGGTAAACTCGCCTTCTAGAATGTAGTCAACAATGGCAGCGCCGGCTTTGTAGCAGTATTAATAGACGGCATCCGTTTCTACAGCTGCTATGCTCCACCTAGCCTCTCCATTGCTGGATTTACTGACTTCTCGGATCGCCTGACCGAAGACGCGAAGCAACATCATCCAGTGGCAATAGCCGGGAACTTTAATTCCTGGGCGGTCGACTGGGGTAGCAAGCAAACCAACGCCCGAGAAAAAGCACTGCTAGAAGCTTTAACCGTGCTAGACGTGGTGTTGGTTAACAGTGGTGACACGCCAACCTACATCAAAGGAAATGCAAGTTCCATTGTAGACCTCACTTTTGTCAGCAGCAGCCTCGCCAGAAGCAACTGCAACTGGAGAGTGATGGACCTCTACACTGCCAGCGACCATAACGCAATTCTCTGAGAAATATCCAAAGGCCGGAGCGCTAGAAGATATCAAAAGCAACTCAAGATTATCGGCTGGAAGGTAAAATCATTTGACCCTAGTGCTTTGCTAGTAGCTCTAGACTGTGACCCGATTATTACGGGACCTGCAGAAGAAAAGACAAAAGATCTTATGACGAGACTGACACGAGCTTGTGACGCTAGTATGCCTCGTAAACATGGCAATAATCAACGACCATCGGTGTACTGGTGGAACGACCAAATCAGTACTTTCCGGTCAGAGTGTTTTAAGAAAAGAAGAATATCCCAGCGTGGCTACCGAAGACCTAACTCTGCAGAGCTGGTGGCAGAGTACAAACAGGCGCGTCGGAATCTGAATAAAGCCATCAAAGAAAGAAAAAGACGCTGCCATCGCCAACGTGCCCACAACTCGTCGACTGAAGATAGAAAGGGACTCCGCTGTTTCCACGGCAACGTAGATTTCATCCATACAAGGTGGTCATGAGTCACCTTAAAAGCTATTCCACCTGTCACGAAGGAAGAACTTATTGAGAACCGCGTCGGGAATAACAAAGCGCCGGGATTGGACGGAGTCCCTAATATTGCTCTGAAAACATCTATAAAAGCAGCGCCTGAGTTATTCGTCGACGTCTACAACACTTGCCTGAAGTAGGGGACTTTTCCTAGAAAGTGGAAACAAAAATGGCTGATACTACTACCGAAAAGGAAAAAACCACCGTCATCTTACCGTCCACTCTGCATGCTAGACACAGCGGGTAAGATATTTGAACGGATCATACATCAGAGACTTCAAGCAGTGTCGACCCACTCCTGGCAAACAACCAGTACGGCTTTCGAAAAGGCCGCTCAACTCTGGATGCTATCAATCTGGTCGTTAGCACGGCCAAGGAAGCAGTCGCAGGAACCAGATGGAAGGGTGGCACGAAAGAGTATTGTCTAGTGGCCGCCTTGGACATCAGAAATGCCTTCAACTCCGCCAATTTTGACTGCATCATGCAAGCTCTTATAGACAAAAACGTTCCAGAATACCTGTGTACGATAGTGGCAAGCTATTTTACCGACAGAGTCCTTAAGTACGACACAGCGAATGGCCCAGGAGAGTACGACATCATCGGAGGTGTGCCGCAAGGCTCTGTCCTAGGACCACTGTTGTGGAATATCATGTACGACGGGCTCCTGAGACTTAACTACCGAGATGCGTCAAATTGGTAGCATATGCAGATGGTGTTGCCGTAGTGATCGTCGCCAAACATCTGAACGAGATTAGCCACCTGTTCAACATCATCTTCGAGCAAGTTAACCGGTGGATGGATACAGTGAATCTCCAACTGGCTAAACAGAAGACCGAAGCCGTGCTTATTACTAGCAGAAAAGCGCTGGAAACAATCAACTTGAAAGTCGGAGATCAAGAAATCACATCACAACCATATATCCGATATATGGGAGTGATGCTTGATGGGAGCTTCTTTAGCACGACTGATGCCGAATGTTGGGGGTCCAAAGCAGAACCGGAAACTACAACTGTCATCAGTAGTCACATCAGTATTGACTTATGGAATATCTATATGGGCAGACACGCTAGACACCCAACATTCATGGCGGAAAGCTGGACCAGTATATCGGCTGAGTGCGTCATTTCCGGAACTCTACCTTTTCGAGTTCTAGCTAAGGAAAGACGGTACCTTTACCATCGAAAGACGAAAACCACACTGAGCGCTGAAGAACTCAGGGTAGAAGAACGACTGAAGAGTTATGCACGTTGGCAGTTTCAATGGGATGCTGCAGAGAAGGGTAGGTGGACTCATCGTCTCATACCACGGATTGATGTCTGGCTGAACCGTAGTCACGGAGAAGTCAACTATTATCTCACGTAGATGTTATCAGGACATGGTTATTTCCGGGCTTATCTACACCGTTTTAAGCACGATAATTCCCCGGAGTGCCCGTCCTGCTCAGAAGTAATCGAAGATACGGAGCATGTTTTCTTTGACTACCCACGATTTAATCGACAGCGTGATCTACTTGAGATTATCTTACACCGGAGTATCCAACCAGAGACAGTTATAGAAGTAATGCTGTCATCAAGAGCCTCTTGGAACGCCATCAGCAAATTTGCAACAGAAGTCCTTATAGATTTGCGTTCCATCGAAAGAAAAAGGGCAAATGACAACAACTAGAAGAAAGGTAAAATAACACCTTAGCTACCAGAAGAAAGAGCAGTAGCTATATCCTCCCCCCACGAAGTAATGCCTAACGGTGGATACCGTGGGGGGTCAAAGTTCATAGGATAGCGGAGGTTTTAGTCGGTATTCACCACTAAGTTAATGTTCGAGTCCGACATACCAGGCAAAACATCTAAGCCAGAGATTCGTAAAAGAATTTCCTTCGCTATATAAAAAAAAACACAAACACACACACACACACACACACACACACACACACACACACACACACACACACACACACACACAACACACACACACAAACACACACACACTCCTGTGGCAGAGGAGAAACTGCAACCAGGTGCGTCTCCCCGTAGCGGATGGGGAACACTCGCTGTCCTTGGAAGACCCTAAGTCTCTTAGGTGATGAGGTACAGAGGGCAGGGGTTAAATAAAATGTGCCTCCGTGGACAAAACTCCCCTAAAATGGGTTGGTCACATTAACTGACCTAGCAAGACGATCGTTTTCTGCTGCAACTCACTGGGAGTGTACGGAAGCCGTACCATTTTTTTTCCGAAGATACGGGCTACGGCTGATGTGACCTTGCTCTGCTGATGTGTATGTTGAAGCAGTGAATCAAGAGTCAGTCACTTCGGGCCTTGATCAGGTAGTACGCAGTGAGTGTAAGATATCGGATTCTTTACCGCCCCGAGCGAGTCCAGTCCGTCCGTGTATTCTTGGACTGGCTAAGTGTCGACTAGGCCTCAGAGTACTGGGGTAGGAGTACTATCCCCGAGGGTACACCCGTTCCTAGTAAAGTCAACCCGCTCCTCTCCATACGAGGCACTGGTAAAACCTAAACATGGAAAATAGTAAGGAAATAAACAAAAGTATTGATGGGTCCCATGACCAACAAGCAACAAAAACAGCAATCACTGAAATTGGGCGTAGTGAAGCCCAAGAACGCCTTGAAGACCTAACCAATGGATTGCATGAGTTCGTTCAGTCGAAACTCAACATCCACAGGGAGATAAAGACCAGAACGACCGGTGTTTTTAACGCTCTTCGAAGGTTGAAAACACTGGATGAGGAATGGCAGTCATCGCGACGACCCATTTCCCGCGTTAAACCAGAGAAAAGCAGTCCAACTTCTGTTGAAATTGATGAAGCAATGAACACTGGAGTCGAACGTGATGTTGAATCAGTGGCCGGAGACAAAAGTGAAAATGGTCTCCAGTCTGGGAAAAGAAAGGACCGAAACTCTCCAGATATAAGAGTTAGTCAAGTGACAAAGAAGAAGGACCTGAAACCAAGTCCTAAAAACTAAAGGCAGTGGCATGGCAAAAGGTCCAGTCAAGGAAGGAGAAGCAGAAGCAAACAAAAGAGCAGCTCCCAAAACATCCATCGAAGGAGCCCAGACAGAGCCTTAGCGAAAAAATCACGCAAATGGATCATACCTGATGTACTGATAATTCGCCCGGCCGAGAAAATGAAGTATACCGAAATTTAGCGTGGCATCAAGCAAGACGTTCCTGATGAACAGGTTCGCACGACGGTGGAGAAAATCAATAAGACCAATAGCGGAGACATGTTGATTACGATTTCATGGAAGTCAGCTGCCAAAGGTCAAGATGGAAGGTGGAGGAACTTGTGAGGAACTGGAGGCAATTTAGATCCGCAGAACCATAAGAGGTACGCAGACGGCCACAGAATAATTACCAGCAGCTGCAGCACAAAAGCTATTGGATGTAAACGACAAAGTAAGGATTGGCTGGGTCAACTGCTGAATTCGAGCAACAAACAAGCCAATCCAGTGCTTCAAATGCTTATTGTTTGGGCATAATGGATTCCAGTGCAGAAGCAAAGTAGATCGGTCCAAACTCTGCATTAGATGCGGACAGGAAGGGCATAAAATCGCTGAATGTAAAAATTAAGCAAAGTGTGTATTATGCGCTGAACATCGAAACGCAGAGAACGCTGTCCACCATGCTGGCACATACAGATGCCCAGTATACAAAGAGGCGCTCGAGAAGTTGAAAAATAAACAAACATGAAGATGTTTGCTACTGCAGCTCAATCTCAATCACTGTGAGGCTGCGCATGATCTGCTTATGTAGACCACGCGCGAGCTTGAACTTGACCTAGTCCTACTAGCAGAGCCATACAAACACTTGAATACCCAATCCTGGCAATCGGACAGCACCACCAACGCTGTCATCTGGTCTTGTGGCAAATTTCCTTTCGAATACGCAGTGAATAATAATGAAGCTGGATTTGTGGCAGCATCGGTGAACGGTATTCGTTTCTACAGTTTCTATGCGCCACCTAGTCTTTCTACAGCAATTCGTGGACTTCCTTGATCGACTTATCGAGGATGCAAGACAATATTTCCCCGTTGCAATAGCAGGTGACTTCAATTCCTGGGCAGTAGACTGGGTCAGTAAGTTCACCAATGCACGGGGAAGAGCACTACTGGAAGCGATGACAACACTAGATGTTGTCCTCCTTAACACCGGTAAGACACCGACATATTAAAAAAGAGAGGCAAGCTCAATGGTGGATCTTACGTTCGTCAGCAGCATTCTACATAGAGGAGGTTTTTCTTGGGAAGTTGAAAACACCTATACAGCCAGCGACCACAGGGCAATACTGTGGGAAATCTCGTCCGGCCACAACCCTCGAAAATCAATCAAACGATCTAACGCATTTGGATGGAAAGTAAAAGCTTTTGACCCTGCTGCTCTGGTAGTAGCCTTAGATAGCGACCCGACAATCACAGGGAGTGCTGAAGAGATGACAAAAGAGCTAATGAAGAGAGTAACCCAAGCTTGCGACGCATGTATGCCTCGGAAACGTGGTATAAATCGAAGACCATCGATGCACTGGGTGAAAGTTCATATTAACGCTCTTCGTACGGAGTGTCTTAGAAAACGAAGAATATCTCAGCGCAGTTTTCTCCAATATTACTTTGTAGAGCTGGTAGAAGAGTACAAGGAAGTGCGACGAAAATTGAATTAAGCCATCAAAGATAGCAAAAGGCGTTGTTGGAGGGAACTCGTCGAGGAAGTAGAGAAGGACCCATGGTAAGCAGACCGTAAAGGTGGTTATGACCCACCTGACAACCCAGCGAATGCGCTCACCTACGTGATCGCATCTCTTTCAGAAGATTGTGTCCACGCTGTTTAATCGACAGCGAGAAGTCACTTATCAGCTAGAACAGCCTGAATCAGAAAACATTCCAACTATCACCCAAGATGAACTTATGGAGGCATGCAACCGAGTAGGGAATAACAAGACACCGGGATTGGATGGAATCCCAATTATTGCTCTTAAAACAGCTATTAAGGCAGTGCCACCGTTATTCTTAGAGACCTATGATTCATGTCTCAAAGTGGGGAACTTTCATAAAAGGTGGAAACAGCAAAGGCTGGTACTACTTCCAAAGGGAAAGAAGCCACCGGATGAGCTATCATCTTACCGCCCGCTCTGTTTGTGGTCGATCCAGTCCTCGCAGAAAGCGCCCTACGAGTAACTAGCGCCTTCCGCACAATATCAGAGGAAGCAGTGTGCGTCATTTCCGGAATGATACCTCTCAGAGTTCTAGCAGAGGAAAGACGGGCCCTCTACCAACGAAGAAGGCAATCTGCTCTGAGCCCTGAAGTGCATAAAATGGACGAACTGCAGAACAGCATAGGCCGATGGCAACTGCAATGGGATGCCGCAGAGAAGGGTAGGTGGACGCACCGCCTCATACCACGGATCGACTCTTGGCCTAACCGGAATCACGGTGAGGTCAATTATTATCTTACACAGATGTTGTCTGGACACGGGTGTTTTGGAAAGTATCTACACCGCTTTAAGCACGATGATTCTCCGGATTTCTGTCCAGGAGTTACTGAAGATGCGGAGCACGTCTTCTTTGTATGTCGTCGTTTTGATCCACAGCGTGAAGACTTGGAAAGGATCCTGAACCAGAGAATACAACTAGTATCACAAGTTGAAGCGATGGTATCATCAGAGACTGTCTAGAACGCTACCAATACGTTTGTAACAGAAGTCCTCACAGACTTGCGTTCCATCAAAAGAGCAAGATCAAATTACACATGATGGAAGGAAGATAACACCTTAGCCACCAGAAGGAAAAGCAATAGTTATATCTCCCCCCCCCACGAAGTAATGCCTGGCGGCGGTTTCCGTGAGGGGTAAGAGGACTGAAGAAAAGGGATTTAGTGTTTAGTGAGTATAGGCGTTAGCGTTGAGTTTCTGATGACGCTGCGTCGAGTCTAGACATATCCAGGCAATGCGTGGAATCCGTAAAAAGGGTTCCCCCTCTTAAAAAAAAAAACAAAAAACACACACACACAATATAACATTCCACAACAATATGCAATTATTTATATGGGAAAATTAAAACAATGCCACAAATTTAATGAGCCTACCAGTGAGTACACTAATTAAATTTCGACTTAAAAATTTTCCTTAAAATTTATATTTTAATACTATTATCTTTCTAAAAAATTATATGTTCAAAATCGCTTGAAAAATTTCAAATGAATAACATTTTATAAATAATAATTCTCGTGAGTTAATTACTATTTGTTACTTCAACCACTTTACTACGAACCACTTAGTATTACTTGATTATTATTATAAGACTTCTGATACTATCGCATATAAAATCTGTTTCTAAAATGCCTTTTTCCTCGCATATATATCCATAATCCAGCTTCTAGATTTTATTGTTTTTTCTTATTTACATACAATTCGTACCATTTTTTCTATTCTTAGAATATTCGATTTATTTTGTTGTTTACAAATTAATAATCTGGATTCTTCTTTCTATCTCCATAGTAGCATTTACCAAAACGACTTTTACCCATTTAAAATCTGTATAACTATGATAAAATATTCCAATTCATAAAGTATATTTAACTTTTGAAATATCACAAGCACCTGCGATTATATTCGATTTCTGGCATCTCAGCCCAATGCTTTGTCCTTTCGGCTATCGGATGACTTGAAATTAAAAGTAGAATATACAATTTAATCTCATTTTTGTGTCGAACTTTTATTCGTTTGTATTCAACAGTATACAGAAACTCAGTATTAGGGACAGAAAATACTTAGTTAATATTTTAAGTCTCTTATTTATATATTGTTTTTTCGAAAATGGTTATTTAATTCTCAAACCCGTCCCCCTTCAATTAGGTTTTTTCTTTTGAGTCTTCAATCTTTCTTTTTCTTTTGTCTAATTCAAATTCGGGCTAAAATTCCAAAACTTAAAAAATGCAAAGAAAAATATTACGTTAGTGTTACTTAACACGTTCCTTAAACGCCTTTCTTTAACTTCTACAATCCCAAACTTCTTACATCGGCATAAGCGGTACTTCTCTTATTGGCAGCTTTCAACAGGCCCACATGTACCTTTATGACAGGCACTGTAATCAGTGGACACACGCAAGCTGACAAACTTCTCAGTACTGTTTACGATTCTTTCTATTTCCGAACCACTCCACTATGAACACTTCCGACCTTATTGCACAGTACTTGGTAACGCAACCAGATATTTTCTCCAGGATTTTACTTCAAACCTGCCTCTTCTTGATCATTCTCTTCAGCATTGGCCAATATTGTTTATCGAGCTTCTTCTACTTGATTTCCTCATTCGTTGGCCAATCTTCTAGCTTGTGGCCCTTCTTTCTTTTTTCATAATTGCCAATGCTCAGACTTTCTTCATTCTGGCCAATTCTAAACTATCATCAGTTTTTGTAGTCTTGACCCATGCCCTGTTGTGTACTGGGCAAGGAAACGGCTTTGTTATATTTTCCAAGAACATGAATTATTTCAAAATCGTAGTCTCCAAATGCTAATGCTCATATCATATTAGTTTTGCAAGGCATTTTCTAGTGCAATTTAACCATTGGAGAGCAACATGATTTGTAAACACTTTAAATGTATTACTTCTCGTATACCACGAAACTTCTTCATTGTTCAAACAAATTCAAGACATTCCTTTCCCGTTTTAGCGAATTTTTATCTGCAGATCCAAGCTTCTCACTTACATAATTCCCTTCTTGTCTTGCTATCAATTATTATCAACTGTTGCCAGTTGACATTTTTCTTAAAAATTTCTGTACAAAGTGCAGATAACTCTTCGTAGTTCTAAAACTCTGGTACCTTTACATTATCCTAAATACTGCTAGTTGATTCCTGGTTCTTGGCACAGTGCTTTGAAGCAGTCGCTTTATTCTTTTATTCTTCTCGATCGATACTATCTACATGGAGAAAATGTGCCAAATATCACACTTTGTTACTGCCAATGACACATTTGATTGCTTTACAATTAGATTTACAAGTCAATTTAAGTTGTTCTTGTCTTTCCGAACTGTATGGAGTAGGTGATCTTCGATTGTTTGACTATAGATATCATTCCGATATCTATAGTCAAAAGGCTTGTCCCTAAGATCTTTTGGGATGATATATGACGTTTATTCTTACGATTTCGGATCCATCCTAATATCCTGATTGAAAATCAATAGTTAAAAATAACCTCGCCCCGTTGACTTTTCCCAAAGATTTTTGCAAATTGATTATTGGATATGCGTTTCTAAAGAATCTTAAGCTTTCATCCGTATTCTTTGGTAACATAACGGATGCGGCCCATAACAATAACTCTCTCTTCATTCATTTCCTCCAAATTACACTTATTTGTTTTTGTTCCACCTTGTTTATGATTTGGTTGTTCATTGAGTTTTGAATAAATAACAAATTTTCTAGGATAATGTGGGACCTTCGAGAATCATAGCTTCAATATACGCTTCAGTGGTAGATATCCTCACACCGACACACATTTTACGACATTCTGAACTCACAATTATTCTTAGCCCCATGGCCTGTAGCATTCTTGACAATGCACCAATTTCCAATATTTTGTTCCAAAGCCAATATTAATTTTCCTCGCACGTTGACTTCTTCAATTGGCCCATACTGACGAGAATTTCTCTTTACCATGGCCGCTTTATAAACGGAAAATAGCTTCTCTTGATGTCGCGTGTGGTTGTAGAGGTTCCTGTCTAATGAAGAATCAGCTACCGGACCCAATGATATTGGACTCCTTCATTTACTTTGTTATCGGTGTATGGTATCACTTTTGCTCTTGCGTGTTTCCTCTGGGCTAAACGTGGTTTGGTTTTCGCTACGGCTCGTTACTTTTCTACAGATTTTGACCTTGATATTTTCACCAATGGTCGTATGTCGTTCTGTAGAATATGCATATACACCCATTGAAAAGGTGCAACTTGTTGGCTATATTTTACTTTTATTTGGAACTTTTGTGTTAATTTTGATTTATATCAAATAAGGAATATGTGTGTAATCAATACTACAAGTGTCTTCGAGGAGGCATACGATGGACAGGAAACCTTTATAGTATCAAAATACACCTGCCCGCAGCGAAAATAAATTTTTCACGGTGGAAATCAAACACGCAATATCAGTAATTTGCACATATTACACTCGATAACATTGAGCTACTGGCATCAGGTGTAAACAATACATAAAAACTAAATTTATCTGAATGTCGTACAATGATTTTTAAAATGTATTCTATTTTTAAAATATATTGATTGAAGTTTAAAACATATAGGTAAGCATTGAAACATGAATGCAAACAATTCATAGTCGACATATACAATGTGTCAGAGTATATTAATTTGAGCCTAAAGTTTTTAACGCTGGAAAATAATGGACGCACAAACAAAATTTTGCTATTGGTGACCATAGAATACTCTACTAAGGTTCGCCCGTCCGTCGGTTCATCGGTTCATCCTAGACAATATATACGAGAATATATACTTGATATATATATATATATATATATATATATATATATATATATGTATATGTATATATATATATATATATATATATATATATATATTTATTTATTTATTTTAAATCAAGAGGCGGAAATGCATAAAATTGCACTGGCACCTTTCCAGGAGACTTTCGGCACGGTGCGGGGCTTGGACCAGAAGAAGTCTAGAACATACCCGCTAAAACCCTAAACTCTTGAGGATACTCCATTGCACCCCGGGTGGAACCGCCGTCAGGCATTACTTCGTCCGGGGATGACTGGCTGACTATTGCCTATTTCATTATTGCCGCTGTGGACGTCTCCTTAATCGATCTCCCTGGAGAATCTTCATCATCTTGGCCGCTGCATCGGCCACCGCTTTCCAAGTTTCCTCACACCGTACCATCAGGCCGACAAGATTTTCAGGCGTACCCTGGCAATGGAGAACAGCATTAAGTTTTGCTCTCTCTGCAGCGAAACGGGAGCACGCGATAAAAATGTGCTCCGCCGTTTCTTCTTCGTGTGGGCAACTTGGACATCAAAGTCCAAGCTGGGATCAAAGTCCAAGCTGAATCTGCAGAGATAGGATTGGAAGTTACCATGCCCGGTCAGCAACTGTGTGACATAGAAGTCCTCTTCTCCATGTTCTCTGTTGAACCAGGTCGCGATGTCTGGAATTAGGCGATACGTCCATCTTCCGTTTGATGAAGATTCCCAGCGTGCCACATCTCGATTGTGCGGCCTCTTTCTTCTGATGCACGTGTCGGAGTGTCATCAGTGCCACTCTGCCTTCGTTGGTAGTTTCTCTGACGCTCATTCGCCAAGATGTCCATTGGCGGAAGATTAGCCACTACATATTCAGCATCATATGATACTGTACGGTAAGCGTATGTAACTCGCAATGCACTTATCTTGTAGACGCTAATCATTGGGCGAGCGTACGAATACATATCCATGGCTGACGACCAGTTTGGTGCGGCGTATAAAAGGATCGAGCGTTGAGTGTAGCTTTCTACGGCTCTGTCTTGGGCCTCCTGTATTTAGCATCAACTAGGTTAATGCGTTCACCACTTTGGACGCTTTTTGGCTAGCTATTCGAATGTGTTCGTCGAACCGAAGCTTCGCGTCGATCTGGACACCCAGATGTCTCCCTTATTCTTCGGCCGGTATCCAAGACGACTTCTATCTTGTGGTCGGCCAGTTGCAGCCCAACGGATGTCAGCCACTGGCCTATGCAGGATACTGCTCTGTTTGCCTTAAATGTGACCTCTTCTAAATACTTGCCAACTACTACAACTGCCACGTCGTCAGCAAATCCCACTGATGTACAGTCTTCAGGCATCGTCAGCACGGCGTCGTACATGATATTTCACAGTAGCGGTCCAAGAACTGAACCTTGTGGAACACCGCCGGTGACGTTGTACGACCGTATTCCCGATTCCGTGTCATATGAAAGGACACGGTTCGTAAAATAACTGCTGATGATCTTCAGCAGGTATATTGGAACCTGCATTAATCGAAGAGCGTTCAGAATGCAACTCCACCTTGCTGAGTTGAATGCATTTTTGACGTCGAGAGTCACAATTGCGCAGTACTTCTTTGCACCTGTTTTCGAACTTATTCCGGCGATCGCTTCCCTGGCGATACTAACGATTTTTTCCATGGCATTGATTGTGGACCTGGCTTTGCGGAAACCGAACTGGTTTTCAGAGAGCCCCTGGTCACTCTCACCAGGTCACTCTCAAAACCGCTAGGCGGTTGGCTACGATCCTTTCCAATTCTTTGCTGACCGTGTCAAGAAGGCAAATTGGGTGATAGGATGAAGTCTCGTTCGGTGGTTTGTCGCCCTTTGGCAATAGAACCAAGTGTTGTCGCTTTCAGTAGTCCGGGAAGTTACCTTCTATGATGCAAGCGTTGTAAATCGAGAGAAAGATGTCTGGTCTCCTTCTAATGGCGGCTTTCAGAGCTATGTTTGGTATAGTATCCAGTCCGAGATCTTTTGTGTCTCCGATCTTCTGGGTAGTCTTCTGCAGCTCCTCGTTTGTCACAGTAGGCACCTCCTGGACGTCCGGATCAGTCGGAAAAGCCATAGACATATGATCCGGTGATTGTTGGGGAAACAGAGTTCTCACTATCCTCACCAGGAACTCCGGATTTGCTGGCATCCCGGAGCCTCGTCCTCGCAACTTTGTCATGACCAACTTGTACGGTCGTCCCCAGGTGTCTTGATCGACTTCACGTAGAAGTGATTTCACACACTGCAGTTTACTCTCCTTGATGGCTTTGCTTAGGTTTCTGCCAGCCTCGGTATATCCAGCCCTCAGAAGAGGGAAGGACGTACGACCATGAGCTCTCTGAGGTCATCCTCTGGAGCGAAGGCATTCTCTTCGGAGATCCGCGATCGCATTGTTCTTCCAATATGCTGGTCTTCTGCAGTTGTTTGCTCGCCTCGTCATGGATGCATCTCAAGCTCTAGTTTTGGATTGCCATCAAGTGAGCGACCTTTGTATCAGAGGTACCTTCCAGCACGTTGACGCCTTCCAACATCTCTTCGAACATCGCCAGGTCAAAAGATCGTTGTCACCTGGAAGGTGATTGCCTGATGGTCGCTATGCGTATAGTGGTCACTGACCTTCCACGATACGACACGTGGTACCAGGCTCTCACTTCCAAATGTCAAGTCGATGATCGAACTGTTGCCGTTCTTCGAGTAGGTTGGAGTCGATCCCTTGTTCATTATGAATATATCCAGCATAGAAAAGCTGTCCAGGACACCTGCTCCTCTCTGGTTGGTCACTCTGCTTCCCCAATCGGTGGCCCAGGCATTGAAGTCACCAGGTATGATTGCCGGTATCCTTCCTTGTAGTTTTCCTACCATCTCGTCAAGAAGATGCAGAAATTCTGCATGTGAGGCACTCGGCCGGGCGAATACACTGCAAATATACGTGTTCTCTGCCCTAGCCCAGAGGAATCCTTCTCGATTCGTCACTTGGACTTCCTGGACAAAGAGGCCCTTCCGAAACCCGAGTGCGGATTTGACAGACTTGTCTCGCAAGCATGATGTCGTACTTTCTATGTCTCGGTATTGTTCGCACAGGATTGCAGCGTCAATGTTCTCCTCGTAGGCTAACTGCCAGAAGAGGTCTTGGGCTGCCTCACAGTGTTTGAGATTTATTTGCAGGAATGTCATCTTCTTTTCCGATTAGACTCTCTGACGGCTCGTTGGTAGGCAGGACAAGAGTAAGTGCCTGTTTTGTGGGTCATTGCCGTTTCTCCTTCGCACGGGATGCACCTGTACAATTTCTCTGTACAGACCTTAGCGGTATGGGTCTCACAACCGCATCTAAAGCACTTCTTTGAACGGTCTGGGACTTGACAGGACCGTGCCAAGTGACCAAAATCCAAGCATTTTTAGCACCTTGGGATGACGTCTTTTTCTCTTGGTCTGCTGTACACCCATCCTACCCGCAACTTGCCTTTCAGTAGGATTGCTTTCGCAAGCTTGGCTTGCAGAACCAGTACAGTGGTCTGTGTTCCTCTGTACGCTTTCCGGATGGACTTGACAGCACTCACGTCAACCGTCTCTGCTTCATTGATCTGCGACTTGATGGCTTCGCAAATATCCTCAGCCGTTGTCAACTCGTCTAAGTCCTTCAATTCGATGGCCTTCATGTCTATCCGCCTAAAGACTTCTGCTGTGTCCTTGAGTTTCCTCTCGACTGTGGAGCGTAATTCGCTCATTTTGTCGTGTGCCTTCTTATCTAGAACCAACACCAGGTTTTTCTTCATGTCCTTATAAACCTTGGTCACGCTATTTCCAAGTTCCTTCAGTTCTGAATCATTATTCAGCGACTTAAGGATGTCAGCGTGGGGATTTTCCGCCTTCTTGAATTGCCTCAAAGTCAGGTGGAAATCTTCTTCTGCTGCAGGGGATTCTACGACTTGCCTCTTATTTTCCTGAGACTTTTCCGGGCCCGCCAGTAGATCCGCTGCTTTCTGGTAGGACTTACTTGGTTTTGGAGACCATTGGCTCTCTGCATTTAGCGTTAAGGCTGTCGGCTCTTGATTCAGGCTGTTCGCAAACCTGAAAAATGGCTCCTCGGTAAAATTTCGCACGAATGAAGAGGTTAGCGCTGAAGCTGAGGCCTATTTTGAGGCAAAAGATAAATCGTTCCACAAAAGTGGTATTGAAATGTTAGAGCGGCGCTGGCATGATTGCGTTGCTCTTGATGGACATTACGTTGATGAATTAGGCTAATTTTGAACCAAAAAAACTGTGTTTTCTTTGTTAGGCCCGGGACTTTTCAGTCCATGTGTTACATATATAATATAATAGTAATATTCAAACAATAGTTGTCTCTTTTAAAAAAACAAATATTTTTGTCTTTTAATTACTCTAAATATCAAGTCTATACAATAATGAATATATATTTAATAAATATTATGTATTGTAATTTATATTTGCGTTTATGATAAGTAATATTTGTTGTAAAAACACAATCAAGTTTTTATTTTTCCATCTTTATTATAATTATATTTAACGGCCTCTTAGAAATTATTCGCTTGGATTACACAGCTCGTGTGTAATGAATTTTTGATATTAAAACTATTCAACATTTATGTATTGATATATTGGTATTCCAACTTATAAGTACGAATATTTTTAATATATGACTTTACTACTATCAAAACATGACAATTATACTATAATATTATATAACTTTTCTCATGTATGTCAACTTAGCAAAACAACTGTTCCCAAATAAATCCGAAAGAGGTTCATAATTAGCCTTTCTTTAATTATTCGTTAATTAGTTGTGGACAAAAAAAATTAATGTTTCTAACCATTACAGAGAAAAGTTGACAGTCATTTTAGCGAAACACGTTTTTATTTTAAATACAATTTTTTTGGAAATATGCTCATAATTAGCCGTTAATAAACTGTAAATTAATTATATAAAAAAAATTTTCGCTAATTTTTATCAACTTAGTGCATCAATTTTAGTTCCACAATTATTTTACGATAAATTAACAACTAATTATGAGAAAATTAAAAAAAAAAAATTGGATTCAAAATAAAAATCAATTTTCTCTGTTATGGTTACAGCGATTTTTTTCCCATAACTAATTAACGATTAATTAACGGCTAATTATGAGCATATTTCGAATTTAATTGAGAAAAGTTGTTTCGCTAAGTTGATATAAATTATTTTCTCTTCGTAGCAGAATAGTTCACATATTGTTACGCATACGATAATAGTATCGTTATGAGTGATTACTGTAGTATTTTATAATATGTATACTAGTTGTTTAGTTTTACTATAGTTTTATTCCTTCACAGATAGTTGAATGAATACATATTTATTTAAAGATTGAACGTCATATGAATCTATTAAAGAACATATTTAGTTTACCAATCAATAAAAGCAATTTTATCGCGAAACTTCTTTCACAACAAAACCATCCCGTCATTTTACTTTATTCTGAATTATCTTTATTGTGATTTCTGTAATTAGGTAATTTCCGACTGTAAAAAATATTTATGTTATACAATGCTGGATTTATGATAGAGCCTGTCGGGGCTAGTTCCTAGGTCGGAACATTATTAGGGGCGGAAAAATTCATAATCAGAGTAAATGAATTTTCTTCGTGTTATGGGAAATACTTTGAAAACTGTCATAATGTTCAAAAATTCAAATTAAAATAAATAAAATAAATGTTTTCATTGTCATGATTATATTCAAAAATATAAATTTTGATGTTTAATCACTTTAGCTTTTGTAATTATCAACAAAAGTTAAAGTGATCAAAGGTCAATTAAGAAATATTTCAATTCATAATTTTTAACTTCCATCATTGATTTCCATCCAATTTGGATGAAAGAGTTTTAAGCAATTCTTAACCATTTCAATATGATGTGTGCATGTAAGCCCCACATTACTAACTAACGAACGTCTAGATAGATTAAATTGGGATTTTGGGCGTTCTAGAATAATCTCAAAGTTTTCGGTCTATTGCTGAAAGTACTATTCGGTACTTAGTGGTATAAATAGAAACTTTACTCATTTTATGTAAAATGTCGGTAATGTCGGGCGGTGTTTTGCACAGTGTCCAGAGGCGGCCCTGAGGTTGAATCTGGATCTGACTATATATTTATATATTGTCGTTAGATAGTTCATGTATTTTTAAGTTTCTAATTAACTAAGGTTTCTATTAAGAGTGTCTGAAATTTAACATGATTAAAAATGAAGAAATACTATAGCTCCAATGTTATTTAATCTTCAAAACGACTAAATTATTTAATTATCATGTCATTTATTTCAATGAAATAATTCACATTTAAAATTGTTTATAAAAAACCTTTCACTCAGCATATATCTTGAATTTAACTTTTTTTAAAAATATTCGATTTAAAAAGTGTTACAGCTTAGTTTGAATTATTTGAGAATATAATACGAATAATGAACTAAAAACATATTACTTCATAAATTCAATGAAATGAAATCGTTGAACATTATATTACAATGTTCAACGTTTGATATTATTTTATTTTGGTAGTATATCAATGATGATATATTTCACTCTCTTTAACACATTGTATTTGTAATAACCATGCATTGGTTAGAGTTTTAGTATCAATTATTTATATTTTTAATTTGTGTAACTAATGTCTGTATTGATGGATAACTAAAAGAATATAATACAATCCAGTTTATTTAAGTAGATAAAAAACGATGTGGAAGTCAATTAAAACGAAAATTGGCCTGAAGGAACAGAAAATGTTTGTACATTTTTACATTTTATAAATTTCAGCGTCGATAATCCTATTAAATTTATAATTTTATTTTATTATTTACTTATTTGTACTATAAGTACTAAATATTAATAGCTCAAACAATTCTTTAAAATTCCCTCTTTAAATTTGCGAATTATTTATTACAATTTCAACTTGTTTTCAATATTCACATTCGGTTTCAATTGTCACAAATGTATACTTTTTCGGTTTTTTCCATACGATTACATATTAATTTGCTATACATCAAACTTTTTGTAACTTTTGAATGGGATTGTTAAACAATACTAAATGTTTTAGATGGGTAAACATAAAATTAAGCAACTGTATAAGATTGTTACTTCAGTAATTATACTAAAAACTAATTATGACTGAATAGTTTCGACTAGACTTTGATGTATGAATTTAAATTAAAAGTCCCTCTTCATCTTTTAAGGGCTAGAATTTAAAAAACAAGTCTTTTCATAGTCCTCACATTGTACCTTAATTGAATTTTAGCAAAAAATCGCATAAACATAAATTAATGCTCCAAGCTTTATACAGTTGCTTAATTTTATGTGATTGAAATGTAGAAAATGTATGTATATTCAAATTGGAACTAATTTATTAAAGACGTTCTAGACAGTCATAGCTATTAAAGTAAATATAATCATACCCACTAGGAAGTTCGGTGTCCATTATTAGCAGTGTATTTTAACGTTGATTAAAATAGAAAACATGCTCAAGAAAAAAAAACTCAATTATCATCAAAAATTTAAATTTCAACAAACTTTAGTACACAAAACATATTATATTATACATATCCAGTACAGACAGGCCAAATTGTATAATACCTACCTGTATAGGTAGAAATATACCTTTAAATAAAACCACAACAAGCTACATACATTAAAGTCTTATATGTTCAAGCAATGTGTGTGGTAAGAATATGTGGTAACTTTATATGATGTGCGTGTATACATATATATTTTCTGCTGTATTTACACTTGTGTGTAAATTTGGGTAAATTTGTGGTAAAACGGATATATTTTATCTTTAAGGAAAATTATTTATAATCAAATCAGCTTACTTTTTAAGAATTATAAATTATAGAAATTAGGTGAAATATTTTTTACTACACCGAATGATTAAAAACTGTTTGTAGAAGTTTTAAAACTTAAAAACAATCATAAAGTGAAGAGTCTGCAAAATTGAAACTTGAAGTATTGTTCTGGATTTTCGTATGTCGGTTATTTAATTTTTTACTAAAACAGAACGCCTAAAATAAGAGCCTTTATAAGGTATGTACGGAAGAGTATTTTAAAAAATAATGTTAAAACACACCCAGTTACAATGAACGTAACAGAAGAAGGCCGGATTTTCAACAAAAGAGTTGGTTAAAAAGTAAAAGAGTACTTTCTTAAAAAAATTATTGTGGATACAAAATCAAAACTTTCCCTGCAAATGTATTCACAAAAAGAAAACTTTGAGAATAGCGCACCATATATTCATTTTTACACTCACCATATATAATATATCAGAGTATATTAATTTTAGTCTGAAATTTGTAATACTAGCAACTATCAGAATTTAGGTTTTTTTGGAAGTCAAAAACAATATTTTGGTATATGTGTATAGAATTACCTAATTAATCATTCATTTGTCCGTCCGTCCATCATCAAGATCAATTAAAAATGAAAAAAGATAGCGACTTGAAATTTTGCTGGCGCATTCTAGACAAAAGAGTGAGTTTAAGATCACGAATGAGCAAAATCGGTCCATCAGATCCATGAACCATATTTAGAACCATAAGAGATGTTTTTTGTTTGAAAGATTTTTTTCGTAAACTGTTTAAATTCGCCACAATGTCAACTGTTAATTAGCTAATAAACACATAAATAATTGTAACACATGTTTTCATAACTGTATCTACCGCATATTTGATTACTTAAAGAAAAGCAATGTTTAAAAATTTGTTCAAACATTGATAATCAGACATATGTCTAGGATTTAAAAAATTACCACTATTAGTTGCTATCTTTACTTGTCTTACTAGAAATTTTATTTCTATTCATACATTGGTCAAACAAAGCTGTACAAAAAATCTGTAGACGAAAATTCTTCAACAACGTAATATAGTGATATAGCTTTAATACGATATAACATCAGCAAATATGATATAGACTATATATTTAAAGTATTTTAGAGCACTTGATGAAAAAAATTATATGGATAACTCCGAATCCAGCTTAGCGTAATATTACTTTTATAGTACCCTGCTTGTGCAAATAGTAACAATTTGTTATTAAGCAATCAATAAAAACAATTTTATCCCGAAACTTATTTCACAACAAAACTATCCTGTTATTTTACTTTAATCTAGATTATCTTTATTGTGATTTCTGTAATTAGGTAATTTACACTGTCACAAATATTTATTTATTTAAATTAAGCTTAGCACCATTTTTCTTAAATTTCCTAATATAAAATCATACACTTAGATACTAATATCTTATTTTTTGAAAAAGTCATTTGAAAAAATCTGTAAATCTAAATATAGTTAGTCAAAGTTTAACCGTTTTTATTATTTGCTGTTTTCCGTTTTCACACGAACATAGAAATATCTTCAATTCTTAACCAGGAAAAGGTGTATACCGGTGTATAAATCATGCCCAATTATGTCCAAGATTTATACTGGTGTATAAATCATGCCCAATCAGTTACATAAGACTTGGGTAATTTTATTACTAGAATTATTAAAAATTCAAAAATTAACCCAGGTAGATATAATAGAATACACTCAAATGCTTACTGTAGTGTTTATTATCAAACAAATGTATGTATTGTGAATTTTTATTTTTAACTAGCTAAGCCTCACCATGCTTCATTCTGGTTTTGCCATTCCATTGATATTATATATAAGGGGAGTAAACATAAAAAGTCGTATAATAAGTAGTAGCTCTAGGAATTAATGAGGTAAATTTAACTGTGAAGTTCATATTTCAACTATATATCTTAACATTTCTGGTACTCGGCACGTTGAGGCCATAGTAAAAGTATATACAATAAACACTAACCGGTTTCGGTATTTGTACTAGCTTTGCTTGCAAGATAATATATTTGCCATTGTTTTACGCCTACGTCTTTCTGTCTGCATCGCTCGCAAAGAAGGTGTGGAAAGCATTGGAACTAAAAGATCGTTTCGCTATCAAATGAAATAATATCATAAGCGTATTAGAGTTTTTAGGTCACAAAAAATCAAAATTTTGATTTTATGTCATAATAAATAAATGCTTTTAGGTAATGATAATAATAAAAAGGCTATGTATTAAATAAATTTATATATATATATATATATATATATATATATATATATATATATATATATATAAATTTATATATATATATATATATATATATATATATATATATATATATATATATATATATATACATATATATATATATATATATATATATATATATGTATATTAGATAGTACTCGGAGCTTCGTTGCCTTAGAAATACAAGATCATATCGGATTGAATAATATATAGTTACATTATCAATTTCTCTTTTGTTGCATTTTCTTCAAAGCCTTCCACAGTATACAAATAGGACACAAGGAATATTTGGCTTTCAGAAAAAGATGTATAGGCCTGAGGTCTTCATTCTACCTTCCATCTAAGGGTTCGTTTCGTTTCCAAGATGACCCCACCCTTAGCATTTTTTTTCACACTTTTTTATGTTTAAATTATTTGGTTATTATTCATTCTAAAATACCTCAAATCGCGATTAAAAATTAAAGCGTGGAGTAGAAGGGTGAATATTAAGTGTGAAAAAAAGGGTGAAAATAATAAATTTCTCCCAAACAGAAAAATAAAAGTAGGCGTAAAAATAATAGCTTACGACCTATTCTCAAACCTACCGAATATACGCAATGGGTCAAATTTCCTAAAAATCAGAGAAGTTTGGTGATCAGAGGTTTCGGAGGAGTTTGGTGACAGTGTGACACAAGAATATTAAATATAAATAGTGCAGACATTACAGATTTAATTAATAAATGTGCTTACTCACATACAAAATAGCAGGCATATAGTTTCATTTTTATTTTTATTTGCATATGGACAGTGATTCTAAAATCGATCTGCATGATGGTGGACCTAGACTTTTCCATAGAAATTGAAAACACTTAAAATAATCGAATAAATCAAGTAAACAACAAATTTCAACCAAATATTTTTAATAAAGTTTTCGCCAAAAACTATATTTTTTAGTTACTCGTTATTTTTCAGTATGTTTTATAAATGTTTTCAACAAGTGACTCGAAAACATTCTTTCCAAAATTTCATTAAGCTAAAAATTGAAGCTTATAAATTAATACTACGAAATATTTGTTTTATATTTCTGTACCTAGATACGTAACCCTAGATTAATTAAATTCATTTCATTCAAGCTGATTTTCTGAGGGATTATAATGCAGTAGTACCATTAAAGTCTGAATAATATAAAAACAAAGAATAATTCACAGAAAACACATAAGATTGTTGTTAAAGCACGTAAGTACTTCATTATTAGTTTTTGTTCTCAAAAAAATTCATATAAACTAATATTTTTTTGTTTTGAAAATAATTCTGAGTTTTGATAGTTTTAAGTTTTAGAGATAACGACTCATTTTGTAGGTTTTTTTTATTTACTTTATATTTTATTTACTTTATACTTTTTATTTACTAAAAAAATCATTCAGTGAATTTTGATGGTATAATTGTTTGTTTTATTCACAAATGTAACATCACTTTCAATGCATTATAATTCGGTTAATATTTCATCTACAGTCATAAAAATCAACCCTTTCTCTTTAGTTTTTATAAGCTTCATTCTTTTAGCTTAAACTTTTATCGATATTTGCAAACATAAACTGATAACTTTGAAACATGATTTTGGAAGACCATTAAAGAACATTTTTGTTGTTGTGGCCTTTATCGGTTAATTTTAATGCTACAACTTTCACCCACCCAGGTGTGGATTCCTCCACTCCTGCAGGGTACAGGGAAAGTAACACATAATATAAACATGTAAGGATTTTAGTAATTTACTTCCAGTCAGAATCTTCCAAATCAATACCTTAATTGTTGCAAAATTTGTACCTTTTTATGTTGTAAGGGAAGAACAATAACTAATCATTTCTTGATGTATTATGTTTAATGTTGAGTTGTAGCAAAATTTGAAAATTTTGTGAATGATATGTGAGTGAACAGTTTTCAGTAATTTCAAGACAAATCTGGTATAATTAATTAAAATTTTACCCATAAATTCAAAATTATTTAGCTCTTCAGACTGTTAATTTTACTTTTAAGGCTTGATAATTTTACTTATCGATATCGGTGTTGTGTTCCTGATGAACTCCAAAAGCACTGAACGAATATTTATGAATTTGTGGTTAGTAATAATAGAGATGTTCAAGATGATATTCTATTTTAGTATCTCATTTTTATAGTGCAACTTTTAAATAATAATAAAAAACTGGAACGATAAATCCTGAAATAGAAATTAACCTTACTGTCACAGATGTGATAAAATGAAGAAGATATAGTTATTAAAGTAAATATATACAATAATGGGTATTTTCAATAAAATTAGCTATATTGTGTTATACTTTCATCTGTTTTTGATGAAATTTTGTATGCATATGCCTAATGAGGGATTTGAATTAATATTAACTGAGGGATTTGAATTCTTGGAATTAATTTTTGAAATAAGTAATCAGAAAATCTTAAGAAAGCCTAATACTTGTAAAAATTTTATATGACTGAAAAATTTATTTTTTACTGCTTTGCCCTTTCGCACCTCATTTCTTAAAGACAATAAGGATATATAGATATTTTCGTGAACGTATTCATACATCACGAATAAGTTATGTGTTCATTTATGATACTGTATTTTAAGTTACAGTTGTTATCGTTGAAAAAATTAACGAGAATTATTTCACTGTTTCTTTCTTCTTCGTAAATAATTCATATTTCGATAGTTCACTTTGGCTCCTAATTATAAATATCCATAAAATTTGACGTGAAGCAATTAATTTATCAAAAATAACAATAACAAAAACAATAATTTGTTGAAAAGATAAGAGCTAAGTATAGAGTACATGTCAAATCAACTCTATTTAGTCATACAGATATAAATTACAACTTATATGTAACAAACGAAAATTATATTAACAATTTAATCTGTTTAATCTTTTTATCCTATAACATATATCAACTGTTATGAGGACGATCACATCATCATCATACAGGACTCAGGACACCCCGGTTGATGCAATCACCCCGGTTGATGCTGTTGTTGTGTTTATTGTTCGTTTATTTGTTGTTGTGTAATATTTAGTGATATTATTTAAAGATATATATTGGAAGCTGAATGTTTGTCATACATTTCATATAAATATTATTGTGTGTCAAATTTAGGGTGGAATAAAATAACATAAATAAATAAAAAATACGTGGTGAAAAATGTGTGCAGTTGATACCTGGATACTAAATGATTCGATATATTTCATCTTAATTGAACAATTAAATTTTTTTTCAAAAAATAAATGTATAAACGTTTGGTCCTTCGATTCGAACAAATATTGTAAGTAAACAATATCATAGCATAGTATATCTAATTATATTCAGAACATACATCATATTCCTTCATAAAGAAATATCATTGATGACGAAGACTGACGACTTCAATAGTTTTTGATTTATCAAAACCTAAAAGAATATATAATGTTCTAAGAAAGAGACTTTTATATTTTATTGACGATTCATTTTTGTTTCGTACAGTCTGCAATAAGTTTGACAATCAATAATGATAATTAATTGTTATTCTTTAATTTTTTTTTATTCGGTATGAAAACAGAATCGTACTGTTGAAACGAAAACGCCTTTTGAAAAATAAATATAAACATTGTACATTAGCTATAACTCCTTATGTTTTACAACAAGTGTTTATCAAATTGCCTGTTAAAACGAGGACTGAAAATGCTTTTATTCCAAAGCATATGAAACAACCAGTAAAATGAAATAACGAAAATTTCTGAAAGATGTGATAAAACAAAAAAACAATCGTCCGACCAAAATATCAACCCCACATTGTTCTCTAATTAAAAACATTATCAATAAAAAACACGTGATCGCTTAAAAGGTTGTTTAATAAATCCAAATAGTATATTCAGATAATAAAAGACCTATTAGAAAAACCTATTTACAAATCACCCTTGAGACCGCGGAATGTTAACTTTAGAAGTGGGAGGGGGGGGTTAAGAAATTTGTCCAGCTTGAGTGATGCATCATCCAAAAATGCGCAAGAAATCATGGTCCTCCACCATTTAGTAATCTACGACGCCGCATTATTCAGCAAAAGAATGGAATTTAAAAAAAAAATCATACATGTAGTTTTTTTCCTTTTTACTTGTAATTACCACTCAATAGTAGTTACTGTACACTTTTAAAGAATTTAAAATAAACGTTTGATTGTTAATATTAGTAACGTATCCTTCTTTGTAATTTCACTGTTAATTTGAGGTTTTAAACATGTATGAAAATATTATAAAGTAATTCCAGGCGGGTAGACTAATTTATAACGAGGCTGGTTGGCTAACGAGTCAACCTACCTTAAATAGGCTGGATGAAAAAAGTTATTTTTATTTTATTAAAGCTTGCAAACCAGTCTTTTGCCAAACTTTGGTCATTTTTTTTTTCATAGACAGTCCTAGCCTTTCAACTTCTCCAGCGAGTTCATCTTTTTTAGATGACTCCAGCTCAGGAACTAATGCAAAACAAGGATAAAACCACTTTAAAAGAATCCAGTAACTCAATCAAGAAGCGTAAATAGATCCAGCACTTTTTTGTTTTTCCTGAGTAAATTAGACCATTGTCGTAAGCTGGAAAGTGCATGCTTAGAAAATAGGAAAAATATCCGAAAGTGAAAGAGCACTATTTATACAAACGCATCTGAAAAGGGTAATCCATAAAATCAAGAATCTGAAGATTACTCAAGGGAAATTTCAGAGGATTAGCAAGGATATACGTAAGAAAAGAGAAAAACACTGTTCGCGAAATCAATAATAAAGATAATGAAAAAGAAAACGAAAGTGATGATGATGAAATTCTCTGTTTGGAGTGAGAAGATATGGAATCTGGCAAGTTAACCTACTGCAGACAAGGTTCATATATCTCGTTTTTTATATTATAAAAGATCTTACTTATACTCTATAGTGCTGTTGATTGTGATATTTTTTCCTTGGTTTAATCGTGTACCTGTCAGATATTTCGATTTTTCTGTAATAAATTATACACTAAAACAACAATACTTTCGACCTAAATGAAATTTGCTCTACTATCTCCGGTATCTTCTACTAATATTGTGGTCAATATCGAGGCAGTTAAGAAAAAAATGTTTCAATCGAAAGTTGTTTTGTTCATTGCAATAGAGATTGAAAATTTTTTCAATCTCTATTTCATTCTTGTGGTTTAAAAATACATGTACCCTATTAACCGATTTTACTTAATCGCTAACCTAAAGTCACATTTTAGGTTTTGAAATAAAATGCCATCTAAATTTCCGCTCGCAGTTTTTTTTTTTTTTTTGGAACGAAGTTCCTTACGGCAGACTTGGAGGGGATAGGGATTTTGCTGTGTGAGCGAACTGAAAAAAATGTGATAGTAAGAAAAAACCGAAAGAAAAAAGCGTGGAATTAAGACGTGCGCAGGCGCGAAAGTCGCATACACAAGCGAGTAGTGTATAATACATTTCTCTTTCTCCCTCTTGCTTTTCGTTCTCTCATCCCTTCTCTTTCTGTAATAGAAACTGAAACGTTATACATCAACCAATGATATATAACTATTTGTCTCATCCAATCAGAGAACAGAATTATTGGTAGCACAAGCATCTACCGTTTAGTATATAATAAACTAGTTGAACGATAATTATACACATACACGTATTGACTGGTGTTCTGTAACTATCTGTTAATATTTATTGTTAATAACAATGCCACCAAAAACAAGTGGAAAAGCAGCTATTTTGCAATTTGTGTCGATTCTACATTAGCCGAAGGAACTTCGTTCCTACCTGGTGTCCCACGACACCACATCATTTTTTTTTTGTTTTAGAGCTATTTTGGTAACTAAGTTATTCCTTGAACATCAAAATTTTGCTAGTACCCGCAATATTTTACATCGCTACAAACTATACACTAATATACTCCTCATAAGTTTCATATAACTGTGTAGGTTATAAAACTTATTCTTCTACGCATCTCGTGCATAATAAATCATCATATAATAAAGATAAAAATTTCTTGAGATATTTCTATGTTAATATATTTGAATAATAGATTTGATCTTGTATACAAATAAGAATAATTAAATTAGGGAAAAAACTCCATTATTTACATAATAATTGTTATTTATATGGTTTGTTATCTAAAATTTCTTTTCCAATTTTAATTTACATTTCTATAAATACAGTTATATTTCATTTTTATAGTTACAAATTTAAGCAATGTCATATTTATGAAAAAAACTCAAAATAATCCAAAGACACTATGTTACATTCTTTGTGTAAGAATATATAATTTATAATAACACTCTTTGTATTATTAATAGTACAAGCATTCAGTCTTAATTATATTATTTTTTTGCAGTGTTGTAAACAAATTAAATAGAATAAAACACCTGTGATTACCTTAGCAACGTTTCGATTTCTATAATGGAATCTTGTTCAAGTATCTAGAAGATTTTGCAAAAACTGTGGCTAAAATGAAAACAAAGTAAAAAAAAAGTATTTCATTAACACTATTAAATTTAATAGCTTTTCGAATGCGGTATACTCTCCACACAAAATTGCCCTTAAACGAATATCTATATCAATAATAACTTTGTTGCAGCTCCATAGTTAGAAACTCATCACACTATTTTATTGTATTTATAAAAAAAATTATTATATTATAGATATTTCAGTTTAATCATATTTGTAAATACAGTAGCATGCTATTTAAAAAAAGTGATAAAGATAATCATAATTTATTACTGCAAAATGTTTTCGCCAACACATTTTATGTTGCAATGCTTACAATAAATGTGTGTGCTATATTATTATGAAATAAAATTGCGAAATAGTTACTCTAGCAAAAAAAGAGAAGAAAGTATATTACGATACAAAACCCCGCACAACATACAATAGATTAAATAGTTTCTAGAATATGCACAATGTCTACATATACTAGTTTAAATAAAATCTCATTTTTATAGTCAACGTATTCCAATTGGTTATGGATTTTCAATAAATTAATGATAATAATAGGGTTTTAACTGCGTTCCTCAGACATCCACGTTTATACCAGATGACACACAATCCTTTTTTGATAAAAAGTTTTTCTGTAGTTGGGATATTTATTTCAAAGTAATAAGTGCTTCAAACGTAAATAAATGATACGATTAATATATTATTTTAAAAATAAGTATTTTAATTTATTTGTTTATAATCAAATTCCAATAAATATCAAATATAATATTAACACCATTAATTATTAATTTTTAAGTACCTTACAACCTTACTTATATAGAATTTTCTTTAATATTCAACTGTTAATGCTAATCTGTTAATATCATTATTTATTTGGAGAAAACTTTCAAAAACCTAAACATATTGAATAATAAAGGAATGGGAAGAAAAATAAAAATAATAGACATAAGTCAAATCAATTAATTATTATGAGTACCATAAAGTTATATAATGGCTCGATAGAATTTATTATTATGCGTATGAGGTATTTCGACGTGCGTACAGTTCAGGTTTTAGAGTGAGATATTATTTCTATTTCTATTTCTATTTTTTTTTATATAGCCTAAGACATCCGAACTGTATAACGAATCGATGGATACCTCATTCTTCAAAAGCAGTTCAGTAGTTTAGTTGCTATGATGGAATATCCGCACATACCCACGCATATATACATAAACCGACTGCTAAAATCATAATCCATGGATTTGGCCTTGCCTCGTGAGCTTAAATTTTAGAGTTAATATTTGTAGGATGCCTTACCAATTGACATATTTGGCTATATTAAACAATCTCGACGATATGGCAACGCTTAGTCTACCCCAGGTTGCACTTTAAACGAGTTTCTAACTTTATTTCCAATCATAACATTCGAAGATACTCCATTCATGGACATACGTATAAATTTATAATCGTCCGAGGAATATAATTTTTCAACAGAACTTTTAAAATGTATAGATCGATACATACCCTATTTGTACTTCTGTCAAATCTAAAACCGCATTGATTATCCCCAAATAAACCTTCGACGTACCTTTTAAGTCTTCCTATTTAACAAGACTTTATATGGTACTCCTAGCAGTATAATGCATCTGCAATTTGGTCTTTCATTCCTTTTTAAAAATGAGGCATATAAGCCCAATTCCCCAATTCTTCGGCATCGTCTCATGGTAACCACACGTGATAAGTGCTTATATTGACATATAAGAAGTTATATTTTATTAAATCTTCAACAAATATATCCTCTCCGGGAGTTGCACAGTTTTTCAGGTGTCTAATAACTATCTTCACTTCTTCTCTGTCTGGGTTTTCGAAGGTTGGTTGCATATTTATTGAAGTACTAATACAGTTTTCTTCCCCCTCCTCAATCTCCTCAAAAACCCCGTCCTTATTCTGATATAAGATCAATACTTCTGAGAAATAAATTTGGTTCATTTATTCATATTAACTCTTCCACCTTCCAAAGTGTCGTAAATTTTAGTTTTACAGCTATTACTTTTCGATGAATATAGATTGCTGAACCAGTTTATCAGCAACATACAATTTTTGCTTGTTACATCGTACAGCGAATAGTTGTAGCTTGCTTATTTTAATGATTTTTTCTTACCTAATTTAGCAAATAAATCTAAAAGAAATACCGCATCGTATCCATGTACTTTTTCAATGTTACCTTCCAAACGATCATAAAATTCTTCCCTAGTGGCATCTTCTACATAATTAGTAAACAGAAAATATTGATTTTAATTTTTCCATTTTTAAAGAAACCTATGCAAGCCTGCCCAGTTTTCTTTGTATAACAGTATACAGTACTCTTTCTTATCTCTCATACCATTATCACTTCACCTTTTTACCTGTAGTGCAATATCAATATTAAATTTAATAAGTTGATCACCTCGATCTTGCCTGGTCCTTACATTGTACTAATATTCCACGTGAATAGTGAAATGTCAAACTTTTTTCGTTTTGCTAAATTTAGTGGATTGCACTTTAATTTTTCATCCTTTAAAAATACGCCGTTTTCTTATTCTTAAGTTTTCTAAACAATACTGGAGAACCTAAAGAACCAGGTCATTTATATTCAGAGTTTCCATCTCTTAGAGTAGTTGCTTTTAGTACAGCATAAGTTCCTTTAGCTTTTGAGGATTCCTTTCCCATACATGCAAGACAGCATTTGGCAATGCATATTGAATGACGGCACTTACATGCCACGTCGCGCCTACTTCATATGGCTATTTATTTATAGGAAATGCACTAGCCACTATAGCACTCCATTCGCCTCCGATTGACACCGCATCAGTCTGAGGTTGTATGTTCGGAAAAATCCTAATTCGCAGCCATCCACCACATTTGGCGGGCTTCACTATCAAGTATATGTGACCAGCATAGTAGCCTATGCACACCCTTTTTTCCACGTTTAAATTTATAAAATGTCCAATAGAAATGCTTCCAATTTAATGGGGGTTTTCTATAATATGGATCGTCGAAGATTCATGTATGGTTCTCCTTGGTTTCCTAAAGATAATAATTTCAAAAATATGCGAAATGATATGAATATAAAATATATACTCCACTCAGAAATAATATATTTAGTAGTATATAGTATAGATGTATATCGTCAATAAGGAGGTTATTTATTGATGTTATTTGAAAAATATTCAATGAAACATAAAGAATAAAATAATGTTGAAACCTTTAACGCTCGAAATTTAATATCTTATGCATATATCTATATAATATATAATATTGCTTGAACTAGCAGGCACGCTATTATTATTACTTGTAGTAGTCAGCATTCATTTCACTCAAATGTATGCACAGAGTAGTATTTTAGTGATATTCATGTATTAAATACATATTTTTTCAGGAGGCTCAAACCTGGATAGCAAGTTGCCCTAGATAATTTTAGCTAGATAACTTTGAAAACAAAAAAAAATTATAGTAGAATGAAACCAATTGGAAACGGAAGAAAATATAAAAAGGAAAGGAAAAATAAATTACGGGCGATCTGAGCTCGACAGTAGAGGAGAGGGTTCAGTGTTTAAGGGTAAAATTAAGTTTATCTGAATTTCCGGCAAAACTACAAGTCCTATGGAAAAAACTAAATGGCAAAGTTGTAGGTAATAGAAAGATCTACAACTTTTGTATTAACACTTTTTTCACACAACCTCAAAATTTAGGTGAAATTCAAAAAACTAAGTTTTTGTTTTTTATTTTTATCTTTTACGAAAAAATATTTTTCCCACGAAAACTTATCTTTCTATGTTGCACTATGTTTTCTATAATACACTGTAATTTTTTTGATTTAAAATATTTATTTTTCAACTTATTTTGAATAAATATCGAAGAAGCATCCTAATATTCAATCGAAAAATTTTTAGTTTATGTGGAAAAAGTCTAAGTACAAAGGTTGTAGATCTTTTTATAATCTACAACTTTGCTACTACACTTTTTTCCATAGGACGTAGTTTGACCGTAAATCGAATTAAATTGTGTTTTGCCCTTTAACTCACCCCCTTCTATTTCCCTAACTCAGATCGCTGGTAATTTATTTATCCTTTCATTTTATCATATTATCTTCCGTTTCCAATGGGTTTCAGCCTACTATAATTTTATTCCACTTTTTATCATTTTTTAAGGCTTCTACTCTGGTCTATGTATAATACATATTATTATTATCTGCAAAGCACTGATATAATATACATACTGACTTATACAGGCTATACCTCGATATAAAAATTTTAAACTTGAACTCCCTGTTCACACTCTTAGGACCTACTAGTGAAGATAATCCGATCAAAATTTCAAGGTGCCTCACTTAGCAGTTTGGACTGATCCTTGATGGAAGTTAATTTGATACCCCACCATTTGGAGTAGCATAAAAAAAACCTTTGTGGCATAGTCTACGTTACAACTGTAATCTTTTGTCTTAATTTCAAAATTTTTAAACTAGTGGTTTGGGCAGTATTACTGTTGAATATATAAGAATTTAAGATCCTTTTTCCTCTCTTCGAAGACGAATTTTAAAAAATCCTGTAGCGCTAGTCACGTTATACAAGACACCATCATGAATTTTCAAGCTTTTAAACAGTATATTAAGAGTATATTAAGAATATATTTAGAGTATATAAAGAAGAGAACAGGATTGTGTCCCTTTGTACTTAGACCATTAGGTCCTCTGTACCCTTTTTATGAATACTCCCTCATTTGAAGCTAACAACTAAATTGTTACTGCGGCGTCGCTCACATTGAAGCCATTAAATAAGTATCAGAGATCATTACAATAGAAATTTTTCAATAAAATATATTTCTCTGTAACGAACCTCAAAAATTCAAATAGTTTTATACTGAATATAATGACAGAACAAAATTACAATAAATGTAGAAAAATTTCAAATAGCTGAAACCATAGTCAATTGGATTGGATATTGACGTGACCGTCGATAATACAGTGCAACGCTATTACAGTAGTTATGGTTAGAATTTCATAACTGGAATGAAAGATTGCGTTAAAGTAGCTAGATTTTCAGATTTTTTGACAAACAGTTTTTTTGAGATGAAAAATTCCGAACGAACATACATATGTACACACATACAGATGCGTCTCACTCAAAACATTGGAATTGCGTTCTAGTGACCGTGAATGACATGCCGAAATTCGAGATTCACAAAATCGGCCCCATTAAAAGAACTCTCCATTGGAAAATATAACAAGTGGCAGAGTTGAGATACTCGATATATATATATTATATATCGAGAATATATATAATATATATATATATATATATTATATATATTTATATATATGTAATATTTTTATTTATTTACTTAATATAACTATATAACTTTATAAGTATTGTATTAATATATTTACTCAATAGCTTTATTCCAGGTAAAATATTGGTGCACTAAGAAATTTACAAAAAATGGTTCAACCAAAAGGTGTTTGTTTAGAAAAAAAAACGAACATTTGTAGTTTTAACTCGTTTTAACTTTCTCTTTTCGCTATGTAGTTATCTTCATGAAAAAATAACGGACAGACACACAAATGGACGGGGATGTATAAATGGACTAATTAATTGATTCTATGGAGACACCTTTATCAATTTTTTTTTGTGCGGTCAATATTATCTCGCGTTACAAACTTTTGACTAAAAATAATATATTATGATATATTATTTATGTATATGTCGAGTATAAAAAAAATATTTTATTTTTTACCACGCAGTAATAATTAAGTTTAATGTGGCAAAAAATATGCTTATGTAATACTAAATTTATTTTTCACCTAGATTATAGAGAGAGCAGATGTAATGAAATGAACTTTATTATTTTGAACGTTTCGCTAATGTATGCAAACATTTAAAAAGTGAACAGTGTATGATATTATTATTTGATTGTTAGTTTAAAATAAATAATCAAAAAATTTATTTAATAATAAATCTGATTGTTTCGTTTTGTACTTTTAGCTCTCCAAAAAAAAAAAGTCTTTTTTCTGTATAGATATATATCTCCGGATATCTCCTTAGATAGATAGCTTTATCTGAGTTTTTTTAATTTTACACAATTTATAACGATAGTTCCTGACAATTTATAACTAGGTTTTCCTTTAAGAAATATTCTCTAGTGTTACGGTAAAAATGATTTGCATTATTGAAACGATACTAACCAGCAAATTCCGACAACATTATCAAATACTCACCTGAGAATGTGCCACAATCTTCCAAAGCTTTCTTTCTCCACTTCTGATAAAGTATTTATGTCTTCATACTTGTTTTATAAATTTAATGAATTCATGCATAAATAACTTAATGTATAAACCTTTACTAGAAATGAACTTCGTTGTTTAACCTCGATACGGTAAATTCTACATATGCACCATTTTCTTGTCCATCATTACCTCATCGTAGCTTTCAAGGGGGCTATCTGGTTGGGTTCGGTGATTGGACCGTGTGAACATTAGTTTTATATGATAATTTTTGCGTGTATCTTGTAGATCTTGTGGTCTTTTGTTTCTTTTAATATCCAGAATATTATGTGGAGACAGTTTCTCGATGATGTAACTAACATACATACTTTCAAACAAAACTTTATTTTGTATTTTTGTGTTCAAATCGTTTAGTGGATAACGACATTTGAAATGAGAGAAAGGTTAACATAAACCTGGCCACCTTTGCCATACAAATTTCAAAATAAATTTACAATAATATCTTGCTATTTTTTTCCCGGCAATACATTTTTTAAAAATAGTCCCCTTACAATAAAATCTGTATATACCATATGTTATCGTTGTCCCCTTTAACAAAAACCAATAGTTAGAGTCATGGAATCGAAAAAATAAATATGCCAAAGCTTGTTACTATTTTATTACTTCAAAAATCCGGCATAACATTTACTGTAATCCCTGAATAAAAAAACAGTTATTTACAAAACCATGAATAAAACATGAATACATTGATCGGTTTGATACTTATTAACTATGAAATATAGGTTTTAATTATTATAATTAAACAATAATTTTTATTTTTAACGAAACTTTTTATGCGATTTTCACAAAAACTCAAAATAGAGCAACTAATGAGCATATAAATCGTATTAATTTTTTTATACGTTTCGAATAAATTGCGCATTGCGATAGGTAAGTCAGTGTTAATCTGCCCACCAATTCATATCTCCAAAATAGAGTAACAAATGAGCACATAAATATCAACGATATTGAGGGAGGGGGCGGTTGATTTAACATGGGATTATTTGTTTTAATACACATCTTTTACAAAAAAATTTATTTATTTTTAATATTTTTTTAAAATATCTCTTACAAAGTGAAACTCAGTACTATGTTTTTTTGGAGACGAATGGATAAATATTATTTAAAAGAGCATATAAAGTGACATTCATTAAAATCAAATGTTTACAGCTTTTTTGCTTCAAAATTATTTTTAATTAAAAATATCAATGCTTTGTTGCGTTATATGCCCAAGGCTTAATTTATTATTCTCCAAAATTCCTTCATGTGTGCCATATTATAATTTAACGGTATACAATTTATATAACAAATTCTTAAAAATTTTTTAAGAGAATAAACACATTTATAAATGCTGGTTTTCGTGCATAATTTTCCGCAGTAATTTAAATAGAATAAGTATATATTCTACTGATTTTGTTTCGTAAGTTTTATAATTTCTGATTTGTTTGTATTTATTTAGATTGCCTTTTGTTTAACGTTTTGATTTTGTATGACTCAACGGTGGTTTCGCTATTGTCGTTTAGCAAAATGATTGTTAAAAGTGCACTGATGAATAAACACCTCTGATATTTAATTTACCTTAATGTTTGTTTCCGTATATTACCTTCCATAATATTTAAATCAGAATAATAGAATGAGTATATAGTGAATTTAGAGAGTTATATCGTTGGTGAAAACATTGAATGAATCAATTCCTTACGCCATACACTTCTCAACGAATAGTTGTAAATAAAAAAATGGAACGGGAAATAATTGATCATAAAATTCTTAACCAAACACTTTGCATTTGGTATTTTCAACATAATATTATTCCGTATAATTAATATACTTGCTAAAAATTAATAAATCAAAACTAAATATAAAATAATAACTTTGTAATTATAAATGTAAACATGTTATCACTTCATAAATTGTACTTCAGTTTGATTTAATTTTTTATGTATTTTTTTTAATGTGACTTTGACTAGAGTGCCTCCGATATGATTCCGGAAAATCAAATACATCTGAAGATCAAAATTTAAAAAAAATATTCGAATGTCTTTCCAGGTTTGATATTTTACATGTCTGATAACATTTTCAACGAATTTTTAAATTAAAAAACTTTTTAAATTAATAATAATTAATATTAATTAATTGTATACCATTTTTTACTAGCTTACATATTGTTTGTGTTATATTCTGATAAAGAATTATAATTGAGTATTCTATTGAATGGATCATATTTTTATCAATTATTTTATAAAAAGGTTGATATAAAAGTTGTAAGTGTATAGATGCATTAAGAAAGCAATTAATTTAATTTGGTTGGTACAGAAATATTGGAAAACTTTTCACTTGGTTTTAATCATTGTGCAAACGCTAAAATATAAAGAACTGAGCGTGGCTGCTATTATATAAATAAAAACCACTAAAATTTAAATGACAGCTAAGTTCTCTAAATTTAACTGTAAAATTAAATAGTACCTATTTACATATATCCTGTATAAAATTTTCAAATTCAAATAAAATTATATTATACGTACGTTATATTAAATTTTAGAAATATTAATATCTAATTAAATATTCTAAACATTTCTATATACAAATGTATAATACATAATACATACTTATTTGTATATATTTTGTCACAAAACATTAATTTTCAACCTTTATAGATAAGTACATAATATATTCATATAATATTCCATTTATAATATATAGGTACCACTTTCTTTATGTACAAGAAGCACCCAACAGCTAACTATGTTTAATAAATACTTTAATAATAGTAGAACTGTTTTTAATCAAACAAACGAAAACATAAAGATCGTGGGTACGGGATCTGGCTTGTTAAATGAATCACTGTATTAGGCTCGCAAGGAGTTTTTATAGCAAATATTATTGCACATTATTTAATTAAAATATCCTTACTCTAGTGAATGATTTCAAGCGGAGATACGTTTTATTAAAAAAATGTTAAAAATTATATACGAGGAGTATTACTGAAAATAGAAATTTTAAAAAGGGGATGTATAAATTTAGGAAATTTTTTTATGCACAAACTAATTTATAGTACTCATATAAATTTATTTTGAAATAATCACTATTTACAAAATTATTTTATTTTTATTGATTATACAAGTTTTTTCAAGCTTAAAATTTTGTTTATAAAAAGTATGAGAAATAATGATTATATTATTGAAAATTACTAATATAAGTACTTTTTGAGGGTAAAAATAAGTCAATAATAAGCTTCCACAATCTATAATAACCCTGTTTAAATTTCTTAAGAGCATATTGTAGAAAAAAACACCATGTATTTTATTCGAAATACATTTACTGCACTGTACAGTTGAGGCTGTGCTGTGTTAAGAAAATCTACAAGGATATACCAGATATCAATAGTTATTTCAATGAATATAGCACGATAACTGACTGTGTAATCAACCCAAACGGCCACTCTTGATCTAGAAATTTCATTTTCAATTTTTTGGTTGAAAATGTCGATATTTTATTTTTTAGTAGAGAAACTTATTGCTCAACCTATATTATTTCTATAACATAAAACAAAAGTAATTATTAGTTGATATAACATGTTAAATTAAATTACAAACTTATAAAACATTCCTTGATATGAAAATTAATTATTTAATTTCATATATTAATAAATATGTCTTATTTCCTACGAAACCACAAAATATTTTCAGTTGCCAAAGAGGTAACTTTATGGTACATTCTCCACTTAATCGTAATATGATAAAATGTTTAATACATTCATGTTTCCACTATAATTTTTTGTTGCATTTTTTTAGGATATTTAAAAATTGATTATTTCAAGTACATGAATCTATATTTCGATTTTCTTTAATGTTGATGGATATTGGTGTATACATTTATTTATATTGTTATAATTGTTCAAATTTTATGTTTTGTTATTTGTAGCCTTCTAAAAGGATTTGTTTCGTTAAATAAATAAATAATAAATAGATAAAATAATATATAATTATAAATTTATGTATTTATATTTTATATATATATATATATATATATATATATATATATATATATATATATATATATATATATATATATATATATATATATATATATCTTAATATATATAAATTACATGTCACATTGTTTGATCGCGATGGATTCCGAAACTACTGAACCAATTCGAACGTTTTTTTTTTTAAATGAGTGCTATGTTCCAACTTAAGAGATAGGATAGTTTATTTCTTAATTTGAGATTGCAATTTTAATTTATTGCGAATTAATTGTTTTTTATGACAAACAGATATAGTTCGATAATATTTTAACAGATAGTAGTTAAATCTAATAAATATACATAGTTCGGCAAGATTCTAACAGATAGCGGTATAAGCGGCTTAAGTCAGTTGTCCTGATTTAGTAAGTATCGAATAGATGGCACTGTATAAAGTAGTCACTTGATTTGATTGAGTATCGAATAAATGTGTTAAGCAGTTTTGCCAATGTCCGGGAAATTACCCATTTTTCGGGTAATTCGACGTTGAATGGGTAAATGAGGTACCAATTGGACTCAGACGGGTAAAGTCGGGTAACGGTTTTTTATTAAAATTACATTTTGTTAAAACGTTGAATAAATATTTTGTATGTATAATTTAAATTCACATTTTCCCGCTTGCTCTCATAACTTGAACTTGCGCATTACCGGAACATAAAGAGTGTTTCACAACTTGGAAATAATTTAATAAATTTTATTAATAATTAATAATTGTGTACTTTTTATTTTAAACACTTCAAGATTTAATATTTAGTTTTAAATTTACCGCGCTTTTAGCAGTTGGTAACACTACCTTTCAGTGTGCCGGGTAAAAACGGGTAATGGGACTTTATGGAGTGGGTTAGAAAATCCATGTTTTTCTCATGGGCTACTATATGTTGCATGTTCACGTGTAGGGAAACCGTCGAATCTATTTGTGTTAGCTAAAGGCAGGTTAACCAAAAATATTATACACGGATTAGTGCTATATTAAATTGAAATTAAAAGTATTTATAATTCAAAATAATAAATATTATTGTTAAAGATTTAAGACTATCTGCCCTACCTACCTCATTCATATAATTTAAGTGTCACATGTTCTTTCCTAACATCTTTGTTACAAAATTGAATAAAAATAATAATAAATTTTAAAATTAATTCTTTTGTATTGATTTTTGCTTAATATCAACTGTAAGAAAATTTAAATCAATCGTGTTCAAAGTCCATCCCGTGCAAATCCCAATCCAGTCGATTTTTATACAAGCTTTAACATTTCCGAATTCGTTCCCAGATAATAAGTTCATTTTACTAAGGGGTTACGGTAGTAGAAAATCTGTCATGGAGGTCGCCATATTTTTTTACAACTGGTATCTATGTAAAAAGCATGTTGGTCCCCGTGACTGATGTTCTACTACCGTTCCTCTTAAATTGTTTACTACAATGTAATATAACAAAAATAATAGCCACAGCAACGCGTGGCCGGGTCTGCTAGTATATATATAAATCAATTGCTGTTCGTTAGTCTCGCTAAAACTCTTAAATGGCTAGATAGATTTTGCTAATTTTGATCTTGAAATAATTATGGAAGTTTAGGGTAGATTTAAACGGTCAGAAACATAAATAATAAGTAACGGAAAATACTATAAACGACAATTTAATTTTCGAATACAAAATGTTCCTAGCTGTGAAACATCTTTTGTCTTTTTTTTTCTCACATGTTACAAATCCTATTAGCATCATTTCCATAGAAACCAAAATCTAAATTTCAAATTCAAAATGCTTTATCTCTTCGCACGAGCAGTATGTTGAACTGTCAACTATATAAAGTGTGCAAATCGTATAGTTCAAGTATTAATGGAATCATTCATAGTTCAGGAGGTCCATAGACCTTTCATCAAGCGTATGAGTACAACAGCACAAATTATCGGGTGAACGCCGTACCGGGTGTAACCCACCAAATACCAGGTAAATACCGGGTGCGCACTAAATACCAGGAATCCAATAAGAAAGGATTTTCTGAAATTCTACCTTAAAGGGTAGATTTGCATCCGCATGTAATCGATGTAATATCATTTAATAAAATGGGGTAAATTAACACAGCAACGAGTGAACCGAACGGGTCTGCTTTAAAATATAAATTAATATTATTATTGATTCTGATTTGCCTCAGCTTCATTATTTAGAAATGGAGAGTTGATGTTGATTAGAAATAATTTATATGGCGAAACAGCGTTTGCCCGGGTCAGCTAGTATGTTATAGATATATATATGTATATATATGTATATATATATAAATATATATGTATATATATATATATATATATATATATACATATATATATATTTATATATATATATATATATATATATTTATAATATATATATATATATATATATATATATATATATATATATATATATATATATATATATATATATATCATATTATAATGTTTTAATAGTTACATAAAAGTACTGTGTAACTTTATGTACAAATATTAAATTTATATTTACAAATACATTACAGATCAAAATATATTATTATTGTGTATTTATTAATTATCAATTAATTAAAATCAGATTTAATAGTTATAGTATATGGGTTCACATTGTTTGAATAATTTATTAACAATATGGTTCATTACGCAAAACTTTTGTATTCAAACTAATATTATAAATTTGAAAGTAAGTTTCTATAATTGTTAAGTTTTCATGCCTTAGCCTGCATGCATTACATACAATAATTGCCAATAATTTATTTATTTTATCACAAAATGTTTAAATGATAAATGAGACGGTAAAGAAAAAGTTCAAAAACCTTTAAAAAGCATACACTCAATAAAATACCTTAAAAAGCATACACACAATAACATTTAGCAATGAAGAGGCTACAAAAATATTTAAGTAGGAGCTCAGATCTTAATTATATATAGGTATTCAAAAATTATATCTCTCCTGAATTTTAATTGTTTTACAAAGTTACAAAGTTTTTACATTTAAAATAGCCGAGAAGTCGGTGACTCTAAGCGTAATGTATTCGCAAATTACTTATTTACTTCGATAGTTTAAAGTCATACGAACAAAATGTGCTCGGTAATTCTTAATTTAATTAACCGAAAGTATATATGTATGCAATTAAATATTAAAAAAGCATAAATGTTGCTTTTATTGCGAATCTCAATGAATTGTTTTGTATTGTAATTTAAAATAAAGGAATCCTCAAGGGTTTTTTTGGTATTATTTATTTATTTTATTTTCTTTTATTCTTTTGATATACGCCAAAATAAAATCATTTAATTTATATCTTTTAATAATAACTATTTAATCTTTCCTATGAAACTAAACTAATATTCAAGTAATTTCAGGCAGTTTTTGGTAAGCTAACCCAAAGTTTAGTAAAGTAGCAGTAAAGAAAAAGCAATGTCTTCACAAGGTAATGGTGAATTTAAATTGGAAAACCGGATCGTTTGGGATAAATCAACCAAGTTAGCCTAGTAAATATTTTGGAATTAAGTTCCTTATGGGATGATGTGGAGGGGTACCCTAACCGGGAAAAAACGTCCGTAACATAAGATTATTATTATTTACAACATATACAACAGTGTACAGTGACAACCACACACTTTGTTTTCGTGTTATGTATGTTGTTCGTGTAATGTCGTGTTGGGGGTTGTTTGTAGTATGTACCACGTGTTTTATTTTTATGGTTATATGTGTATAATTCATTTATTACCGGTGGCCCACAACACCACACTCTTTTTTTTTATTTACAAAATTTTCTATCAAATACTGTACCGTTTATTGAGATCCGCAGTAATGGTTAAACGTTTTGTTTGTTAAAAACAAGAAAATTTTCTTACCAATAGTAACGGCAAATAAAATCAAGGCTTAGTTATTTTGTTCGTATGGCTGTGAACTATCAAAAATTTTTAATTCCGCAATAACGAGACTTAAAGACTCATCGGCTCTGGAACCATTCTATATATCTGTTGATACAGTGTATTGGGTCTATAAATATAATACAATATTTGTACACATAATTTTTTTGTTATTCCTATACAAAGTAGTTATATTCACTCTCGGTGCTTATCAATAGCTTTAATTTGTTTATATAAACAAATATTTAATAAAAGGCGTCGAAACTTTTTTTCGTCTAAGGGAAATACATACAAGATTCGAAGTTAATTTTGAATGAGAATTAAATACTTACACGTAGGGTGTGTTCTATGTGGAGATATTATGTCTAGGCTTCAAGAATTTATAGAACAGCGGAGCTCGTTTTATCATTGGTTTTGTTTTCTTTATTATGACTGATTCTGTTGACGAATACACGGTGAGAAAACAACATTTACTATCAGCATATCTATAACTACTACCAAACCAATAAAGTTACAACTCCCATGTTAGTATAATAAGTTTAATATTTTTGAATGATCATTTTTGCTATTAGGATGAGAATCAGTTGATATTTATTAGGATAAAATCAGGAAAATTTGAACACTTTTTGAATTTTTGTTTTTTTTTTTTTCAATTTAAAAACTTTTGTTTGAATCATTGAAAATGTTTGAATTCGCAATAATTTTACCTTAAATTTAGCTAATAAATCAAATATAAGTATTCACAATACATATTATTATTATTATATATGTATTTATAACTAAATACACACTATATTTATAGTATTTTACGAATGTTAATTAAAAAGACCCCAAACAATGATATTCAGACTTTAGAGAGTATCTACACATTTCACCCCGTTTGTTATTATCTTCATGATTTTATTATGAAACCAATAAAACGAATTGTAATCTACAAAGAATTGGTTATTATGACTGAATATTTTAATCGACTTCCATAAAAAAGGAGTTAATCAATTCGACCTGTATATATGTAATAGTATAACTGTTAAATATTTGTGTAGTTAGTCTGTATGATCTTTTAAACTATACGGAATTTTTAGTAATAAGTGTATGTTTATATATCGGTATATATACGAATTTCTCAGAAACTAAGAATCGGTTTGCAACGATTCTTTCTTTTATTTAATTGCAGAATTCAGTGAGTTTCATCAAAATTAATTACTGTAAATATGATCTGTATATCAGCTGTTTCGCTACTAACTCATTTGGTGGAACATTTTGGAGTTAAAATTTTGCTCTTGCTAAACATCTTATGAATTATGTTTACTCAATGATCCAGGGGCTTTTTTGGAATACAACAAAGATATAATTTTATATCCATTATTTGCAATCATACTCTGCCTGCATTTGTCTCATAAAAAACATGCATAATATATACAAGCCCCGACTTATCGTTAAGAGCTTTTAATAACTTGTTTCTGCCTTATTTATGTATACCAAAAACTGAATTGCAATCGATGGCTACATACAAAAACGCCATGTATTTTCATAATAGATGATATTGTAGAGTCTTATTGGAATACCAATAGCTTGATTGGTCACTTTTACCTGTTTTTACAAAATATACCGTACGTTCTGCTGGAGTGGCAACTACGTTCATACAACATAATTTATTCTACTAACATGCAATTTTTTATTAAGAAAAACCAAAGCACTTGCGTAAGTACTAGTTTTCAATGCGGTATTTTTGAACATTCGTGTTGTTAAAACATTTATAAGAATCCTTCTTTTGTACAGTATTACACAACAATATAATTTATTTAAACAATCGTACATGAAATTGCAAAGCTCGGAAATAATAAAAAAAAAAAACAAAAACAAAAATTTCTGCAAAAACAGAAGTAAACAGTCGTACAGTCGTAAAAACGTATTAACTATTAATATATAGTTGTCGAAAAATAACATATTGGGAAAATTTCAGATTAAAAATTCAACCCGAAATATTTATATTTTTTACGGTGGCGTTGTTTTTATGTAAAAATAAAAATTTAATACATATCCATATACATGATATTACGTATCAACGACGAAATAGATTTACGAAAAAATTCTTTACGATGTCAGGGAGCTGTAAATGAACGATTTTTCCAAAACACCTTTTATTACAAAAATAGAAATTTCACAAATTTTATATGGATTAAACTGGAATTTTTCCCCTGTAAAACTGGACATCTTAACTGCAGTTTTGGTGAGTTACATTATCTGTTAAAATACCACTAACGGGCATATACCAATACAAAAAATCTCGGGGCGAGAAATTTTGCTAAACATTTCCGTTTCTTCGAAAACAACAAGTCAAATTTATTGCTATTTCAAAATACTACTGCATTAAAAACATGTGCACTGAAACAATAAAAACATGAGACAATTTCATCGTAGTGTATCGTTTTCAAAAGAAAGTTCAATTTTAATCATTCGTTTTATATTCTCTCAAAAGACAGCTTTAAATTCTGTCAGTATAGTAACATCAGTTTAGTTGGTTTAAGATAGCTGATTGCTACTGGCTCGGACCTGAGTGGTAATATATACCATAAATAAATACAGATGTACAATAATTACATCAAATTTTTTTTACCGGCAGCACTGATGAAGCTCAACTTGTTATTGTAAGAATTTATTCATATATAAGATAGAACTTTCTTTTTCATTTCATTTGTTTTTAATTATTTATTTTTATTTTGGAGGTGTCAAAACTTTGTATTTTGTTTTAAGAATATATTTAACTAAAAATTTTTCTTTAAATATTTTCTTTTAATATACTTAAAGTAAGTTCAAACTCCCATTTTAAATTTCTTTCATCCACCTTCAATTTAGTAACTTTCTAATGGAAAGTTCTTGTAATGGCGCGATTTTGCAAATGCTGAATTTAAAATATCTGAACATTTCAAGGACACATTAACCCAAATCAAACGTTCTTGAAAGATGTCTGCGTTGGTGCGTGTATGTATGAACGTTCGGAATTTTTCGTCCAAATTATCTCGACTACAAATAAAGATATTGACGTGGAAAGACTTGCATTTTATGCGTAATAATATAACTTAGAAATGAATGATTTTTAAGTGAACTCAGTTCAACCATTTTTTTAAGAATAAAAAAAAAATTTAAAAAAATACGATATAAATATAAATGCTTGATATAGAAGCTTGAAATAATACATAACGTAAGTTAACATTAAGGGATTTTTGGAAATGCCTTTCTGAAGAGGAGATTATAGGGCTCAAATATATTTCAATTTACAGATCAAACTACTAAGTTATGAAGTTTGAAATTAAAACCAGAGATTCTTTTTATAACGTAGAAGAGACCAAAGATATGTTTTTTGAAATTCATCTTAAATTGGGTGAAAGAGGAGTTTCAAATTTTTGATGTATACACTGCGCTAGGTATTTATGTATGAGAGTCATGTCGTGTGTGTGAAAAGAGACGGTTTTAAATTTGTTACGGAAGTTGTGTTAAAAAAATAAAAACAAATAATAAAAATATTATAAAATAAAATTTTTCAATAAAAGTAATAATACTTTGTCAGGACAAATGATTTGGAGTAAAATGAGAATCATTTTTTTCACGATAAAATGTTATTTTTGCGTATTAAATGCTAGACAATCATCTCCGGGTATTGTAAATGAGACTTACTCGTATTTTTATTTTTTTATTAAGGTTCACTCTCAATTGTTCAGTGAGAAATTTTGATATTTTGAACTGTATATCTTCTTATAGCGCATGTGAAGACTATGAAATAATTTTTTAACGCAACCAAAGGGTGAAGAAGGTTTTCAAATTTTGAAATATTTTCAATCAAGTTAGATCGATTGATATTTCCTGAATTATAATGTAGCTAAAAATTACCAATAATTTTCTTTTAATTTGCTCTCCAAAGTCGGAAAAAACACTGCTTGAAGTCTTAAGTGACATACGCTGCCTGAAGTCTTTAGCGACATACGCTGCCTGAACGCTTTGAAATACTTAAATTCGATGACTTATATATAATAGTGTGATAAGATTCACGTTTCTTTCATATTTTAGTCAAATATGAGTATTTACATCAATTATTCGTAAAAATCATATGATTATGATTAAGTTTATTTACTTATTTCGGCAAAATACATTATTCAATAAATAATTAAAATCAATAATTTTATAGTCTTTAATTTGCAAGTCTTCTTGCCAACCACCTCTAGAAGTCATTTGGCTGATTACTAAGCCATACTTTAGCCACGCTAAATTATTAGTTACTTTATCCGGGCGGTGCGGAGACGGAAATTTGTGGTTCGAAAATATGGCTGAAGGATAATTACAATTACTGCCTTTTTCCCAAATTTTTTATGTATAGAGCTACCTTTTACGCCTTCCTCTGTGCCATTTAACTACGGGATAAAGTTTTTATTTTTATTTTTAGTTTTTATTATATTTTTGACATAAAAAAACAGGAGATAAATATCAAGATAGCACACATATCAATACATATATGTTATATAATATGATAAAACAGATTATGGCATTAAATATAATTATTTAATAATATAATTATAATCGTTAACCACTTAAGATGTTTGGCGGGTTGTAGAATTTCTAACACACGCGATACTAGTAATAATAATTTTATCATCTGATGAAACTGTTCGAGGATATAAATACATTTTGAGAATATAAACAATTTTAAATGAGTCCTTCAACTTCTCGACTCTCGACTAATTGTATATAAATTCCCTAAAATGAAGCATTTATTGATAATTTAAGAATCTCTTATGGAATAGACGGTTGGAGGCAGATTTAAATATGCTTATAATGGATATAGAATTTTTCCATGATATATGGATATGTTGACTTAAATAGCTAAATGTTCGAAACAGTTTGACAGATTCAGGTCACATTTATAGATTCAGTAAAAAATTGCATGCGTATTTGTACATCTTATTCACATAATTGAATCAAATGAAACAGCAACCTTCTAGGATAATTGAGTTTCGCTAAATTCAAATTACTGATGTTAAACTATATCAAATGTAAAATTTGTGAATGGGAAAAATCGTTTAAATAATCCATGAATTATCTTTAAACCATGATAGATTATTGTCCGAAACTATTCTTGTCAGAAAAAAGGCGATGTTCACAGTATGTGTGGGATATTTTAACACTGTTAACGGTGATTTTCCCTTGCTCTTTTATTAATTGTGTTATAAGAAATTCGATAATTGTATTCGTGAGAATATGGCGTGATGATTTTCCCTTTCGGCGCTTCTAATACCTACTGATATTTTCAATGTTGTTAAAAAATCTATTTTCAACATCTTATTATACAGACTTTATATAAAAATGTTCTAAAGAAATGTAAAACTAAAATTTTTCTTATTTCCCATTTTCATTGTTATTAAAATAACAAACAAACATAACCAAACTAATCTAACACACATACATACCGGCACACATGTCGAAATCCCTTTCGTATCGTTATGTCATTGCACTTTGGGATTCTATATAGTATTATATGGTTTTCTTGGGACTTTAATATAATAATGAATAGTTTAGTGTATGGTACATACCTTTTTTTTGTGTTATTAATTTCAACAATTTTCCAAATACAATTGTTATGAACATAGTAACATTTCATTTTTTATTAAAAAAATTTTATATAATTAATTTTAAAATTAAATAATTTTTACTTGATTTTTTGTGCTTATGCATTCATTGGAAATCTCCAAAAAGTAATCATAGTTTAAATAAAAAAGTAATTCCGATGATACTCTAAACTTGAACACGATCTATTAACTTATTTTGTAAGATAAGAGTCAGAGATTAATACTCTACAAGCACCATTTCGCTAATTTCATCTTTACAGTTTATTTTTCATATTTAGTCTTCTCAAAAGTCTGGGTACTGTAACTCTATCTGAAACATAAATCTATAGTGACTACAAATATTAAAAAACTAAATTCGAGAATTTGATGAGGCTCGAACACAAAATAGTTATTTACGGATGCAACCTTTCTAGGAGAATTTTATAATCAAAATTAACGAAAGTTATTGCATTCGAAAGATACCGTTCCAAAGTATCGAAGAATACTAATTTGCTGTGTGTTTATTTCCTTTAATTAAGTCGAATATAGAAAATTTATGATCCTACGACCATGGTAATATTATAATTATTAAATTGAAGTTTTATAGTTTTGTACTGAATATTTATGATCCTACGACCATGGTAATATTATAATTATTAAATTGAAGTTTTATAGTTTTGTACTGAATATTAGTGAAGGAAAAGTGAACGTAAGAAGTACTCTGTCAAAGGTTTACACAAATTTATAATAATGTGCGTTTGTTCCAGTTAACTTTATAGAATATCGGTATAATTTTTTATTATTAAGATTTTAAAATAATTAATTAAAATTATCTATTATTGTAGAGTTTGTAGAAAATTTTTAGTCAATCATAATATAATATAGTGTTAGTCATTTTTATCAATATTCACTCATTAAACTGTAGCCTTTCTGCCTGCAGGGCATTGTGAAAAACTCTCCTCCTCATCATTTTTTTAAGTATGTAAAGCAAACGGTCTTCATTTCATTCGTCTCACCATTTAAAAAAATGAAAAATAATTTATTTTTTAATAGAATTAAATATTGTAATAATAAGATAAAGAAATAATATCAAGACATTCAAAATTGAATATGAAAAATAAAAATTTTGGTATTAGCAAATTTTTATTCAGGAAAATAATAAGAGTTATTTAAATATAATTATTTAGTTATTTAATTATTATGGTTAATCAATAAAGATGTTTGAGAAATGGGTGAACGCCATTTCTCTACCGAGAGAAATATTGTACAGGCTAAACGATCATCTCTGTCAGATAACACTTTTATTATGCTAATAGATATGAAAAGCAACATTGACTTAATTCAAGAATGAGATTAAGTATGTAAATTAATCCTTTAATAATTAATTTACTTTCTTGGGTTTGGTTTATTTTCCGACGAATGTCTGTTCAAAAGTAGTATGAATTTTGGATAGTGAACTTTTAACGATTAACTATAACCTGCATGAAAATTTTGAAACTTTAAACGCTTTAATGATTGTTTTATTTTACTTGTTAATAAGTAGCAGTGCCGTTAATTTACGTAAGTTGTGTTACCTGTGTTTCAATGTGCGCTCTGCCTAAAAGTAAATTTTGTATTGTAAAATTTTTAATAAAAATATTTGAATATGCAAACAACATACCTACAATTATACAATTAATTAGATATTGAGATGAGATGAGAGAGGAATTTATAATAACACACAACATACAATACAAAGGAACTGAATGATATAGGAGGAAGGCAATTAATCTACATCATCATGAATATACAACAATAATAAAATACGACATATACAAATACAATATTTTATCCTTCCTTTTCTACTCATATCATAGCTCTTCATAAAGTATTATTGTTAAATAATAATTCATATACACATACATACACACATATATTTATTTATTCATTGAAAACATTATTCGATAAATAACACTTTACAAAGACTTGAAGAAGAATAAAGGAACTCATGTTTTCTGTACTCTAGTGTCTCCATTATCATTTTCAACATAGGAATGAATACGTACGAGTCACATAAATACAGATAATATGTATACCGTGTATAATAATAACTGTTCTTGAAATATCGACATTTAAGTGAAAACCTATCAAATATGTTCACTGAAATAGCCTCGGTGCGTCTCATTATATCAGACCATTGAACACAGTTCTAAAAACTTGTATATGACTTACTTATATAACCTTTTTCTCTATGAAAAGTCTGAAGTTTTCTTTTTCAGTGCCAGTAAAATTTTTCATTGTCCCCATCGACTTGAGATTTAAGAACACTTTGTACTATTGTTTCAAAAGATGTTCTATAACTGATGCAAAAGAATCTAATAATTTTCAGGTTATTAGATAATGGATATCTAGTTTTATTTAGTGACAGACAAAATGGTTTATCCATTTGTTATTGATTCCAACTACTATACAAAAAGAATAGAAAAATGAACGTCTATTCATTTGAGGCCTGCTGAGAAAATTAAAAATTACATTAAAAACACCGAAAAAGAAAACAACCCTCTCTTCAGAATTTTTGAAGAGAATAAAGTTGGAACACTATCCATAGCTGAACCGTATACCGAAGTTTATTTATCAATGACTTGATATGATTGCGGACACCTGACATAAAATAGTATCTCCTAAACGGCTTTAATGATTGAATTTAAATTAAGAGATAAAGTGTCAAAATGCATTTTCTACACTTACATACATACAATCTTTCGTAGCAGTAAGCTGACATCATTATTCTGCGATTAAATGTTTACATTTTTATTATAAATGAATATTGTAAAACTACATGAAGCATGTACATACACAATATGTTTAAAATTGGATCAACACGCAGGTTCTCACAAGGTAGTATATAATTAAAATAGCCTGAAAGGATTAAAAGTGCTGTAACTCTAGATCGGCAACTGATAGATGAAACGTTTATAAAATTGAACCATTCCGACCCACACTATCGTTTTCCATACATTTACCCACCTTGTAGTTTTGAAAGTATGCTCATTTTTCTGGATAATGTTAATAGACTTCCAAATTTCAAAATATTTAACTTTTAGTTATTGATTGTCTCCCCAAATATTACTTCAAAATTACATTTATGTATATCGTAAAAATTGTGCCCTTAAAAAAACCGTTTCTGATCCGATTTTAAAAATATTTAAATAGTTTTGGAACTTTTTGAGCGATTTTCTTTATGTTACCAACGGTCGGATTGTCAGTCAATCTTTTATCTGATTTTGATGTCATTATATGTGCATATGTGTAGTATTAGTTTATAGTAATCCGTTAAGCTGTGTCAAAAAAAGCTATCCAAGAACATGGTTATTAAAGAAAAATCCAAACAAATAAACATACAAAAAATAAAGTCAGCTAATTGTTATAGAGATATTTTGTGATAAAAATTTGGACTTTTTTTTACTTCGTTTCCAAATAACAACTTAATCGGCTAATCGGTTCCAGCTATTTAAGTAAATATATTCCATAGTGGGTATTTATTCATAAATGCCGATATATTGTAAACCATTCACCCGATTGTGATGGAATTTTGTGTGTAGATGTTTGACAATGTTTTACATTAGTGAGTTGAATTTTGCCGAAATCGGAATGTTGAGAGGAAACAATTTAAATGTAGAAAATGCATCATTTTTCTTTCATCTAATATCAAAATTGCATCAATTACGTTACAGAAGTAAGTTCGAGCATAAAACTATTTAAGTGAGCATATTAGAACAAAAATAAGAACTTTTGTGTCCATTATTGACAGTTTCTTTTCTTTCATTCGGTACATTCATTCATTCGTATAAGTAGTATTACTTTTGTTGTTTGCTTGTTTTCGACGTGAGTAGTATAAAGAAGACGTATTATATACTTACATACAGTAAGTACTTTTAAACTCGGAATGATAAAATTATTCGGTATTTTACTTAGAAACATTGAAAATAATCTGAAATGAACCTTAAGTTTATAAATAATTGTTAAGACTGTATGATCAACAGTCAATTTGCAACTCAAATTAATTGGAACTTCTTTCAACCTTCCAATGTTATTTATTGATTACCTACTACTTTTTGGCCTCTCCCTCAGTCTGTTTTTAATCAAATGAAACTTGGTGTGTAGACTTTCTAACCGCCAGAAAAATTTGGTTATTTACGTTTTCAGAGGTGTGGAAAGGTACATATATTTACACACACACAAACACACACACATGTAAATATATATATATATATATATAATATATATAATATATATATATATATAATATATATAATCCTGAATTTTGCCAACGTTCTCGAACTTTAAGTATGCTAATTATAAGTTGTATTTTTAAAGGATGGCCTTGGAGTCATGAAGATAATTATTTACGTGTTAATTATCAAAGGAGAAGCTATGGCTTATTTAAGTAATTTACGAAAAAAAATTGAATAAAAAAAGTTTACTTCAAATCACTTATATATAATAAATTTAAACATTAATTGTTATAAGATTACCCTATTCAGTGCGTTCTTATTTCAATTACGTTTATTAACATGAGTTTTTTTGTTTTGTTTTGTTTTTTTTTTTTTATTAAGAACTGAATTTGATTTATCATTAATCAAATATATACATCAAATAAAAAAAGTAATTTGGGGGAGACTATAAAAATTGTTCAAGTAGAGTAAACATTTAAAGTTAAACATGGACTGAATAATCCCGGGCATAACAAAGAAAACACAGTTTTTTTGTTTCAAAATTAGCTTAATTCATCAACGTAATCTCCATCAATAGCAACGCAATAATTCCAGGGCCGGTCTAACATTTCAATACCACTTTTGTAGAACGATTTATCTTTTTCCTCAAAATAGGCCTCAGTTTCAGCGATAACCTCGTCATTCGTGCGAAATTTCTTATCGGTGAGCATTTTTTTCAGGTCTGCGAACAGCCAGTAGTCGCTGGGAGCGAAATCTGGTGAAAAAATTTCGGTTTGTTACATTTTAACATGGCCAAACACTGCTCAGAATCATCAACACGTTCTCGTTTTTGGTCAACAGTGAGCAAACGTGGCACCCACTTTGAACAGAGCTTTCTCATAGTCAAATGCTCATGCAATATAAAGCCAACACGTTCTTTTGATATGTTTACGATGTCAGCTAAGTCACGCAACTCGACTTTTCGATCATTTAAATCGATTTTGTGGATTTTTTTATGTTTTCTGATGTTACCGCAACATTTGGACGTCCACTGCGTTCTGCATCATCGGTGTCTCTACGACCACGTTTGAAAACGAACGTTTTATTGTTGTTTCTGATGGACTGGAGTCCCCAAAACACTTTTCAAGCCATTGCTTCGCTTGAACGGTATTTTTTCCCATCAAGAAGCAGTGTAATTAAAACACGAAAATGTTTTTGATCCATTGTTTTGAAAATAGCAAAAGTAGCGTCACTCTTAGCTCAATAACTCACAAACTAATGAATAGACTTTCTTGAAATTTTAACAGCTGTCTTTTGAAGGTTAGTTATATATATATATATATATATATATATATATATATATATATATATATATATATATATATATATATATATATATATATATATATATATATATATATATATATATATTTCCAATTAACATTAAAATATATATTTCTAAAATAATTATCTTGGTTTATACAGTTCAAATTGGTTCCGATACCGGAAATCGAACCCTGAATTACTGGGTGAAAAAGTCACTTGGATAACTTTCTACTAAATGTATAATAAAACACATCGTGCTTTATGCCTTCTTATAAAATAGCAATAAAAAGACTGATAGGACAATCAAATCAAATTTAATTTTGATTTTAATTATCGAAAGTAGTAAGTTAAAAAGTTTTGAAGGTATCATATCTTTATATATATATATATATATATAAAGATATATATATATATATATATATATATATATATATATATATATATATATATATATATATATATATAGAGTCAATTCAATCGACTTATTTAAAATAAAGTATAAAGTTATAAAAAAAAAATAAAAAAAACTACTTACTCTCTTTGATTTTTTTTCTATTTTAATGTCAATTATCTCAGCATTTTTATGTATTTTCCACAATAGGCCAACCTACCTTAAGTGATCAACACCTTAACCTAACCTTGACTTCATTATTGAAATGTTTAAAAGCCAATTTCAATCTATTTTTTATTTAAACAAAATGTCTATATTGGAAATTTATTCAAGTTGGATTTTGACAAATTTTTTTTAGATAGAGAGGCTCAGATATATAAGTTAAAATATAAGCAAAAATAAGGTCATAGTAAGCTTGTTTTTTTTATGATAATTATTTTAGCTAACAATGACCTCATAATTTGCAACTATTGCCTAATTCCAATTTAGAATTTAAAAAAAATTTAAACTTGCTAGTTATTAGATACATTTTGTAGCATTATTAAGTTTTGGCTCACAGCTGGAATAAAATAATTTTTTATTGGTACCTTTTGATTTTAGTTATATAATTGCTCATGGCGGGATTAGTCAACCAAGAAGAGCAAAGTGTTTAAAAATTAATTTAATAATGCTTAAATTTAGGTGCTTTTGAGGTACCGTTATGGTGTAATTTCAATAAATCAATTTAATCAAAAGTTACCAAAAAATTCGTCCAACAATGGAGAAAACTGTTTATCGGGTTTACCAATTCAATTTTTTTAATTTTTTTTGTACTTTTGACTAAATTGTGGTATTGAAGACACTCCATAAACGCACCTTATTTCAATACTTATATTATATTAATAGAGGAACAGCAGCAAATTTGGAATACTAGTTTGTTTTTTATGGATAAATTTAAAGAGGAACGGGATGGATCAGTAAAAAATACATTAAATGATTGAAAAACTATTGAACTTTAATAATAATAACACTCAAAGATAACTTACATCAGGAACTTTATTAAAATGGCCTTCAAAGTAAAGTATTCCAAATTATATTCACATGTTTTTTTGACATTTGCTAACATTTTTCCTTAGAAACTAATAGATTTCTTATCTTTGTAACAATTTTATAGTCCTTAGATCTTTATGTAATCAGTCTTTTTTAAACAAAATAACGTAAAATAACATATACTTAAGTAATTGGTCACAATAATCACAGATAAGTCTTTAGTTTGATTTTATAGTTTACTATTCTTACAGTATTCACAAATATACACACCGGATTCATAACCACTACAAGCACCGTGAACCCACAATTCGCACATTAAGCACTGTACCCATTCTTCACCCAATTTTATCATCGCTATATTTTCCGTCACATAAAAAACCTTCGGCGTCTTCGTCAATAGGAACAGAAGTCTCATCTCTCGTTGCTACATCGTCGGAAGAGTCTGTGTTATTTCCAGATATAGCCCCAGAAATCGGATCTGATGAGTCACGGTCTGTCATATTTCTTTTCTTTGTCTTCTTTGCAATATTTTTCTTGCCTTTTCCTTTTTTCTGTGTACTGTTTTCTTTATCAGACTTTTTAAGTTGTGCATTGTCAAGGACTTTTTTATAAGGAGAACTTGTGAAACCATTCTGTAAATAGGTGAGTTTGGATCCATCCCGATGGATGTACTTTTCCTATAGAACCAACTGGAGCTTCTCTCATTAAAGCATTAGACAAATTTTAACGCGGGAAAATTATCATGGGAGGGACAAATATTCCCGCAGAGCTCATACAAATTACAATAGTCATTAAAGTCACTCTTTCAGCTGATGTCATTGCTCCGATTTGTTTCTTCCCTTATCGAGCTATAATCTTTGGTGTTTTACTCTGGACTATGGAAAGACCAGTCTCATCAATGTTAAATATGCGCGCAGCAGGGAAAGCCTTATCAGCCTGAATTCTTTCAAAATTGGCGTAAAATTCGTCCATGCTTTCTTTAGTAAATCCATTAGCTCGAGCTTGAGATGTTCCAGTTGGCTGTCTTATGGATAAAACTGCCTGATTTCGTTTTAAAAACCCTTTTAGCCAGTATCTGCCAGCAAACCCACCCTTGAAAGGATTTTTTATATTATTTTTTATAGCTAATTGATATGCTAAGCGGCGCAAATCCATTCTGGCCATCCCATAAAACGTATTTTCCATGATTAATACGTACTCTACCAGCAGGTTTTCAACGTCTTGACTAAAAACTGGCCTTCGACCAATCGATTTATTTGTTCCCGATCCAATGGAAGATTCCTTATCATTAACAAGTCGAAAAAGTGTTGTCCTGAAAAAAGTTTATTAGTTGTTTCGCTTACTAATTTGTGGAAATCCACTTTTATGTTAAAATATTTAAAAAGAAATAATCATTCTTTGCTACTTTTTTCCACTCAAAACTTTTTTATTATTAGTATTATTATTACAAGACGTATGTTTATTATTATTGACTCTTCAGTTATAGCGGCAATTATTTTGTTAAAAAGTTTTTATTTTATAATTTTTTTTTTTTTTTTTTTATAAATTTTCTTAATTAACACATTTCAGTATATAAATCTGGAAGAGAATATTAAATCATCTTCTGTTTTCTTAGCCGTGGGGTTGGAATTATATATCCATATGTACATAGGACTAATTTCGAGGAATATACTATCCAATAAAAAAAGAATTATCAAAATGGGACTATTTTGTAACAATTGTTATACATGATTATACGTTGGAATCAGTGACTGAACATTCAATCAACCCCTTTTTTGTACCATTTAGTGTTGGATTTGTTTTTCTAATTTTTCTGGAATGGACTTCGGGCAAAAAAAGTAGTAATAATAATAATTATTAAAATCGGACAACACAATAAAAAGTTATGTCTGGTAATGCATTAAAAGAATATACGCGCTAACTTGAGAACCTTATTTTTACGTCGTTTAAAAATGCATTTCATTAATCTTATTTCATAATTTATTGAAAAATAATTGCAAAATATTGAAGGCTAATTATGTTTTATTTATTCTGAAGCAAAAAAAAAAAAAAAAGAAAAGCTTATGACGAATAAATAAAGAATATATCATAATAGTATAGATTTAATTTATTTAAGGGGAATAGTTAGATAATTAAATTATAAAGAGAGCGGATATAATAGGGATATTTAGAAAATAGAAAATAAGGGTAATAAATAATACAAACCACCGATAAACTATATGTGGAATACAAAATTAAGATGATATCTTTCAGTACAGAGGGATGAGAATATTAAAGAATAAGGAAAAGTCCGTACTAAATTTAATTGGAAAGAAAAAGCAGTAAACCATAATCTTGATCAATGATTTATAAAAAAAATATGATTACACAAATGATCCGGTGCATGAATGGCTTAGAAAGGTAATAAAAAATAATAGTTTCGTACAACAATCAATTTGAGAGAAAAAAAAAAACAAATTAATATGGCGGTCAGTTGCACAGAAGGTTAAGAAAAAATTTAATGAATTAAGGAAGAATCAGTACAACTGGCCATTTTAAAGGAGATTTTACACCCCTAACTACGCCATGACGTAATACAATTTATTAGAAATAAATTGTTAATAAAAGTACGCAGTTGTAATTAATGTGAATCCAACGCCGACTAAATTGGCGTACGTTCTATTCTACCAAATAGGTAAATTACAGCCCAGGTTCTGAGGTATCAATGATCGAAACCTGGTAGTGTTTAACATCAATAAGAAAAACGCTTCATTAATTCCCGAAACTGATTAACACAATCGATGAAAATTATGTTATTATATTGTATTAAATATAGGACTAGCTGTTAATCAATAAGGACTAGGTATGTATATAAAATGAAAATATGTATTTTCTTTTAATATAAAAATTCATAATACTAATTTCATTACATAAATTAAGAAGCTATATTTTATCTTACGGAGAAACCTTGTAGTTGTTTAGTCTCCCAAGAAGATCGAGTTCTATATATTGAACATGTCATCTTATATATAAATTAAAATCTTTAATAATATGGATATAAACGACTGTACAATACAATATATAATATGTATAGATTTCGCAGAGAAAACAGTAAATAATTGAAACACAGTCGTTATCTTTACAAAGTAATTCGTATTTATATCTTATATAACAGAAATTATTCCAAAATAATAATTAGAAATATAAAGTTTAAAACATACAAAATATTTAAAATGTATGCCAAATTTATACTACAGAATAGTAGTACTTGTAGATTGTTCGGTCAATTCGTTTACAATTAAGAGTTATAACCACCATTTCTCTTATCCTCTCAAGTACTGATACCGAAAAATAAAGTTTGCTAGCCCATAACCAAGTAAAAGAAACTGTGTACTCTTCCCTCGTTAAGCAATAAGAGTGTTTGTGTGCTGTACCATCATCCAGCAGTAAGACAACGTTTTTTATATTCAATCCTTAAAGTTAATTGTTGTTTCCTCCTCGTTAAGAATTAATCACTCTGCTAAGAGATGTAGATTCCTTGAACAACAGCATTTCTGATAAACTATTCAACTATATTCCAATTTTAGTACAATAGTGTACAAAAAAAGGTGGCTTTTGCTATCTCAAAAATGCTGAATAGATCTAAAAAATTTCTCTCCAAAAATAAATTGTTTAGTACGAAAGTGGTAAAATTATGTTGTTTACAAGTGAAAATGGCGATAAATTGCCAACCCGGACTACTCTGAACGTTTTACTTTGACAGAAAGAGGCAGAACAAATATCTCCAGATCACTTAGTTTTACTACTTTCTCATATTAAATTCAGGAAATTTTATAGACTTGTTATTTTTACTTTTACTTAATTCAACTGTAGCCAATGATAATAAACACACACTGTTCTGAGGTACATTTAACTTCCAATATATAATATATTTGTAAATATAAAACACATATATAACGTATAATATAATATATATGCATACATAATTATACATAATGTATAATATTAATAAGTAAACATATTTATAATATTTTATAGGAACTTATTCAATACCTGCACTTAACTTAATAAATACACTAAATAAAATTAATTTTCAATTGAAATTAATTAATATATTACTGTGTCAATATAATAAAATTAATGTATATACGAGTATTATTTTCAATATAATAATATTTTCTATTTATTTTTATACACACACCTATAACAATATTTTATAAATATAATATTTATAATTATGTTTGACAATTTACACACACGACAGCGGGAATTTGACTAATATTAAAGGTAAAATCCATACATTTATTTTCTTCATTATCAATGTAGAATATATTTATCTGATAAAGAGATGTTGGTGGCACGGATACCATTACCGTTTGACTGCCTTTTGCAACTTATTGAAGATTCAATATAATTATAAAATTTTCTATAGCTAGCATAAAATAATTTTTAAAAAGATATAAAAAAATATATATTAAGAACTAAAATATAATAAAATATATATAGTAAAGACTATATATTAAAAAAATTGATGGAAACTGTTTCAAATCGCCCGTTCGTTCTACTCACATGTTTTTTAAGCAGTCTATCTATGTATGGATGTTCTACCATAACTGCTGAACTGATTTTAGTGAATGGAATGTCCATCCATTTGTTATTACAGTACGTAAGAACAGAAAAAGTGGAAGTTAGAAATTAATTTTTCTTATAAATGCGTCTTATTGAGTACCAAAGGAAATATATAAATTTGCACATTTCAAAAACAATTACATTAATAGCACTTAATAAACCCCAAAATATTTAAAACTAATATATATATATATATATATATATATATATATATATATATATATATATATATATATATATATATATATATATATATATATATATATATATATATATATATATATTATTAAATGATTTTATATTAATCTGTTCCCGCATAACGTCTACATTAGTTATCAAAAATCAGTAAATGTAGAAGGGTGTAATTATAAAATTTGTTGGTACGTTAAACACAACCGAGAAAGGTGAAAAGTGTTAAACGAATGACCAATTTTAAACTCGCGTAACCATCACCTACAATAGTTTTAGAACTGCATCAAGTCTCCATTAAGCAACCGTTTCCATCCAAACCAAAACCAATATATTATACAATCAAAAAATTTCTAGAAAATATCATCGCAATTGTACAATATTGTCAGTTATAATATAAAATGATAAAATTTTGCGTTTTTAAATTATATGTCACTCAAATAATCAATTAACATTTGAAGCTGTTATGATTAAGTAATAACCATAAATGGCTTTCAAATACATACTAGAGCCCTATAATACAGTGAAATATATTCACATTGATAATAATCATTTACCAATCCCAAAATGTTTTAAATAAAAATAAGTTTAAAAAAACAAATACTCGACGGAAAATCGAGCTCTGAAAAGTATAAAATAAGAAAATGTTCTTGTCATTGAAATCTACAAAAAAAAAAAAAAAAAAACTTTATTACTATTATCTAAAAAGTAAACAACGTACATATTTTAATTTAATACAAAGACATAGTCATATAGAGGATAGCTGGGATCGTATGCCACTTTACCTTTAAGATCGTTTGCTATTACTGTAATAAACTGTAATAGTATAAATGCATGTTCTAAAAACATCCCTTAGAATAAAGTGGCATGATGAGACAAATGAGCTGATGGAAACAATTCTTCAATGAAATAAATACAGTTCACGCCTTTTGTGTATGAATTATATTCAAATAAAAAAACACTTATTTTTTTCCATGAATGACATTAAAAAATAAAACAGAAGGTGGTCTCTGGGTATGTGCGTTGTATGATTAAAATAAGAATATTGAGCATTTGATAGAATATTTCCCGAGAATGTCTAGAAAGTGACTTTTTACAGTCAGAAGAACCCAAAAAAATTAATTGGCATACATCAGAATATATATATATATATATATATATATATATATATATATATATATATATATATATATATATATATATATATATATATATATATATATATATATATATATCTGATAAAGAATTATTGTTAACATACTACACTTATAAAGTTTGACATACTTGTTTAGAATACCATATAGACTAGCATATATACGCACATCATACAATTACAATCGCCCCAATTTGTGTCGTATTTGCGAGTGCATTTGATCTTTCCTCTTTTTCTGGAAATGGGTTAATCTGTAAAGGGGAAGAAACGATAAGCATTAAAGTTGTAAATATTCCGGCATGCAAACAGTTAAGTACACGCCGATTGTTTAATTTGTCATTCGAGTGTCGATTATAAGAGCTATAACTTTTTTATCCGTTTATTTTAACCAATACAGACGCATTAAATACTGTTTATTTTTTTACCCATCACCAAAACATTTACCAACGGTGATGAATGAATGAATGCAATAAAACAAATTGAATATATTTTTAACACGTATTCGAATATGAAATTGATTCAATCAACGCATTGATATTTATGAAATTGCAAAAATAAAAATTAGCTGATGAAAAATATATATTTTGAGCATAGAATAAGGGTGAAAAAATAAAATTGATGTTATTATATTTATTTAAAAAGGGGGAAAAAAGACGATCAATTTTATTATTCAAAATATAGGCACTTGTAACACCAGAGCAACCGTATAAATTGAATATATAAATAGGCTATTTGTATCCTTTTTATTAATGTAAAATTCAAAAGCAGCATTTCTGAAAGTAGGATTGTTTCTAGGTTAAATGAGAGTCAGTTGTTTTTATCATGAAAATCCTTTTTGAAAATTTTTATTGTAGATTATACTTTTCGATTGAAACTTTTGTTTATGAAACCTACAGCTTTATGAAACACTTGAAAAAGCAAAAACTTAATTTAAGAAATGTTCAAAAAATCTCAGCTGTATTGTTAAATTTAAAAAATTACTTTTTTCTAATACAAATTTTTTTAAAAAGCTCCAGTTTTCGCATCAAAAACTATTTTTGTATTAATATCACTAAATGATTGTTCTGGGATTAAAAGCGATACTTTATACAAAAATTTTAATCCGGCCAACGTTGAATTTTTTTCGCATGAAATCCGAAACGACAATAAAAAAATAACAAATTTCGGAGAAATGTTTACTCCGATCATCATAACTTTTTGAAAACGGTGTTAGTACTTAATCCGTATAATAATAGAATACTTGTATGGTAATGCCTCCTTTCAAGTTATAGTAAATAATATGATGGCAAATAGAATATAGGTCTCTAGCCGTTTTGAATTTTCGTAAATAAACATTATTATTTTAGAAAAAAACAGTGCAACTCGTCTTAGTGTTCAATCTTGTTATATTGGGCCACTCAGATCTAAACCGAAAATTAACTTATTAATAGATATTTTGAGTGAAAGCCATATGAGGGTTAACATCAACAAAACAAATGTAATGATTTTTCGCAGTGTTGTACAGTGAAACATTCTATTAGTCATAATTAAATTAGTCATAATTATTAAATATGTATATTTAGATTTGACATTTTCTAGCACCTACTTGTTTTTCTGAAATATACTAATATCTACTAAACATCTCGGAATGGTAAAATAGCTATGTATGCAACGATTGTTGCAAACTGCGCCTCTATTTAGTTTGTGACGATACCATCACAATAACGTATAGCTAATAGGGAGGAGAAGAGAAATTAAAAATAAAAATTAAAATAAAAAATTAAAATAAAATAAAAAAAAATAAATAAAAGAAAAAAAAAGAACAAAAAAAAAAATAAATGAAATGAAATAAAATAGGGAACAAAAAAAAAAAAAAAGAACAACTACCTTAAAGAACAATCACCTTGTGATTGTATTTACATATGTATGTCAGCACCGGGTTTTTTCGGTCGGAGATATTCACGCGGTAAAGTTATATAAATTGTTATTGTTTTTTTTTTTTTAAACAGGATTTCGGACAAAAAAAATATAAAAAATAGTTCTTCTGATTCCGGCAACGGTAGAGAAAAGATCGTTTTTTATTGAATTAATTAAAAAAAAAATACCTTGCGGAAATATTACCACGCTTAAAAAACATCAGTTACATTTTTCATTGATTGGTCAACCGGATTCACCCGTTGGTTTATCGGTGAATATCCATTCCGCGAGCGTTGTGTTGGCATCCATTCAAATACCCATCGGTAATACATCCTACGTGAGTTTTTTTTGGTTTTTTTTTATTTTTTTCACACTAACACGTGCACATTGTACATATTTCGTTGTTAACCTTTTTGAATTATTTTCTCTTCCATAACGTGTCGTTCCATTGCTTGTTCAATGGATGGGGTCGATTATATATAAAAAAAGAAAAAGAAAGAGAATTATAAATACAATTTTTAAACATTTTTCGTTGTTATTGTCGAGTTGTCTGGGGTGATTGGCGATAATAAGGGTCACCTTTCTTTTATAATTTATAATTTTAGAATTTTGTAAAGAAAAAAAAACGGTGACAAACTACGAATATTAATGTGCGATTGTAAACGTGTCGCGAAAACACACACAACAGTCGCACATGGTATTCAGATATTTTTTTTTCCCAATCACCAAGAATAAAGAAAAAAACAACTCGACAACCTCTTAATTTTAATTTATTAATTATTATTCAAGTAAATGTATAAGAAATTGACACGTGTTAATACAAACACAGGTATTAACCTACAAAGTAAACATTGTACGATACATCTTATACAGTAGATATATATTAAAACAAAAAAAATAAATAAAATAATTTAATTTTTACTTACCCCTTTGGGCTCGATTACGATATCCAGGGCGCCTCGATTTTTTGTTGAATTTAGGCAAAACAAGCCAAAATAAGACGAAAATGAAGAATACTAATTTTCGAGTTTTCGTCTATTTTTCGTGTTATCCATGGGTAGTTTAATCACAGGCTGAACGTAGGGGCCAAAAACCAACCTGGCCCGTGAAAACTATACCCCATAAAAACATGGGTAGTTTAATCACAGGTTGAACGTAGGGGCCAAAAACCAACCCGACCCATGCAAACTACACCCAACAAATCCATGGATTGATAACAGTCGAAAATGGCGTACATGTATTTTTAATAGTTGTATTAAATATACAAATGTTAATTTTTTTTTAAACGAATTAAATTACGGTTATTTGTGCTCGAATTGTGTTTAAATTATGGTCATTTAACAAAAAATATTAATTAATTCTTGTAAAATCTTTTAAATTGTGGTATTTATGTGCCATAAACACGATAATTTCTAAAAAACAGTGTCGATAACTCAAAAAATAAGCGTAAACTCGAAAATTGGTATTCTTCTCATTTAAACACTTTAGTTAATTTCAACAACAACCAGGTGGCAGTTGGATGGTACATTGCAAAGTGTCAAATTAATTTATATAGGGTGGGCCAACAAATAGTAGGTGGCTCAAAAGAATCGAAGCAATTACAGACTTGTGCGAGAAAAATCTGGAAACCTCGACGATATTCGTTTCCACACTCGCCATATTGCGCCTTGTTGTTGTATTCCTCCTCACTCGATATAATAACTTGGACGGTAGAGGAGTAATATATCATGGGTTTATGCGTTGTTTGAATGAAATTGAAAGGCGATGAGTAAATTTTTTATAATTAAGTCTTACAACTGCCCAAGAACACACTCGGATGGATATATGGTAAGAAGTGGGTCGTAGAAAGATGGTTTTAAATGTAATTTCTTTGACTACCAAATCTAAGTATCACCGGCTCAAAGTTCTTTTTGGTACTCTCGATTATGATATTGTTAATATAACTTTATTTATGGAAAAGTATTAAGCTTGTAGATTGAAAAACTCTCGATGTAATAAGTAATAAATATGAGCAACGTCTGTTTCATGATGAGTTAAAGAGAACTATAAATTCCACTTATAGTATTAGCTATTCAAGTATTATCGCTACAAGATACTTATTGTTAAATTGTACTATCTTGTTTGTTAGAGTTTTTGCTGAATTGTGTACATCTGGAAGCCAAGTTATCAAAATTGTGATAAATAACATTAGCAACGTGATAATGAGTGATTAAATTTTTAGGCATGTAATTTACATGAAAATGAGGGTTTGAACTATTTAGTAGTGGTAGGTACTTTATATGAAATTTATTATAATATATTAAGATACAAGTTCTTGAGATCTTTTTTTATCGACTATTAATTATTAACACAAATATATTAAAAACATATAGATTTAAACATGTATTCAACAAAGTAAATATATTCAACTTTTTCAAAAATTTATTTTTTAAAACTTTTTTTTTGTTGGTTATTTTTGGGTATGTACATATTGTTGTAGACTTGTTCTAACGGGGCTATAAAAGACTCCATTTATTAGTTCCTTTTGCTATCCTTCTTTAACAGAATTTATGTTTTTTGTTGTATTTATAATAATGCATTGTGTCAATTTCTTGAAAGGAAAAGTTGTAAATTTGTTTTATATATATTTTATTAATATTAACCTCAGCAAATAATGAAATTACAATGTAAAAATTAAAAATAATTTTATGTCATAATAATACAGTACATTTTGTTCTGGAAAAAAAATTTAACATTAAAATAAAGCTTTGATTGAGTCAAATTAGAAACTCCAAGAAAAACAATATAATTTTTTGAACAAAATAAAATAAAAATTTATAATCATAAAATACTAAATAAATATATAAATTACTAATCAAAAACGTCAATTTCTCTTACAACACCCATTCGAGTGACGATTTTTCCTTGATTAAAGATCGGATTAACTAGGAATAAATTTGCAGAAGAACATTTTTTGAAATATTTACAAATCCTGTTACTAACTACCCAGATTATATACTTTTATTATATTGTATTTTCTTGTATTAAAAAGAATTCGTCCGGCTGCTAAGGGGTGAAATCATCCAATATTTTTATCTTTGGATTTAAAGTATATTTTAAATGGACCAAGAGAATTTATGGGATGTTTACAATTAGTTTTTTTTTCAGTAATAGATAGAGTAGTTAGAATAATAGAAATAGAGGGAATAACTGAAGGTAGATAGAACAATAGGAAAATTTGGAATAACTGATTTATTTTCATAAATATTCGGTACAATATCAGAAGAAGGATTTTCCAGACTTAGCCAAGAGAGGTTTGGAAAACGACCTTTATCAACCAATTCAAATATGTTATTGAATCAAAGGATTCATTAAGAACAAATATAATAATCAATTATTACGGAGAATGAAGCCTTTTTTGTAAGTAGTGATTATATTGGTATAGTATCTAACTCACCCGATGAAAATGATGGAATTCAGCACTAATGAAAATAAAATAAGTAAAGATAACAACTAGCAGAGTTAGTCGTTTAGATATTGGACATCTGATTGAGATTCATTGTTTGTACTATTTTTAATTGGCGTTTATAAAATAATATAAATATCTAATATAGTTATACAGGGTGGGCCATCTGTTGGTACGGTTTTGAATTTCGTCGTATGACAACGGCAAACGAGCTACCGACCCGAAATTTTTACAGTTCATTTGCCATCCTGTCCGCGGCATGAAACAACATGTTTTCTCTTGAAGAGCGTTTTGAAATTTTAAAAACTTTCAAAGTCAGTGCTGTGTCGCCGAAACTGTGCGAATTTTGAAAAGAAATATGGGTCGGGATAAAGCACCCACCGAAGGCACTATACGCAAATTGGTGATGACAGAAGTGGCTCCAGAGCTCGGGCAGTGCGCACACCCGAGAATATTGAGGTTGTGGCCCAAAGTGTGAGACAGAATCCGATGACCTCAACTCGACGCCGATCGAAGCAACTGAGCATTAGTCGCACCAACCTGAGGAGAATACTGCCCAAAGACCTCGGATTATTCGCCTTCAAGATCCAGATGACTCAGGAGAGAGACCAGTGAATCCTTCAAGAGATACAGTTTGGTGTGAATTTTGGAGTGGTGGGATAATTGGCCCATTTTTTTTTCGAAAATGATGCTGACAACGCCGTTACCGTCAATAGCGAACTCTACAGAGCCATGTTGACAAACTTTTTATAGCCTAAAATCGACGCTATGGACAATCGAATGTGGACGACCATTGGTTTCAACAAGATGGCGCCGCATGCCATACAAGACGACTTACGATCGACCTTCTGCGCCCCAAGTTTAACAACCGCATAATCAGCCGTTCAGGAGATGTCAATTGACCTGCGCGTAGCTGCGATTTGACACCGCTGGACTTCTTCCTGTGGAGTGCCTTTAAAGACCGGTGTTATGCGGATAATCCAGAGACAATTCCAGCTTTGAAAAACAACATTACGACTGTTTTTAGTGAAATTGGCGCCGAAGTAGTTCAAAATGTCATTACTAATTGGGGTGACCGAATGGCATACTGTAAGGTCAGTAGAGGGAGCCACATGAACGAAATCGTTTTTTATTCTTGACGGGGATACTTTTAGCTTTACAACAACAACAAAATTAATAAAAAATATCAATGCCATACTCTTTTGATCACATTTTTATAAACGTACCAGTAGATAGATGGCCTATTCTTTATATGTATACATGCATAATAATAATAATATGTATTGTTATTACCTATATTTGTTTGTTAGCCAAATTTGAGTTTAAACTGTGGAGAACTCCAACATTTTACGAAAATTTTTTTAAATAAAAGTTGTTTGTTTCTTCTATCTTTTATAGTTTAAAAGTCAAAGATCCATTAAACCTAATGGACCGATTTTGCTCATTCATGAACTTACAATCAATTTTTATTCTTTGAATACATCACGAAAATTTCTGTTCGCCATATTTCTTTTTTGGGATATGGACAATCGAAAATGAACTACTTAGGTGTTTCTATTAAAAAAATTTTGTTTATATGGTCAATATTAGGTAGCGTTAGAAATTTTAGACAAAAATTAATAAACTCTGACTAATGTGTTTGTTGAGTATAATTATTATACAACTTGATTTTTTTCTCTAATTTTAATGATAAGAATAATAAAAGAATTCGCTTGAAAAGTTAAGAAAATCCACATTAAATTTAAGAATCCATCCTCCTGAAAGTAAGATTCACTAATTTTCACTTTTCAACTTATTTTTCCATTGATATTTTAAATAATTTTTTTTCTCGGTTTATGTATGAATATATTAGCGTCTGTTAAATTTTGTTTTTTGTTTATAGCACTAGTAAATTTTGAAAAAAAAGCATTGATATAGGTGTTCGTAGTCAATCAATTAATCTGTCTGGGTATTTATCCGTTATAACTCATAAACGAAATACTACTAGCTTAAATATCATTTTTAAGCCCTTCAAAGTTTTTAGGTCCAAATGTGGCGTTACAAAATTTCAACTGTCCATCTTTTTGTTTTTGAATTATTTCAATTAAGTACTACCAGGCAGAGAGTTGGCAAAAATATTTTAAAATGCAATCGATTTTTTAAATGAATATTTCTTAATTATAATTAATTATTCTGGACTCTGCAAGTAAATTTTATAGTATCATGGTTTACCGTTTTTGTTTTCTTTTAGCAATAAATAATTTCTTAATTTATAATAATAATAAAAGTTTTCTTAATAAGCATTGCTGTAACTTAGAAATCTATATCATTTGTTGTGTAACCACCACTGATGAAAATATACAGTATATACTTAAAGTTGTTATTTTAGTGATTCTCCTTTAATTCACTGGAATATATTAAAAGCACTTCCACGAATCCTAGTAACCGCTCGATGTTACACTTACCCATACGATGTTATCTTCTTTACAAACGTAATTCAAACTTTAAAAGAAAATGGTTAATACGTTGGTATAATAGTCTCTTGGTGTTGTTCTATCTGTGTTGGCTCATTGCATTTAATAAATGAAAGATTCAATAAATTGAAACTATATCATTTTGAGTACTTGTAACTTTTAAATAGTGACATTTTCTGAGGGAAGATGGCATTGTTGCTGAATGATAAAATGATGAAGAAATCACTAATTATCCAGTCCTATAACCCAGAAAACAATTACGACAATTTTCGGATAATGTGATTTATACCGAAGTTTTGTAAAGAATTGTAAAAACTTATCAGCTACAACATTGACTGAAATGTTGAAGTCGAATATCAAATGGCGTTAAATGGAAAATGACTATAAGTTTTCGAATTAAAAAGAATTTAAAAACATCCAAATTTAATACACAAAAAATAGACCACCACGAGACATTTCATTGAATACGGAAAAATTACAGGTTCATGATTCGCAAGACTGCAATTGAGGAATTTATGACAAGCCGAGAATAATCATTAATTATACAAATAAGAAGTTTATTTCTATAATTTATTATACAAATAAACAGAAAGAAAAAACGCCACGGTGGAGAATGAATGTGTTGTAATTATTTAATCATTAATATTTGTGGTTATCTGAAAAGAAGACAGATTTTGCTGCGCTCTAATGGTTAAAACGCAACGAAGAAAATCATGCAAAATTAATACGATGGGTATTGTTGGAAATTTTTGCTTTTGTGTTAATGCATGTTAATGGAAACGAAGCTTCCAATTCCTTGTTCAGGACACCATGAAGTGAGGCAAAAGATGAAGAAATTTCGAAATGGGTGGTACAATAGGCATTAGATGTGAATAATAACTGTTTAGCGTTATAAGAGGTTTTAAATTTTGATCCGTTGAGTCTAAGTAAAATCAATAGAAATTTTATTTTTTATTTCACTAAATATAATTTTGACAATGAAATGAGTAGAATAGTTTCAGAATAGTTTTGTGGTAATAATCATCTTCTCGCAAGTATCTTCTTTCTTTCAAAAGCCCAGATATGTATTGATGCAGCGGCTACTATAGAGCATAAACAGGGAAGCTGACATGCAGAGTACTGGGGCCAATCACAATCAGTGCTCAGTTCTTGCAATGAAAAGACTGATAGGCTCGGATCTGTCATTCTTTGACATCTGATCTAACTTAATCCTGTCAAGGTCAATTTTCATTTTCTGTTCTTAAATAGCTAATTCTCATTCAATGGAGTAGGAATGAGCTTTCGTTAGACATTACAATAGGACAGTTATCTTAAAATATTTAAAATTGGCACTGAATTCGTTACTAGAATTTAAAAGTGAAATACATCTACTATATCGAGATCCAAGTAAACCCGGGTATAAGGAGAATTTCCTTAAGTCCGATACTTGATAAATGCTTCAATAAAACAAGCAAAATTTCATTCAGCAAAAAAAATTGCTAATGCAATTGATGTGATGAGTACAATCGAGGTGATATTTCCAAAGACGAAAACCACATATCGATTACTGTTGGTTTAAAAGTACACTCCAAGTAAACAAATAAGAAAATGAATTATGTGTTTTATTATAATTACGGCAGCACAAGTAGTATTTAATAATATAGTGTTTAACAAATAATAACATATTAATTTCTCGCTTTTTATTCTCAGTAATACAGTATATTGTTTCTTTAAGAATATTTTAAATGTTTCATTACCTACTACACTTCAATACGCATGAAACTGTTTTAATATTACACAATATACTTTTGAAGCTGTTGAATTAGCTTGACGCGAGCAACACACATGTTTACGTAACCATGATTTCAGCTTCTCATAGTCACTGACATACTCAGTGATTGTAAATATAATATTAATACACTCCTTACATTACTATCTTACCGTAAGAGTTGTCTGTACTAAACGGCAGATATTTAGGTTATTAGGTTTTTATTGCTAAAATAATTAACCCTTTTTGGCATTGCCGTAGACATTAAAAATGGATTATTTCTCAAGCCACTTGTGTAAGCCGGATGTTTGCACACTATGATCATACAGAAACTTAAGCATTCTTGTACAAAATGATCCGGGGTTAAAGTTCATTTTTTTTATTATAAACTGATGCATTTCTTTGTAAACCGATGTGTACACATACATGTTCGACATTCTACATACATAACATATATAACACTGGATGCTAGTGGTACAAAGACATTGGAATTGTGTTGTGTAAATTTATTATTGTCTCTCGTGAGAATAAGATAATATAAGGTTACGTCAAAATAGTTGACATAAACATACATTATAACACAAATAATAAAATATATTATACATTTCTGTTGTGTATTTATGTGAACATACACACATGGTTAAACCATCTGCATGTTAGTGGGCTATGAAAAAAGCTTAAGATAGTCACATGTCTACTTAAACTTTCGTAAAAATAACATGCGTTCGATAATAATTTACAGCCAAATTGCTAGTTAAATTGTCAAACCAAGAAAGATTAAGAATTACTGATATTAACAAGCATTTTGTAATTTTTGACAAACACAAAAGAACAACATAGCATCGTGATGTAAACATTATTTAATCTCTTAACGAATTTTGAGCTGATAGCCTGGTGATACCCTTGCAAAGCCGAAACCAAAACGAAGACCAAGTATGTAAGACTAAGATTTTTTATCTATGAAATGTTCAGTTCGCTTTATTAGAGTTGAATACTCAATTTTAATATATATATATATATATATATATATATATATATATATATATATATATATATATATATATATATATATATATATATATATATATATATATATATATATATATATAGTTCTCGAACCCAAGACCAAGGCTAAGACCACGGCAGTCTTGGCCGTAATTTTTTCTATGTGTTTTAGTTATAGAGATTATTAAAGGTATAAATTATAAATAACTTACAATTAATAATTAACTGCAAACCCTAGTAACTTCCTGATTAAAGAGACAACTAACGTGATTTACTCAACTGATACTCTTATATCTTGCTGGATGTTGCATGCGTGCACTTTTCTCGCTCCGCTCGTTTGTTTTTAATAATTTTGCATTGAGAGCTAATAATCTCTATAACTAAAACACATAGAAAAAATTACGGCCAAGACTGCCGTGGTCTTAGCCTTGGTCTTGGGTTCGAGAACTCTGCAATAAAGACAATCTCTTATAAACTGTTATATTTTTTTTTTTTTTTTTGTGTAAAATTTTTAATTAATGTTTTACACTTATCGACTTTGATTTGAATTTATATATACAATTTAATAGTTTCAAGAAAGAGAAGTATCAAATTATCTAAAATAAAGTACTTAGCTGTTATTTACATTGTATTTTTTTTCAATTTTCGCGAACAAATAATCATCTAAATGTTACAAAACTAGTTTTGCACAATCTTAACATGAAAACGGTGGATGTGTCGAATAGTGTGTCGAAAAAAAAAAATTCTAAAGTCAAACTTTTTATGTTTAAAAAAGTTTTTCGCGAATGACATATCACCTATTTTAATGTCATGATTGTTCATACCAAAAATCATGACATTTAGATTGTTATTATTTTTGTTACTTTTAACTAAAATAATAATCATCCAAATGTGTGTATTACATTACATTGTATATTTAATGATAGCATATATGTTATTTTTTTTATTGTGATAGGAACTGTAATTATATAATATGAACTTTTTGTTGAAAAAACTGATACATTCTGTATAATATACCGCAAACCGCGAATAATTCAAATTATTTTATTTTCGCTGTGAAATTAATATCTTTCTATCAGGTAGAGTAAATAATTAATTAATTGAATTCTTTAACAAATTTTACGGAAATGTATTTATATACTCAATGTTTACCTATTTTAATACGTAACTACATGCCTATATGTGATTTTTCTTGTTGAATAAATAATTAAATATTTTGGTAATGCTTTTAGTAATTACATCACCGAATTTATATAATGTTTGATATTATTTTGAGTGTAGGTTTATTTGTATATTTGTATTAACAAACCTCTTATTATTTTATATCAATCATCATTCATTTAGAAAATAAATAATAAAAGTTTCGATAAAAAATTTTTCCACATTTATTCCACATTTTATATTAGGTAGCTAATGGCAGGTAGTAAATGGCTAATTTAGATCTTTACCTTATTGTATATTTGTAGCAAAAAAAATATTAAAGATGAAATGATTTTGCAATTAAATGATATAAAAATAAATGCACTGACGTATCTGGTATTATAAATTGAAAAATGGCGCTTGCGTGCTGTGGTGTTAAAACGGGCCCAAGTCATCGATTATACAAAGCGTTGACCCGCAGTTAGCATCGCCGTTTCACAATCTCCTTATTCAAGAAGACCTAGCTGTTTTATTACAACCAAAATTTGAAAAGGTAATGAGCTACGTCAAAGGTTGAGGTAATTGATTAAATAATCGATCAATCTGTAACAAACTTCAATATATAATAATCTTTTCTTTTATAAATAACAAACAATTATAAATCTAACTAAATAAATTAACAATGGCTAACTACCTAAATTATGATTAAACAGAAGCTTAACATTGCCTTAACTATCAAAATTACCATTAAACAAACCTTATTTATAAATTGTGAATTTTTAATATAAACCACGTAAACAACTATCTACTAAATCATAGTAAACATGAATATAATTTTGACTGACTATCAAAATTACGATTAAAAATAAACCTAACCCATAAATCGTGATTTTTAATTTAAATGACATGAACAATTAAATACGAAATTATATCAAAATTACAATTAAAAATAAACCTAATCTAAAAATCGTGCATTTTAATTTAAATGACATGAACAATTAAATACAAAATTGTATCAACTATAAATATAAATTTCAATTTGGTTGTTTATACAACACTTTTATAAATAACGAATTTTAATTTAATTAACATGAAGAATTAAATGTGAAATCGGTTCGATTACGATTACAAGGGCCCCTCGGTTTTTTGATGAATTTTGGCAAAACAAGCCAAAATAAGACGAAAATGAAGAATACTAACTTTCTTGTTTTCGCCTATTTTTCGAGTTATCGAACTTTTTTTTCGAAAATATACTCCAAAATAACCAAATATTTTTTTTGTTTATTTCACAAAATAATCACAATTTAACACATTTCACAAGATTTAATTACAATTTGTTGTTACAATTAATAAAATTTCAGTCATTAACAACCAAAATTTCAATTTATTTAAACGAAATAAACATTTTTATTTTAATCACTCTTTTGGCATATTGACGCCATTTTATATACTTATATTTTACTGAAAAAAAGTAAAATTCTTTTGAAATATTATAGCCAACATTAAAAAAAAAGTTCCTAAATGAATATAATGAAGATTTTATTGTTTAATTTTATATAAAACATTCATGCTAAGATTTCATCGCCAAATCAAACATTTTTAATTTAAATCTGCTAAATTTAAAAAAACTACACCCCACAAATCCATGGGTAGTTTAATCACAGGTTGAACGTAGGGGCCAAAAACCAACTCGACCCGTGCAAACGATACCCCACAAATCTATGGGTAGTTTAATCACAGGTTGAACGTAGGGGCCAAAAACCAACTCGACCCGTGCAAACGATACCCCACAAATCTATGGGTAGTTTAATCACAGGTTGAACGTAGGGGCGTAGGAACGTACATTTAGTAGATACAGCGCTCATTCATGATACTTTTTTTTCCACTTAAATGCCGATACCCCATTTAACAGATTTTGTTCTAATTTTTAATATGCAGCGATTTTTGTGCTTTCGCTAATTTTAAAAGTAAAATATAATAGTAAAAATAAAAATTTAATTAATATTAAACATCAATCACAAAAAAAGTCGCTACATATCAACCTACCTCTAGACGTAAATCATTCCGATAGTCTTATACCACCTTCATAATTTTGATATAAGCAAAAATATGCGCGAGCATTTTGTTTTTTTTATATTATTAAAAAATATGAGTGGTAATAGGATGTTAGCAGATGGAACTCGTTCTCTTTTTGGATGGGCACTGATATCGAACACATGTTGAAGAGGATGGTGTATCAAAACATGGGTTAAAAAATAATCCAACGTGGAAGGTACCACGTGGAAAAAAGATATCGGAATGACTGACGGTGGACTTTAAATGTTTATCGTTATTAGTAAGATACAATCAAAATATTTCAATTTTAATTATTTAAATCGGGGATGTAGGCCACAATTTTTTTAATAAATCCAATTAACGTTTTGAATTAATTTATTTAGCCAATTGTATTCTATTTCTTCCATAAGTGTGTTGTTAAACAACCACTATTAAAATTATATTTATATGTGATATGATTTTTTCGGGGCGAATACGATTACAAGGGCCCCTCGGTTTGACTTTTAATTATGATAAAACAAGCTAAAATAAGACGAAAATGAAGAATACTAACTTTCTTGTTTTCACCTATTTTTCGAGTTATCGAACTTTTTTTTCGAAAATATACTCCAAAATAACCAAATATTTTTTTTTTTTATTTCACAAAATAATCACAATTTAACACATTTCACAAGATTTAATTACAATTTGTTGTTACAATTAATAAAATTTCAGTCATTAACAACCAAAATTTCAATTTATTTAAACGAAATAAACATTTTTATTTTAATCACTCTTTTGGCATATTGACGCCATTTTATATACTTATATTTTACTGAAAAAAAGTAAAATTCTTTTGAAATATTATAGCCAACATTAAAAAAAAAGTTCCTAAATGAATATAATGAAGATTTTATTGTTTAATTTTATATAAAACATTCATGCTAAGATTTCATCGCCAAATCAAACATTTTTAATTTAAATCTGCTAAATTTAAAAAAACTACACCCCACAAATCCATGGGTAGTTTAATCACAGGTTGAACGTAGGGGCCAAAAACCAACTCGACCCGTGCAAACGATACCCCACAAATCTATGGGTAGTTTAATCACAGGTTGAACGTAGGGGCCAAAAACCAACTCGACCCGTGCAAACGATACCCCACAAATCTATGGGTAGTTTAATCACAGGTTGAACGTAGGGGCCAAAAACCAACTCGACCCGTGCAAACGATACCCCACAAATCTATGGGTAGTTTAATCACAGGTTGAACGTAGGGGCCAAAAACCAACTCGACCCGTGCAAACGATACCCCACAAATCTATGGGTAGTTTAATCACAGGTTGAACGTAGGGGCCAAAAACCAACTCGACCCGTGCAAACGATACCCCACAAATCTATGGGTAGTTTAATCACAGGTTGAACGTAGGGGCCAAAAACCAACTCGACCCGTGCAAACGATACCCCACAAATCTATGGGTAGTTTAATCACAGGTTGAACGTAGGGGCCAAAAACCAACTCGACCCGTGCAAACGATACCCCACAAATCTATGGGTAGTTTAATCACAGGTTGAACGTAGGGGCCAAAAACCAACTCGACCCGTGCAAACGATACCCCACAAATCTATGGGTAGTTTAATCACAGGTTGAACGTAGGGGCCAAAAACCAACTCGACCCGTGCAAACGATACCCCACAAATCTATGGGTAGTTTAATCACAGGTTGAACGTAGGGGCCAAAAACCAACTCGACCCGTGCAAACGATACCCCACAAATCTATGGGTAGTTTAATCACAGGTCGAACGTAGGGGCCAAAAACCAACTCGACCCGTGCAAACGATACCCCACAAATCTATGGGTAGTTTAATCACAGGTTGAACGTACAGTTGAATGTTAATATTTCATAATAATAAAAAATATCATGAATAATAATCCACAATAATTATAACAAAAAATTAATTTTTAAAACATTTTGACATTTACTGTTAATTAATATTTAAAACATTTTGATATTGATTGTACAGCACCGCATTTTAAGAAACTTTTTTTTTTTAATGTTGGCTATAATATTCAAAAGAATGTTTTTAGTTACTTTTTCAGTAAAATATAAGTATATAAAATGGCGTCAATATGCCAAAAGAGTGATTAAAATAAAAATGTTTATTTCGTTTAAATAAATTGAAATTTTGGTTGTTAATGACTGAAATTTTATTAATTGTAACAACAAATTGTAATTAAATCTTGTGAAATGTGTTAAATTGTGATTATTTTGTGAAATAAACGTAAAAAATATTTATTTATTTTGGAGTATATTTTCGAAAAAAAAGTTCGATAACTCGAAAAATAGGTGAAAACAAGAAAGTTAGTATTCTTCATTTTCGTCTTATTTTAGCTTGTTTTATCATAATTAAAAGTCAAACCGAGGGGCCCTTGTAATCGTATTCGCCCCGAAAAAATCATATCACATATAAATATAATTTTAATAGTGGTTGTTTAACAACACACTTATGGAAGAAATAGAATACAATTGGCTAAATAAATTAATTCAAAACGTTAATTGGATTTATTAAAAAAATTGTGGCCTACATCCCCGATTTAAATAATTAAAATTGAAATATTTTGATTGTATCTTACTAATAACGATAAACATTTAAAGTCCACCGTCAGTCATTCCGATATCTTTTTTCCACGTGGTACCTTCCACGTTGGATTATTTTTTAACCCATGTTTTGATACACCATCCTCTTCAACATGTGTTCGATATCAGTGCCCATCCAAAAAGAGAACGAGTTCCATCTGCTAACATCCTATTACCACTCATATTTTTTAATAATATAAAAAAAACAAAATGCTCGCGCATATTTTTGCTTATATCAAAATTATGAAGGTGGTATAAGACTATCGGAATGATTTACGTCTAGAGGTAGGTTGATATGTAGCGACTTTTTTTGTGATTGATGTTTAATATTAATTAAATTTTTATTTTTACTATTATATTTTACTTTTAAAATTAGCGAAAGCACAAAAATCGCTGCATATTAAAAATTAGAACAAAATCTGTTAAATGGGGTATCGGCATTTAAGTGGAAAAAAAAGTATCATGAATGAGCGCTGTATCTACTAAATGTCAGAGAATGTCCATGAGTATTTTCACAAACTAAAAAATTCCAATATCATTTATCACTTGTTGAAGTTAAACACATGATTTTTAAGAATATAATTGAAGTATTGAATTTTTTTATCGAAAATCGATATATAGCCAAATTGTTGTTTACTCTAGATGTAACTGCGACAAAAGGTTGTGACTTAAAAATTCCTTATAAAAAAGTAAAAAGATAAGATAAAAAGCTTACCACTTCAAATAGTGGCGTTATGTCATAAATGCCTGTCGCCATTTTCTATGCATAATTTGATATATTACATACAGTAATAGTACCTATAATTTTTGTAAGGAAAAACTACTATTTTAGCTAAAAGTTCTAAAAATTAAACGATAATTTCAAAAATGTCATATTACTTACAGCTCATTCGAACGCTTCCACTATCTAATGTTTGAATTGGTGCTTTAAATTTGTTTAGCATCTAATGCTTTGTGCAAAATTGTAAAACCTGAGAAAAATGTTACCACTCTTAAAAGCTTGTCCATGTCTCTTTAAAAGTTCTAAGCAATTGAGTATGAAACCAGAAAGTATAAGCTTTCGAACACTAAGATGTAACTCTTTGAAATTTGTAAAATATTTAGTAAACTAGTTACAGCTTGATTTCAAATATTATGTAATACTGCAGGAGCTACATGTATTACTTCAGGAGTTTTTGCTTTTAAACACAGAGAACTACGGCAACCATTTTTGAAAATGAGTTATATTAAATATTCCATCTAACGTGGCTAGTTGAAGTGATATACCTTTGATTATCTTTTTAAGGTATTTTTACATAAGAATACATTGAAAAATCCTTGGATGTAATTAATTCCAGGTAGGTACAGCTAAAATTTAACGTATCTTTACTCGCTTAATAAACGTTTTTTACAACAAATAGCATTAGTCATTTAATATTCCATTTGACAGACTAATAAACAGATAATTATTGAGTTATTTCAACCTATACAAAAATTCGTTTTATTTAACATGAAGAGCATAAAATTAGTAAAAATAGTAAAATCATGAAAATAATAATACTATTAGAACATACAAGAAACTACTAGCCAACATAAACAACATATTGTAGAATGATGAAATAAGTAAAAATATTATAAAACAAGTACAAAAAATATAAAAAATTTATTACATTCCATGGTTTAATTACTACAAATTCTTTACTATTATATTTTGTTATATGAAATTTATTATATGAATGCAACAAGAGTGAAATAGAGCTTCTAGCTTTTGTAGTTAAACTACTGTACTAGAACAAATGTGTATGTCTAGTTTGGTTGTGGGAGAATACATGAATGTATGTGGTGTTGTCTAAGAAATATGTAAAACAATTTTATACATATTTATCAAGTTTGTAAAAAAAAACGTAGATAAAAACTAGCTGTTAATTGTTTAAATACTGGACATATATAATAGTTATTTGTATGCATTTATAATACTTATTTATTTATTATTTAGTATTTATGTTAAAAATTTTGTTCATCAGAATTTTATTGTATTACCAACTCCATTTGTCGAAAATTATCAATGGAGCATGTGTAACATTTGATCAACTGGATGAGTTTTACTTATGCGTGAGATTTAGATATAGAATATGTGGGTATCTCATTCATTGATTCAGTTGAACACAAGATGTAGTGCCCTCGTTTGGGTAAAATATTTTTTTGAGAACTAAATAGTATACGAAAATATTATCTGTCAATTACGATTTCGATTAGTTAACGAAAATAAAAAAGCTTATAAAAATAAATAAGTGCGTTTTTTAATTAACTTTGTTCATTTTTTTTTTTTCATTTTTGCAGATACTATTCCGTTTTTCTTTTAAAATCATAAAAAATCTGCACAAACTAAAAAACACCATTAAATATCCATGTAAAACCCTAAAAAAAAATTTCAGTTTTGAGGATGGGTGTAAAAATGATAAAAATAGCATATTATGATCGCAAAGATGTTGTTGACGTGCATAATACATTGTGAGTAGAGGAAAAATAACAATGACTACAAATCCATATTTCTTTTATCTATGGTAAGATTATATAATTTTTGATCGAATTTATACCTGAGGTTAATAAGCTAGGTAGGTATTATGCAACTTTCGTTTTTTACGTCTGTCACCAAAACAGAGTAGCAATAAGAAAGAAAATCGTTGAACATCATTTATATGTTAAGTATATGGGATAGTAATTTTGAAAAAATTTGGAAGAATATTTTCCAGCATTTATGAGATGTAATTACTTGACATGATTGGTGAAAAATCAATGCCTTAAATAATAATATTGTAAACGTTCAACAACATGAATAAAGAGATTTTGAACTTATGAACTTTTGACGAGCAAAATAGAAGAAAAATTGATCCATTGGAACGTGCAATAGAAGAAACAACATAATTACTCATGGCTTTGATGAATTAGAAAACAATATCTTTCTATTGGAAGATAAAATAGAAGATATAATAACACCAAAGCTTAAAAAAGATTGCGAATACACGAAATTTAGGTTCATACAAAGAATTGGTTTAAGAAACGATTGAAAATGTAGACTTTTAAATGTAGGTTTTACAACACAAAGAATTAAAATTATTGAAAAAATATTGATTTTGAAAAATAAGCAATATATTTAGGATAGAAATATTTGTATAACTGAAGATTATCCAAAGAAAGTTCTTGAAAAACGGAAACGACTATAAGAAAAATTAATTTAAAAAAGAGGTCACTTTGCCATTATTCAATACGACAGGCTTGTTACTAATGAGGATGAAGGATATATAAAACCCTATCAAAAACAGAAAGTCGTCAAATAAACTCACCTCAGAGAGTACCAACTTTAATTAGGAATATAAATAGACCGCAATAAAAAATTCGTAAGGTAATTTATAGAAAAAATTTCTGATATGTTTAACCGACATAGACCATCTTCGATAAATAATATCCATCGAAAAGCAAACATCAAATAACGAATAAAGACAGCAAATAGCCATTTTATACTTTTCACGATACAATAAAAAATTTGAAGACTACCTTAGCGACAAACGGACAGAAAGAAAATTATGAAAACGATCATAAAAAACAGTAGTAGATGGCAATCGACTACAAATAATTTAATTATAAAGATTAAATAAAAGAGGTTTATTATTTTTTGCATTTCAGTTTTTTTGGCGGTTTGATTTAATTCCAATTATATTAAACAAAATATCGCTTTAAAATTTTCTTTTTTCACTCTAAAGAGGCTAAAATATACTTATTTTTTATAAAATAAAGGTAATAATAGAGCATGTATATATGCCTTGTTAAGCAATGAAGGAAAGAGCAGTGGACACAATCTGTGCATATAAAAATCAATTGCTGTTCGTTAGTCTGTAAAACTCGAGAATGGCTGGATGGATTTTGCTAATTTTGATCTTGAAATATTTGTGGAAGTTCAGGGAAAGTTTAAACGGCCAGAAACATAAATAATATGTAACGGAAAATACTATAAACGACAATTTAATTTTTGAGTACAAAATGTTCCTAGCTGTGAAACATCTTTTGTCTATTTTTTCTCACAAGTTACAAATCCTATTAGTATCATTTCCATAGAAACCAAAATCTAAAGTTGATATTCAAAATAAACTTCTTTATCTCTTCTCACTAGCAGTATGTTGAACTGTCAACTGTATAAAGTGTGCATATCGCATTGTTCAAGTATTACCGGAATCATTTGTGGTTCAGGAGTTCCATATATCTTTCATCAAGTGTATGAGTACCACAGCACAAATTATCGGGTGTACCCCACCAAGTATCGGGTAAATATCGGGTGCATATAATGTACCGGGTGCACACTAAATACCGCGATTTCGATAAGAAAGAATTTTCTGCAATTAAACCCCTAAGAATAGAATTGCATTCGCATGTATTCGATGTAATATCATTTAATATTATGAGAAAATTAACACAGCAACACTTGACCCGGGTGGGCCTGCTTTAAAATATAAATTAATATCATTATTTATTCTGATTTGCCTCAGCTTTTCATTGTTTAGAAATAGAATGTTGAGAATATGTTGTTATACTTAGAAAATGTTGATGTTGATTAGAAAGCTAAGAAATATATGGCAAAACGACGTTTACCGGGCCAGCTAGTCTCAAATAAATAAGAAGATGAGATGTGTTGAATTGAATTTAATATAAGTAAAATTTCAAATGTCATGAATATGAAGATCTATTGAATTAAAACTTAATTAAAGAAATATTTTCTTTTCAATTTTCAATTTTTCTACAAAAAGCTAAGAATATTTTCATCCACATCTACCTGAGATATTCACATAATAACATACTGAAGGAGGGAGGATAAATCAATCACGGAGAAATTTTTACTGCAGATTCCCACATTACCAACAATAAAGGAATATCAATTTCGTTCTTCAACTAGTACTGGAAGCGGTAGAAAATTTGCCAATTTAAATGTGAAAAATTCGGGACAACCCACATTTGGAGGGCGTATTAAGAGTGTTGGCCAAGTTTGGATGGGGAAAATTGAGATTGTGGTTCCTTACACCTTACCAATTTCATTTTTTCATATAAAATCCAATCTCTCAAAATTATCGATAAAAACTCTTAATCTACTAATTTGTAATTTAAAATTATGTTTCCCTAATAATGAAGATTATATAAAAAATATACAGTGCTTGAAATATATTCTGCTGATTGGAATATTTCGCGTTTTTGTCCTAAGAATATACTGAAAGATAACCAATAAATTTAGAGAAAGATTAAATCCACCCATAATGAAACTACCGGACGATTCTTAAATCTCATACATATATTGTGGGTAGTTAATACGTAAGGCATCATTCTAGATTAAAAACTGTTTTGTTTCCTATTTTTGTAATAACTATCATATAAAATTTTGACAGTAATAATCTCTACCTACTTTAATGAATTTTCAATCAATTTTAGAGATTTTCAAATAACTAAAAGAACTTTTTTTTCTCTAAAAACTAAAAAAATTATGCCAAAAAAATATAAAGTTACATTATTTTCACACGAGTGTCATTGGGGGGGGGGTGTATCTTTGGAATTAAGGTGTATCTTTTCAAAAAAAATAAAAAAATTTCTCCCAATCGAGTAAGGTGTCAAAATCAAGGGTTTTTAAAGGTGATTACAAAAATATGCTATCGACAATTCCATCGACAATTCCATATCGACAATACGTGCCAGATACATGCATGCAGTTGGTAAAATTTATAATTAATGAAACCCAATAGAAAAATTTGGAATTAAAAATCATATTTCATCAATACAGTTCAATATTAAAGTATTAATAGTTCGTTTTTTGTACGCAGTTGGTTTTTTTTTTTTCATTTTATTCCTCTTGTTGAAGCTCCCTATCCCTTTCTGCCAATCGAACATCAAAATATATTCAAATTTTAAGCTACTTTTTTTTTGAAATTGGCTTATTTAATTATTTATTTTTTTTTTTAATTTATACGTTTGAATGTTGAATAAATCCAAGATAAATTTGGATTTTGGTGATATTCAGTCACTAAACTTGTTATACGTTCACGCTCCTTCCTCTTTGGGTAAAAATTGTTTTACATATTTATATGGAACCAACTTCAAAGTATACAATATCCTAAAAAAAAAAATATAATAAAATTTGGACTATTACGTGATCTTCAATTATTACCAAGTGCAAAACTTTTTTGCATCCTTAATATTTGATTTTTTTTCATATTTTAATCCAACAGAAGAGATTTAATATTAAGGGACTAAATGAAAAATTGAACTGTATTAATTAATAAAATAATAAAGATAATCCAAAAGTGATCAAATACTTACATTTATCCGCCATCACGTACAAAATTTAACCGTGGTATGACACATACACGTTGGAAAGAAAATGGAAGATGGAATGGTTGTTTTACCACGTGTCTTCCAGTTGAAATTGGCGCACCAACACACCACTTCTTAGCTATCTAAAGACTATATAATATTGAAACATAGGTTGCAACACGTACTTTATTTTACTAACTAATGTAACATACTAATTAATCATATTCACAAAAAAAAAAAAAAAAAAAAAAAAAAACTGTATTATTCTCATATAGGAAAAACATCTTTATATAAACTCAAAAGCTTTATTCATACATTTGTTTTCTGTAGCAAGGGCCAAAAGAACGTATCCAATAAACTAATAATAGTTTAAATTGGACGACCCTATAGCTTTGTATGGTCGTATAATCCCCCTATATCCCTTCGTATATTATAACCCCCTCTATCCCTTAGAACTTGAATGTATTTTTTTTATTGAAATCGACTTTGAATATAATTTTTTTCTTTGATTTTCCCCTCTATCTATTATGGTTTAAGAATTAGGTTATGGACCCATTGAACCTAATTAACCGATCTTAATGATTCACGAAACTAAACTTACTCTCTCGAGATCTCTGATGATAGAAGACAGGCAGGCGGACAAACGGAAATTGATTACTAAGATAATTCAATGAACACCTGTATCAAAATTTTGTTTGTGTAATCAATATTTACTAACGTTAAATACTAAAGACTAACACTACATAGGTACTTATATATGTCGACATTGTCGAGCGCATAAATGCATAGAATATTTGATATAAGGGTGGCTATACAAAACGGTACACTCTGTATATAGAGTAATATAACCCATGCAACCAGGTTTTTATATAGCCAGAGTATAATATTTGTTAGTGGCTTGGTCTGTTGCATATAGATAGCAGAATAACGAATGAACAAATGATGATATTTGTTTGTTTTTCAAACTTTTATTTGAGTTTTAGTGAATAAATGAATGTACGTATAATTTTTTTTTTCTGTGGTATTTCCTTATTTTTATTCTTTGAAGTAACCGTATATAAAATATGCAAACCTGAATGTTCTTGAAAATTACATTTTGTAATTGAGAACTAAATTACAATTTCTATCTATACTTATCGGTTCAATATACAAAATAAGCATTAATATGTAGAGGTATCAAAACTCTTTCCACTACTTTTAAAATTCGAATCAAACAAATTGTTCCATTTTAAGAATTATATTTTCAATTGATATACTACTCCAAAAAATTTCGATTTTTTGCCCCAATTTTGTATTTTTATAAATACGTATTTCGACTACAAAATATTCATCATCAGTATGAATTAGCAAGTTGTAATGATTCTCTGACGAGATGTTACTCGTTGCTAATTTGGTGACGGTTGTGCAAACTGTGTTGTGTAGTTTATTCGTTAAATCCCAGAGTTCTCATTAATAATCATAAAATACTACATCAATTTTAATTCTAATTCGATTTCGAAATTGTTTTATATTTTAATTTTTGTAATTTGTTGTTGGTTATATAGAAATAAATTAATTGGTTTAGGTATGTTTTCCAATGAATGTCGGAAACGTGTGAAAATTTATGCATTCTACAATTTATTAACAGCGGTAGAAAGGACAAACATATACTATAACAATTTATGCGGTGGCTCAAGAGTCCTAGTATTGAAGTCCTAGTAAACAAGGACTCGAATGCGCTTGGTATTCTAGTAGAGGTAAATCGAATATTTTAGTTCCGAAAGTCATGGAATACTGTGTAACGCCATGAATGATAATTTTATTGTAAAATATTATAGCGGGAAAAAAAATTAGTGCTTTTCCAAAGTTATAAAATTTGCTATTGTAAAAATCCGTTTAGAAAGGATATTTTTACATTTCAAGGGGAAAAAATTAAAGACATTACTTACATCGAAATTAAAAAAAAAAAAAAAAAACATAATTTAATAATAAAAATTATCTTTATAGTAGGAATAATGTAAATTTAGTCCAAATCATTTGATTTTCATTTGTATATGCTATAAGCTAACTCATAAACTAATAATAATAAAATTTTTAAAATTGATTTGGGAGCACTTTGAATCTGTACTGAATCCAACGCCAACAGAATTTTTTAAATAGGAAGTAATGCGTTAGCAAATAAATAAATAAATATATATAATAATAACAAAAGCAATGTAACTAAGCATTATAACCTATAAATTTACACTTACTTATAAAATTACTAATAAAATTATCTTTACATTATATTATGAATTTTATCTATTCAACAAACATGAGCGGTACTACGGTACTATTATACTAACACGTATACATTATTTTTAATATTTCCTCTAAATATGTGGTTCTTTGTAAATTTAAAAATGACTAACCCTGTATATAACATAAATAATATAATTTTCAACAACTTTATATTCCGAATGAGCAGTATTCATTCATTACATTAGTTAATACATACACGCTTACATACATGTATGTACAAGATGATTCAGTAAAGTAAAAAAAAAATACAATATAACGGAAATTGCTGCGATACTCGATAGGTGATTGATTATCAATGTTTAAATCATCCTGAATAACTCCAGTTTTTGAGGAGAGATCGGTAGACTGACACATAGATAAAGACATGAAATGAAAGTCGCTCAGTTATGTATATTTTTGTTTTTACAATTCATAATAGTGTTTAAACTTAACAGTATTCAAAATTCAACCTTGTGCTCAATAAAAACTGATAATATATATTTTTTAACTATTTAATCCCTTTACCTAGCAAACGGATTTCAAAATATAATTAATTTAAAAAATAATAATAATAATAATTAATTTTTTGAACAAGATTGAAAATAAGTTATGTTATATGTTAGTGCATATTAATTTTAATCAAATTAGAATACGTAAATATTTCGCTAGAAGTATTTATATAGGTGTTAATAAAATTAAGACCAAGTTCCTGAATGAGCAAAATGATAGTAAAAGTTGTAAAGTAAATTTAGTTTATTATTTCCTTTTTAGGACAATTAAATACAAGCTTTAAATCATAGTTAGAAAACTTACAAGTTCACAGTACTTTTTAACTTCCCGCTAAGAAAATCGAATATTTTCAAATTCGGGAAATTATTGGTTTAAGCCCATTTTGAAATCGTGTTTTCATCAGATCTTGACGTTTTGAGGTTCCCTGACAACCCCTGTGAGGTTGCCACTATGACTGTATGTATATGTGTGTGTCTGTATGTGTGTGTGTGTGAATGTATGTGAACCGTTGATAACTTTTGAACGGCTCGACCTATTTCATCGTGGTTGGTACCATTCGAAAGGGCTTAACCAAACTTAGATTTTGAATTTGGATCGATTTGAATTGATAAATTTTGAGTAATCTGAAAAAAAAAACTAAAAAAAATTTTTTTATGTGGTTTATTTGGAATAACTATTAAACTGCTCTATCGATCAGCTCGAAAAACTAATTAGTTCTTAACTTTGATAAAATTTCGGTCGCTGCCCGGTTAAAATCGGCTAATTCGTTCGAGAGATACTGTAAACGAAAAAAAGTGTTTTTTTAATTAACTACGTTTTTTTATTAACTACTGTTAATTAAAAGTGTTTTTTTAATTAACTACGACATTTCTTTTCGGATCGTTTTTGATGAAAGAAAAGAATTATTAAGGCTCATAAAACCACGTTGATCGCCGCCAAAAATTAGTTGGGAACGAGTGTTTTTTTAACATAACTCCGATATTTCTTTTGAGATCGTTCTGGTGAAATAGAATAATTATTAAAGCTCTAAAAACCGCGTCGATCGCCTCCAAGAACTTGAAAAGCGGTTGATTGGTTCGAGAGATATCGTTAACGAAATATTCGGAATCAAGTGTTTTTTTAACATCAAGACTCAAAAACAAAATTTTAAGCTCAAAAACATAGTTATTTGTTAAATTTTCAGTGCTTTCGAATGGAATTGGCGGGAAGTTATAGGGATGGCCTTAAGGGTTAACCATTTTCCAAATTTTTTTTGTCAGCTAATAGTTATAGGCTAATTTAAACCATAAGATAATTGGCAAAACTATACGCATATACCAGCTTATAAAGAAACTATACACATTTATGTGTAGTTTATTATATAAGCTATTCTATAAGCTATTACTAGAAGCTTAATATCTGAGACATTCTGTACACTTCACTATACACACGTTACATATAGAATAAGTGCCAAAACATTTTATAATATAATATGAATGGTTTTTCTCGCTTGACTTCAGGTGAGAAGTTAATGGAAGGAAGTAAATACGTGATGCAAGAATTTATGTTGAACGATTATTCACTGCTGATGAATTTAACAATTAGATCATTGGAGCAAAGAGATTTTGGTGGATATATATGTTCATCAGAAAATGCATTGGGTAAAGCAGAAGGTGTTGTACGATTACAAGGTAAAATTTTTTTATTATTTTACTGTATTATATTTATTATATTATTTTACCTTTATTGTGTATAAGAATCAAGTAAAGTTACGATAATAAATTTTTAAGAAATTTTTTTTACAGTTAACTAAATTTTATTTTTTATATTAAGACTGAGTTGGAATAAAATTATAAATCAATTTTTTTGCGATGTTAAGTCTCCATAAGTAAAACACGGTTACAGTTAATCTTTTCGGAGACAAAATTTGAAATTAAGATATTTATTATTATAAATTATTTTCTTACAGTTTTCGGTTTATGTTAATTTATCATAACGCGGCTGATTTATAACACAATTATTAAACTAAAGCCCTTAAGTAAGATAATTCACGTATTCAACAATTTGATTAGTTATTTTGGGGGTTATTAAATTATTGTAAAATTATAACTCACATGTGATTCATTTTGTTAAATGATTTTTTTAAAGATTTATTAATCTGTAGAAATGATATACTAGCGTCATGCTTTTTATTAAAGAAGGAAATTGTAATGATGTTCTAATTCTTGTAATCTGAGGACTAATTGTAGTTGAATATATGTTTCAAAAAAAACATAAATTTTCATAGTTTTTGAAGAATAATAAAAAATATTCTTTAAAATTTTATGTCATTTCACTAATATAAAATTTGACAAAAAACTTTTAAAAATGGCATTGTTTCTAAAAAATTAGTAGAATTGGAGATTTTCAAAACAAGTCTTTGTTTTCCTTTATCTTTTTACTTTATTGTAATATGACTTTTATTTTAACGAAAGAATAAAAAAAGTATACAAATGTAAAAAAGAATTAATTACAGAATAATTTCGTCATGTTGATATTGTGTACTTTAATGCGTAGAAAGCGGTATTACAAATAATTCATACTTCTAAAAATTTCGAATTTATATTAAATTAAAGATAACGAAAGTTGTTTAATATTATTTAAACTTCCAAATTAACAGTTAATTAATTAGTTATCAATTGAATGTGACAAATATTGTTTTAATAGTTCTTAAAAAAACAAAACAAAATAAAACAGTGTCGGCAGAAGTGAAAACTAGAACTATCACGTGTATTTTACAAAAACTGCAATCTATTGCTAGAAATTTTACATTTTTATTAAATTATTATATTAGATATTTGTTTTATTGAATATAGAACCAGGTGGTTGTTTTTGATGTGTTATATGTAAGTATTTATATACAGAAGAATCGTAACAGTATCGCCGGTTTTTTCACCTCAAAAATAGTCCAACGTGCTTAAATATTGTGTTGGTTTCATAAAAATAAGTAAATAATAAGAAATAAGCTTCAATTGTAAATAATTATTGGATGAATATAAAAAAATATATAAACAACAAAATTTTTATTGAACTTTGTAGGATTCGAACCAGCTTTGATTGAATTCAAAGGCACTGTGGTAGCCAACGAGCTGATACTCCTATAAATAAACTATACGTATTGTATGTATATACTTATACAAATTAGTGTCATAACAGTGTCTCGAGGTCAATGGTTTTATCCCATTAAAAAAATTCCTGGTTTTCACTTCAGAAAGGAATGAATGATTGATTTGTATTTTAATGAAATTTTTTTTACAAAAAAAGTAAACAATTAATTAGTTTCTATAAAAAAATTAACAATTTATATATTTTGAAAGTATATTTATAGATAAAAAGAATCCAACGGTAAGGAATAATAATTATAATAAAATATGAATTTGGATCTTTATGTGCCGAGGATATGATTGTTTGAAGTTGCATGTGGAGTTTTAGTTGCACTATGATTTATAGTTCACTATATTGCATAAAAAAATTCCCCTACTTCGGATAATGCAAAATTTAAGAAGAACTTTTGCTGTATATCTCGAGATATCATAAATATGGAAAATAGGGTATTCTGTGTAAAATGTTCCCCGCGTACTGCTCATAAAAATAGAAAATCGAGAAACTGAGACTCTGAGAAACATAGGTCCCACTAATGTGTATAATTAAACGGATGTTGCAAGTAAATTAACTGGCGAGTTCACCCTTGAATCAAAAAAATAATGTCAAAACACGATTATTTTTAAAATGAAAGACGTGGGAGGCATCCGAACCCCAGGTAAACTTAGCAAAAACATTTTAAAATAAAGAATGTGTGCTGGGCCGGGCCCTTAATTGAATGAAAAAAAAAGATCCGTCATTTTAAAATCGTGACATAAACATGTCCCCTCATTATGTAACAATTGCTTCCAAAACTCCCAACAACGGTAACAAACCAACTCACCTACCTGTCTTTACTAAAATTTTTAAATGTCTTTACTAAATTATCTGAAAGAAAGTAGCGAGTATTAGGAGAAAAAGGGATCAGTACTTCGAATATCAAATATTTCTTTAAGCAATTTAATAATCTAACGATTATAAATCAAAGTAATAAATTTAGATTGAATTTTCAAAGATATGATAATGTTCCTTTAAACAGGAATATTATTTTAAAAACAACTAAGACACATTATATAATTTGATATATAAACTGGCAGAAATGGATAAAATTTTTAGGCACTGATGAAATGCTGTTATTAAAACAGTTAAAGATACATCCTTTGAATACAATTTTTTCTTTATTTGAAACGAATTAAAATAATCATCTACAACCACATGTGCTTGGTAAATATTATATTAGCAAATTGTGTACCAAAATGCCTGAAGTAGAATGAACCTTGAAGGCCAATCTCAGATATGAAATTCGACGAAAAGAAAATTACATCAACTATCTAGGTGAACCCACCGTTATTTTTCAAAAAATAAAAATTTTAAGTTTTTAAAGTGGACAAATATACTTTTATGATTCAAGTTCAAATTGTATCCTGTATCAAAGTAACAGAATAGGGTACCTTCGATAGTGAAAAATAAAGCATGAAATTTAGCAAAATTAAAATTTAAGTAGAAATATTTTTAAATATTCTAAATTTGAGCCATAAAAGATGATTAATTTGGTATCTTAAGTTAAAATTGGATGTTTGTATCCTTATATCAGGTGACCTAAAACACTAAACTGCCACGATGTGAAATCATTTCGGTAATTTTATCAGTTGTCTGTGTAATTCAATCTATCAAGAGTATCTCAATTACTATAAAAATATGTGTTTGGCCATGTTTTCATTTTGTTGTTTTTCTGACTATTATAGACCGATATTACGTCACAAAATGGTAACTACGTTTTTACTTTTATAAAGAAAGTTTAAATTTTTATATAATTTTATGGCAAGGAATTTTGCATTTTTTTTTACAAAAATATTTATATATATATATATATATATATATATATATATATATATATATATATATATATATATATATATATATATATATATATATATATATATATATATATATATATAAAGAAGTCAATATTTTGAAGTACTTTTTTAAAAATAAATTTATCCCATTGTGCATGAATCACATCGTAACTTATAGAAACTAATATTCAAATTTTACTTTTAAATTATATTAATTAAATTTATAACTACTTCCTAATAGAAAACATAAATTCAGATATTAATAGACATAATAAAACTAAAATTATAAATATATATATATATATATATATATATATATATATATATATATATATATATATATATATATATATATATATATATATATATATATATATATATATATATATATATATAGAATATCAAAACTAAACAAAATTATAATACATGTTTTTTTAATTGAGAAACTATACCAAAAAGACTCTTTTTAAAGAATAACTATAATAATTCAACACTTACAATGTTATGCTAAAGGTTTGTATCATATCTTATACGAAAACTAAATTTTTAAATGATTTCGTTATAAAGAAATGTGACCTAAAAAAATAGATCGTATTAATGATCATAAATAAATAAATTTAAACATTTTGCGTAAAAATATTGAGAATGTTTTCGGTTCATAAATAAGTTTTTAAAATGATTAAAATAGCAAAATCAACAATTTGGTCAACTAAGAATTGAGTATTAGAGGCTCAAAAAGAAAAAAATAATTTAAAAATACAACAACATGTTGCAAAGGATGAAAAGGAAACATTACATTTTTCATAATATAGAATGTGAACATAGCCTAACTATTTACAAATGCATACTTTTGTACGGTGTTGGTACGGTTGATTATAGTCGCCGACTCCCCACAAACACAAGTAACTCACTTACTGGCTATATTTTCGGTATAAATATATATATATAAGTAAATTCGTTATAAATATATAAAATAATATATAAGGAATTATTTCATAATTATTTAGAGTGATTCAAAAGCAAATATAAACAACTCTTATGAACAATTTGAGAATGCCTACAGACAGGTCAAATCGCAGGCTGTCGTGGTTGTAATAGGAGACCTTAATGCGAAATTTCGAGAAAGTAGAGAAGATAACACTGTGGGACCGTATGGACTCGGTGTAAGAAACAAAAGAGGAGAGAGGTGCGCAAACTAGTAATTCTGATCACAATAAATCAAGACTTCAGAACCTGCATCCCGAATTCATTAACCTACCCAAGCGCAGATTGTAATCGTGGTCATAATTTAATAATGTACAGTTAACTCTTCAAATTGAAAATATCAAAACATACTGAAAGAAAATTAAAATATAACGAATGCTTTAAATTAACATAGACGGACAGCATAAACAAAACATTAATAAATTGGAGTAGAGACCATAATATTGTAATTGAATGGAACAAAATACAAACTTCATTGATAAAAATCATAAACAACTAGTGTGTGAAGAGTAAGCAAATACGATGTTGCAAGAAAAGAAACATTGGATAACTAAAAAATCATAGAACTGATGAATCTACGAAGAGAGTGCAAAAATACCAAGCCACAACGATATAAAGAATTGATTAAACTTGAATTGAATGATGAAGAAAAAGTGCCTAAAAGAAATGAAATGAAGTAGTTTAATAAAACCTGTGAGAAGCTCAGCCAAAATATAAATTACGACCCAAGTGTCCAATTCAAACTTTTGAATACAATATGTGGGACCAAAAAGAAAAATGTATCGACAGGAGTTATCAAAGATGGGTATGCTATATTGCTAATGGAGACGAGAGACATGATAAATAGATGGAACAGTTTATTGGAGATTTATATAAAGACAACATAAGACGTAAAATCAGCCGCCATCTTAAATTCAAAACCAACCAAATACCAGGAACAGGTGGAATAACTGCTCAAATGCTTAAAATCTACGACGATACCATACTGGAAAAGTACTCAGAATAACTCAGCGACATATATGAAATAGGATGCGGTCCTAAGATCCTAAAATCTACATTTGTTGCCATACCAAACACAGCGAACGCCATAGAATGTGAAAACCATAGAATAGTAAATATAATAAAAAAAATTTATGAAAATATTAAAACAGATTATATTAGAAAGAATTTAAAAAATGGTAGCTTTAAACATATCTCCTGAAGGTTTTATCCCCTGAACGAAAGGAGTTGAAACACGAAACACTCTATTTACAATTAAACGAATATCTATAAAATATTGATAGAAAAAATCCTAAAAGTTATAAGTAATATGCATGGGCAACAAAAATTAGTGGTTAATATCAATAAAACAAACACTGAAGAGGCTTCTATCAAACGGGGAGTACGAGAAGGATGTGTTTTATCACCATTTCTGCTTAACGTTAGACTGAAAACATTTTACAACGAATTAAAAGTATGGAAGGGATCGAAATTATAATAGTAGACAGTGAAAAAAAAACTACGAAATTTATTAATAACATTTGATCGAATATTTCATTCCACAATAAAAAATTTTTACGAAAGCTTACTTAATTTTTGTATAAAATCAATATCTGTAAATAAAAAAACATAATGGTCTGTTAAAAATCTGTTATAAATTTGACCCTCATTTTACCTAAAATCCATCAAAAAAAAAAAAGTATGAACTTCTGAAACACTTTTATTGATTCACAAAAAACTTGAAGCATCATTATTTACTCCGCGGCAGACATTAAAAATTTTAAATTTTGAGATTCATAGAATGGATTTCACATAAATTTTTCACCCCATACCCACCCCTGAAATCTGAAATGTACAACAATTAGTTCTTAGCGCTTAGATGCCTCTATTATACTATAAACTGAATATTCTAAAGTGTACCTATCTGGTAGTTGTGATTTTATTGCGATTACAGATAAAAATATTAGTAATTTAAAGGCCATGTTTATAAATGGCCAGATAGAAAATCACACACTGGACCACATATGGGAAGCGGAATTTTTATAATTTTTTTAAAAGATGTCTATAAAATTTAAAAATTCAAGTACATCATAAGTCTTAAAGGAATATAATTATTCAAATTGAATTTCTACGAGAACAAGAATGTATTTCTTTAATATGATGTACGTAAAAAATATATTTTTTATAATAAAATTTTTTATATATATTTTATTAGAATCAGTCAATAAATACACAAGCATTTTTTTCAATTTTATACATTCCTTAGAATTTACAGCATCTCACAAAATAATTTTTAATGTATCTCTAGTAATTTTTGACAGAAAGCTTAACTTACACCACGTCAAATCTAAGTTAAATAGATAAATAAAGTCGAATAAAGAAATTACAATATCGAAATTCGTATTAATTTTTATATTTCGACTGATATTTTTAATTTGGCGTAATTGGCCGAAGTAAGTACTTACTAAATTTAGTAAGTCACTTACTATACTTTTCGGTCGGGACCCAAAATAAGTGCTAACGCTTAATATTATGATTTTAGAAAATTAATACTGTCAATTATATTCAGTCTATGAGGTTATGTACGGGATATAACGTTGTTTTGTGTTATGTTAAGCTAGTAAGTCTGTCCTAGCCGAAAAGCGCTATAGTCAGCTTGTAAGATTTTAATTTTTTTATGCTAACTGGCTCACTAAGTTTAGTAAGTACTTACTTCGGCTAAACACGTTCATTGTAAATGGCTTATGTGTCTGGCATGATATAAAATTCCATAGAAACAAAACATTTGAAGTATTCATTAACTATATCACATTATTATATATTAAGTGTCATAATTACGGAATATTGAGGTCAGTAGGAGTAAGTTATATGAAAAAATAATAAAAATTGACAGCAAAATACCATTAAATAGGGGTTTGCATTAAGCAACAATCACACTGTGCTGGTTTACTAGCGGCTGGTTGCTATTCACTACTACCAACTGGTCTAGCAGCCAGCAGCTGTTAAAGAGAGTATTCACACACCAACCATAATTGCGCAAAGCACCTATTTAATACCATAGAAACTTAACCCGATATTATATGTTTTATAGCACTGATCGAATGAAAAAAACAAAAAAATTATGTCACAGATAAAACCTCATATATTATAAACACAATGAAAACACGTTACTACTAGACGCAGTCAATTGATGAGTGAGTTCACAGCTTATAATAATAAATGAAAGCTCACATGGTAGTGTCACGCAGTTATCAACAGCATAGTAAACTTGACCAGATTTATTTTATTAGCCTGTGCTAAAATCCAGGCTGGTGCTGTTAATAACCAAGTATTCGTTTCACACTTCGCTTGTTTATCAGCCGTTTTCTACTGGTTGTTATGAGCGATGCGAAATATTTTGTATGATAACCATAATAAACATTAAATAAATAGAAAAAAATTTTAGTATCAATCATCAAATTATAAAAATAATGATAATGTAACAAATTGAACACCATGGGTTTTAAAAATTTTTTTTTCTTTATGGAAAAAATTTCTAATAATTGTAAAGAATATTGGATTATTATGAATAAAAAAACTCCTGCGTGATGTATGAATATGCTTATTATTGAGTAAAAATTTGTATATGAGTTGAAAAATGCGTTTCGTCACATAATTTTTCTAGATTTCCAGTGACTATCTTACCGTTTCTTACTCTTTCTTAATAAGCAACCTTCGGGATTCAATGACTTTGAAATTAAACGATAAATATAAGCTATATAACACATAAAACAGTTTTCCTAAAAAAGGAAGTGTCAGATATTTGTAAAAAAAGGATTGTCAGATGTTTGTAAAATAGCACCGTAGAAAACTATGAATTGAAAGTAGTTCAAGAAGTTACAGTAAGTCGATACATACAAAAAAATTTGAAATTGTAGCAAAAAAAATTTAAGCATAAAATAAATTACTTCCAATTTGTTTTCTTCTAAACCTGCACAAACCATAAAAATGATTTTTCATTAACTTTTAACCTATAAAAAAATTTATGTTGTCTTTATTATGTTAGAAACATTAAAATAATTTATTATAAAATAATCAGAATTTTGTTTGATATAGGTACTACAATATCTTATAACACTTTAAAAATTAGTACCAGCATGTAGAGCACAAAACGACGTATGTTGTTCACATCATACCATAATTTTGCGTTGACTGTGTGTAATAATAGAGAAAATAATTCAGACATACACAGAACCGTTTGACCCCGGACTGACGTAACGTAATGGCATGCTTAGAGCAATCTAAAAAGTTAAGCAACAGCAGTCACAATCTGTATTTGGATGGATGACCACCTAGCAGTACTGTGTACTGTTGTTGTATAAATAATAATAATAATAATAATAGTCCCCTTTGGTTAATGGCTATATAGCTGAAAGTAGCTAAAAGCCAGAAATTAAAAAAAAAAAAAAAAATATATAATTTTGGTCTATTTAATAAAATTTTAGTGCTTACCTTGATTACCAGTTAATATAGCTATTTTATTGTATTTACCAATAGTTATCAAGAGATGGCCAAAGCTGTTGAATTTCGATTAAGAATAGGCATCTGCAATTTTTGAGAAAATGAATGAAGTAATTTATTAGAAAGACCCCGGACTGACGTAACGTAATGACAGGCTTAGACCAATCAATAAAGTTAAGCAACAGCAGTCACAATCTGTATTTGGATGGGTGACCACCTGGCAGTACTGTGTACTATTGTTGTATAAAAATAATAATAATAATAACCCCCTTTGGTTAATGGCTACATAGCTGAAAGTAGCTAAAGCCAGAAATTAAAAGAAAAAAAAAATTATTAAAAACTGAATATAAGTTAGTTGTTATGTGTTTGTATCTATACATTTGTTTTTCTTTCGTCATTGGAATTCACACAGAATTATACATTTTAAAAATCAATTATAAATAACGTAAGTCTAATTCATCATTTAATAGTTCTAGCTAAATGCTGGTGGTGAGACATTTCTATGGACATTTATATATCTTTATTTTATATTTTCCATTTTTCGTGTGTGTTTTAATTTTTGACAAATTTTATATATACAAATATACTAGCTTATATCATCAAGGGCCATAATTTTTGTGTTATTTTGTAGTTTTGTTTTCAATTGCCATGATTAGATAATGTTTATACACTATTTTTACTCGACATACATAAGTAGCTATATTATCTAACGCTTGCAAATATTGTAACGACAAAATAATTTTGCTATAGGTGTTGATAGAATAACCTAACTCAAATAAGAAAATAGATAGCGAGCTGATAATTTGGTAACATATTGTGAACCTAAAAAGTGACTTTTAAAGCATAAAAATTACAAGAAATATTTTAACTCAAACTACTTAAGTATTTTATGAATGTTTAAAAATGTTTCAAAATTTATACTTGAGAAACATATATTGAGTATATAAATATAGAACTCTGTTATTTGTTATCATCATTTGTGAGATATATTCTTTATTTATGTAATTTCAAAGCTCTTATCTCTACACGTAATTTTTAGTGTTTGCTTAAATTTTGACAACTGTGTATTCTCAATTAATCTTTCTTACCAACTTCCTACCGGTGTTATCTCTAACTGGATATCTAACCTGTTTTATTTAAAACAAGTAGGATAATATAGCTTTAAGGAAGATCTCTATGATGAAAAGTAAAATTATATCACTGGTCCATAATCTGTATTAATTAATCTTCTAGGTTTATTATTAATATTCATGCTATACAGATATCATGCAAGTGAACCCTGCATCGATCAATTTCTAGACTAGGTATTGGTTTTGAATCAATAATCTATACAATCCACAGAAACCTCAATGTGATCATTAAAATAACACTAATGCTCCAAACGGCTAGTAAAATCTTAACCTGGTAACTTGGATTAGTTAAGATATTCTGTAACATCACTCGGAAAGTACAAAATACCGTATTTTTTCCGCTTGCAAAGAAAACTGAAGTGAGTGGTTAGTATAGCAAACTGATTTTTCTCACCGATTACAAAACATTATGAATGCTTAGCTTGAATGGAAAAACATTTTTATTTTTGAAGATTTTCCGACCAAGAAATGCAATATTAATTATCTTTTTCAATTGCATTTGATCAGATGACATTGTTTGTCAAAATATACATCTTCTGAAATAGGAACAAAATTTTCTTAAGACTTTCTTCAAAAGGGCAGGTCATTTTAATTTACTCAGATAGATAGATGGAAATTATCAAACAAATGCATAATCTAGATGAAACATAAACCTGACTTCGTGTGGTTAACTGTTAACATGCCTGTTTTTTATTTGTCAATAAAGAAATATTTAATTGATTCTCATTTACATAGATTTCCTGCATCCAGTGTGTTAAAGTAGAGTGTATAAGATACAAGCAGAATTTTTGGTTTTTGTGTAGCATTAAATTTTGATATTAAGATCGACATCTCTGAAGTTGTCAAATTATTTCCCGTTGGCAGTTTCGCCAGCTTACTGTATAATATACGTTAACAAAATTTATATCATAACGAAGTTTTTATCGAGTGGGATAAAAGTGTTTATTATATGTCGAACTCGACCATTGTGTTTATACATATGAAGGTCAAAAAACAGTAATGGAGCTGATCAATACTAGATACTTTTATACTACTTGTCAAAACCTTTCTTCAAATATAAATTTGGGTCATGTATCGTATAACGTAAGATGGTGCTCGAAAGAGAACAACTGGAAGTGACATACATGAGAAAAACGAACAAATTTCGAGATTTCGACCATTAGTTACATACAACCTAAAATTATTAATGAATCTGATACACAGTACTTATACACATCTGGCTCTCAGGCCAATTTATTGCGAATATTTTAACGAAATGTATACAAAATTCATTATACATTTCCTTCCTGTTTATAACTCTCTGTACATTTTTGCTCATAAAAAAATATAATATTTCATTTTATCAAGAAAATGTCTTCAAATATCATGTCAATCAAAAAACATCACACCAATTGATAAAAATAAAATATGTTGTATTTACAGATAAATATTAAAGAGAAAAAAGTATAAATGAAATAAAAAAGTTTTTATTTCCATTCCAATTTATTCATTTTAACTCTCGAGTATGAAGAAAAAATATTTTAAATTATGTAAAATAATAATTTAACGAGCGAAAAAAAAAAGATTGTGCATATTTTATAGACTGGCGCTTTTTACAAATATTGATAACGAAAACGTAACTTTATTCAATTAACCTACATTCAAATTATACTACGACAAAATATTCCATTTTATCCTTTTATTTTCCGTTTAATATTTAAAAATTCCAAAACTTAGAACATGTTCGGTTATACAAAAACTACTTGTGATGTCCTGCTTTATAGACTACCGGCATAAAGACTAATTTAAATGTTCTGGCCATATTTTAGTTCATGCGTGATATATGGTCGGTTGAATATTTTAAACTACTTATTGAGATTGATTTTCTAATAGAGTGTCGGGTAGCATATAATAGACAAATGCCTTATCTTTATTTGTTTTAGTATTCAACTCATTCTGTCAAGCTGTTAAAGATGCAGCTCTTAAACTAAACATATTTGACCATGGATATTTTCTCTTTGAAGCTAAAACTTAAAAAAAAAATTAAAGATTATATTACAAAGTAAATGAAATTATGCCCAAAAAGCAATAAACAAATAAATAAATTTTATGAAATTTTCATAAAATTCATTTATATAAATATAAATGAAGCGAAAAACTGTAATTAAATTATATACGATTTAATTAAAATTAAAGGACAAATTATTTAAAGGATATAAAGAAGATGATTTTATTTAATGATAAAAAAATATAAAGAAGAAGTAATTGAGAATATTGGAAAAATTAAAAATTATCCTGCAATAAATTATTACGAAGTAAATTATTTATAAAGATAAAAGATTTAATATAGAGTGTATAAGGTAAAAAATAAATTAGAAAGAAATTGAAATATTAGAAATATACCTGAAATAGAAAATTTAGATCTGAACTGCACAGGATAAAGTTGAACCGGGCCAAACCTGGCGTAGGAGAATAATTGTGTTACAATTTACCATTCATATTTTTCTTTGTTAGATCCGGAAGTTTTACGAATTGTAACTGGAAGAAGTGTTGATATTCTTCGGAGAAATGCTTCCCAATTTCTGCATAATCGTAAATCGTAAGCTAATCTAAAAAGTGGTATTATTTAGGAAAGATAAAACGGATTTCAAATAGTAATATTCAACTTTAATTTTGAAAGTGAAAACATACCACACACGACAAATATAAAAATAAGAATCTCACAATATTAATTATACAATTAAATTAATATTAAATTGACACCAAAAATAATTATGACGATAATTAATTACAAAGTATACCCGTAAAGAAAAATATAAATTTTCTACATAATATATATTATACGATTTAAATAATATGAAATTAACACTAAAATTAATTTCGAAGTTAATAAACTACAAAACGTACCCGAAAGGGCATAAACAAATATAAATTTTCTACATAACATAACTTTAAGAAAAAATGCTCACCGGTGGCATCCCAAAAATACTACGACAACAATCTTGCTATATGTGTTCAGTTTCACGAATCCCGACGAAAGAGCGTCTTTTTACAATATCACAGTATTTAAGTACCAAAATTTATTCCTCAGAGAAGTAGTTTAAATTACTTCGCCGAAAAGTAGATCATACAAACAAAGTATTGTGTTGCGTATTTGTGTACACTGTGTACCACAAATAATGTAACAACTTATATGTTGAATCGTGAACTATTCATCCGAATTTGATGAAATAGTTTTTTATTAACGCATGATATATTGATTTGAATGTTAATGAAATGGAATATTCTAGACACTCTTTGAAAAATGTTTGCTTAGTTGGCTTACTGCTTCAGAAACTTTTACGTGATTAAAATATAAAACAATTTGTAACCAAATATCATTCGGTGAAGACATTCTAGGTAAATATCCATTTTGAAATATTATCAAAATCGTTGATATTATTTTATTATCCATTCAGATTTTGTAACATACAAAGAATCATACAATATTTTTATTATCAAACTAATGTTTACATGCAAGTTTTAGTAACTATATTACAATAGATCTGGTTATAATAAAAAAGCGGATTTGATAATGATGTATTAGTTTTTCTCTCTGATTTCTTTGCGGCGAGCAACTCCCTGGTACGTAAGGGATCATTTCTGTGTTTTTCTTAATAATGACAAAACGCAAAGCAGTACTAGGACGAATCCACCCAACAATTATCATTATTATTACTTTATGACACTGTTTGGGGCGGAGGTACAGTTTTCGAAATTAATGATCATTTCCTCCCGAAAAACGGTCAAAATGGTACCCATTGTCAATTTTAGACTATTTAATATATTTCTCCCTCAGAAGAACTTGTTTAAGAAAATCACAAAACGCGTGTCTATTATACATCGCAATTATTTCTTTACAAATTTTATCATCTTATGTTTCTATTTTACGGGTGGTATTTCACATGTTCCTTCTTAGCAGATTATTAGCCTATTGTTTTTAAAAATACGATGAGGTTGGTTTGTAACGGAAGAATACATGTTATAATTATTAAGTATATTACATGTTATTATTAATTTGTATTTATAACTCTGTGTATTGCATATTTAGAGTATTTTATAAAGGATAATGATTTAAACTTAACCATACGTCGAATATTTAAGTAATTAGGACTGTTAATTCTTCACCAGTCACTTGTGTGCTAATTTTTGTTCTTAATAAGTACAATCCAAGTCTTTTTCAGCTAAAGTTAGAAAATTTAATTGAAATACAAATATTTGACCTATTAATATTATTAAAGGAAAGTATAAGATATACCACAATAATTCTTCGTATGCCTTACATACGATAATAAGAGATCAAAGGAAAATATTAGATAAGACCACAATTTACCATGGTTTGTGAGAAATGGTATACCTATAATAATAGCTTTTGTAGTTCCATAAAAGCATAAATTTCCCTTGTATACACTAACATAATGTAGAATCATCAATGAGTATTTTTCGTTGAGTATCAAAAGAGAAATGAAGTCCAGATATATATTTTATAACATCTTATAATAAAATATACTAAATATAAGTTGTGATAATAGTGATAATTTCTAAAATATTTTAGTATCTTATGTTTCTAAGTATTTTTTAATATGAGTATAGTCGAAGCAACGGGGAGAAGTAGGCAATAGTAGGCGTTCGAAAAATTGTACATTTTACTCATATAACAATTTGAGCGTAACGTATGAGAATGGGAGAATCACAAACTTGCAAAGAAAATACGCCACATGCATCATGTTCAAATTGTCTGGTGTACACTTTTCAGCACATGATCAACCTACCATATCTTAATCTGAAACACTCGATGAATTCTAACTCTTGATTTGTTTTTGCTATTCTGATCGACTATTTTATACGTGCGGGCATTATATAGAAAGCTTTGTTTCGGTGAAGTTACTTTTCAAGGGGTAAGGTATTTCTCATATATTAATCTAATACGTCTGAATAAATCAAAAAATCCCCGTTTGGTTTATCCTACAATTATGGTAGAAAACAAGGTTTGGGCCTTTCGCTTTCTGTTCAGTCACCATTTTCGAACATGATGAACCCTTATTTAGTTTACCTTTAAAATCTTTTGTAATTTCTATCCTATTTAATAGAAAATAATAACAATAATAATGTTTGCGAAATAATTCTGAATAAAAATTCAAAATAAATAGCAGAACTTGTCAGTAGTTCGTCGCTGTGACAATTTTAAGAGAAAAAATTTGAAAAACAATTGTCTCATTTTATTATCAAACTATATTACATCGATTGCATACAAGCTTAACATTTCAGTAGATTGGACTAAGGAATCATATTGTCCCTTACCAATTTTGTCCCAATTTTCCACCCCCTTAGAGATAGAATTTTGGCAAATCCTTTCTCATCGGATGTCCATGATGGACATGGAAATGATGCTTATGAGTTTTGTGGCTTCACGTGATACTAATTAAGATTTATACTTCTAGTGATATACAAAAATGGCCCCCATTTTTAGGGGTACGAAATCGACCTAAAACTTATTCTATCTTATATTTCGTACAAAAATAAATCCAAAAGACAGGTGTTAAGCTACAAAATAAAATTTTTTCAAGATTTTACCAAAAGGCATTAAATACTTATAACTATTAAATAAAATAATGAAATTTGTTCAAAAAAAAAACTTAGTTCAGCTTTCACAAGGTTTTAAAAACTTTAGTTTCATATTGAAGAAGTCCATTGCTGTATACAGTACATAGAGTTTCAACTCCGAAACAGCGAATCAGACAATATAAAAGTAAAAGTAATAGTTAGAACATGAGTTTAGTGATGAAAGCAGTTAATTATAAGAAATTATGTTTTCTTTTAGGTAATGAGTTTTATTTCTATAAAAGATACAAACCTAAAACGACCCTCGTCGAGCTGATAATAATAGAATGAAATATATTTTATAACAAATTTAGTATATTAGAAAATATGTTAAGACTGGGTTGCCTAAAAAAATCCTGGACAGAAAATGTTGCAACATCAAGATAATAGGAAAATTTTCACCCTGACTTAATAATATTAAAGTATCAAACGTATAGAATGTGGAACCGTTGGGTTGACTATTTATTATTTACTCAGTTTGACAAACTACTTGGTTCGCAGGTATAAACAGGTATGTCGATGCCTGTTTCCTTCACTTGATTGATAAGAAAACAAGTTTTATTGTGAACACGTTGATTTAGGGTTGTCTGCACAAAATTTGGTCCTAATAGGGGTTTGTGAATTTTAAA